>BHDV01035831.1:4662-29430 GCA_005406045.1 Adoxophyes honmai
GGGGGGTCAGTGTTTTGTGACACTTGAACGAAATTCCCGTAATTTTCATAGTAAAATGTGTGACATAGGGGGAGTGTTAACGCCACCCAAGTTACATCCATCTACTCCCACCGAAAAATTACTTTCACCCACGTCTATTCCCCCACTCCTTCCCTGCACAGTACCATCGGCCGTGGAGGAAGAGAGAGAGGAGATGTGTACATATAAAATGAAGATGAGTGCATTCCGCTCGCACTCTTGCTAAAACTATCGCCCCTCGCGGCATCAAATTCGGCGTCGCTAATTGCGCTGAAAGTATTTTCAATTCATTGAGGCTGAAAGCCATTGGATAATAACTATTTGATAGACCAGGGAGCTCCCTAGTGTTGTGTGTATACCCTAGAAGACCAAGATTCAGGCCTCTGGAGACGCGCCGCCTCGCGTCTAGCGAACGACCGAGCGGATTCCATCGTCACAGGATCACAGAACCAGGAGAGTTGAGGTATTGTGCATTTTCCTTCATCCCCTTAGTCTTTCAGTCTCACCCCGCTAGCCTAGACCTAAAAATTACAGTCCATTCCGCACCCCGCAAACCGCATAGCAATTTTGGCAATAACAGGGAGGGGGGGTCTAAAATTCCCCAATTTTTGTGTGACGTACTTTATGGATGGCCTCTTAGAGAATTCATTGGTAACATTTTGATAATCTTTATAATTTATGGCAACATATTCTTGCAGGCACCGCCGAAACTACCTATGTTGGATGGCCTTCTAGTTTGTGATTCAATTGCCTTATTTGTACTGATGTAAAACCTTAAAAATTATCTTGAACCCACAACTCAATCAAAGTTCACATGGCTTGCAGATCTCTGGATATTATTGATGAAATTTCTGCTGTGGCAACACTCACTTATCTTGGGCAACGAGAAGGGTGGCTCTGCCAATGTTGCCAGTAGGTGCTGGAGCACGGAGGAGTTGACTTTGTCCTTGAACGGAGGCAGACTCGACATGTACTTGGTGTCCAGTAGCCTGTAATACAATGGGATCTTTTTAAACTGGGCAAATAGTGAAAAATTGTACTAAATATGCTTTAGGCGACCAGCTAGCAACCTCTCACTATTATTACTTTTGTCTGTTTTTAAACCTAAAATTATGCTAAGTGGTTTCGTAACCTGAAATAACTACAAACTACTACCGCTTTTGTTTATGTAATGATTCATTTCCACTATATCCATGTATGTTCATTGAAGCTCCAACTATTGAACCGATTACTACGACATCTAATATGGAGAGTTTGAGTCTGGTGCACCAAGTTTATTTTATTGAGTTCCCGCAGGGTAAACATGCATAGGTATCACTTTTTTCCAAATGCTTACCTAGGAAACATGCAGTGCGCAAACTCCTTGAACGACGCGTAGTCGGGCGGCGGCGGTTGGAAGAAATGCGTGAGAGTGTGCAACAGGTCCAGCAGCATGTTGTGGCCAATCACTAGCTTCTCCTGCAATAAAAAAAAAGTTGAAGTTAACTCACTGGTAAGGAACTAGGTTTAAGTATGCTGGCGACAGACTAGCAACCTGTCACTTCACTATTATACCTCTTCCATCTATGTTTAAACCTAAAATTGTGATAAATGAGGCTATGAAACGTGATGTAGTCATTGTTTTGTCTATTTAGCGTTTTGTGTGCTCTGCCTACCTCATTTGGGAATAGTTATCACAAGCGAAATTAAATACCCACATAAAATGTTTAATCAATAGCTGAACTTACATTCTACTCCTCCGTCAACCAATACATAGAGTAGAAGTAGACTTGTGACTTACAGATTGACTTATCATCCTCGCCACCTTCGAGAAGCCGATGGCATCTTCGAACTCCTCCCACTCCTTCTCTTTCTTCTGCGTGTCACGGTCCTGGGCCTCATTCTCTGCTGTTATACGGGAAACTTTCAACACTCTGAAACAAACAAGGCATAGGTTATGCCAATACAGACCAAATAAAAAATTGATATTAAATAAGGATGTCACTTCCTTTGAAAACTTCACTTTTCAACATAAACTTCTTAATTAGGTAGGTAGTAGGTAATTACATCAACTTTCTGTGACAATTTTTACTTCTTTTTTAACCCATTTTCTACTTTTGCCCATGGTCATTCAATACTCTATTTGTATTGGTTTTAAATACTACAATATTTTTTTACATTACCTGTTCTTATTTTCCAGTATTTTGGTTTCCAGAAATGCTTCAGTCTTAAACCTGGTACCAAGTTCTTGGAACAAAAGCCTTCTAATGAAAGCATTGCAACGGTCAATCTCCATTTCATTTGATTTCTTCTCATCCAAAAACTGCCTCACCCTTTGACTGAAAAAAAAATTGTGAGAAATGCTTAAATTGTTTCAAATATGTGACAAATTAAAGTAACAAAAAAAATGTAGCTATAATAGAAGAACCTCTTGGTTTAAATAGATTTTGCATGCAACAAGCACCAAGTATGTTTGATAAATAAAGTCAAAGAGAATGGCAGTCAATTGTCAGAGTATCTAAACTTTAAATAATTGCATGTACTTTACCATATCTCTTCAATTTGTGGCTTATTTTCGTCAGGAATAGTAATTATGTTTGGGTCATTAGAGTAAGACTTCTGTCTTTCTGTCAGCATATCCCTCAGACGGCTCTCAGTGGGCTCCGTCATGTATGGTATGCCTGTAACAAGCTCTCACATCTACAAAAATATATTAATGAACAGATATATCAGCAATGCACAGTACCTGTACCTACATAATCAATGTGTTTTAACTTTGATTATTGAAATAATAGTAAAATAATCTATTTGTTTCTATATTGAAATGAGCTTGACATGCTGGGGGCCAATTCATGACCCATCATCTGGAGCTATGCACTAAGGAGGCAGACAAACGTGCACTGTCACTGCACTGTGCGCGTCTATCCGCCGCCGTGGCGCATACCTTCAGATGATGGGTCACAAATTAGCTCAAAACATGTTTAGCTAACCTCTATAGTATTTACAGAAACATGAGTACCTAGATATATTTCTTTTAACTGTGAGTGAGTCTCATGGTAATTTAATTAAAATAATCACACACTAACTTTAACACTCAAAATTAGACAGGGCATAGCTTAACAACTTAAAAAGAATTTGCTTATTTTTGTAAATTAAGTAGTAGTGAGCTTAAATAACACAAGGTGACACTATTTTTACAAATACGCCACAAAATGTACAGCAAAATTTCCAACTCACCATCTCGTATAAGCTTGTTGAAATCGAATCCCTGCGACGCAAGGAAATCCAGGCTGGAACTTTGGCACAAGAACGTCCGCTCGGGCCCCGGCCGGCCGCGCGGGAACAGGTAGAAGTTATACGCGTCATTCATGTACTGTTCCGACTCCTCGTCCCAGTAAAACGCGCACAATCCATACTGGATCAACAAGAAATCTTTACAGCCCGATAAAGTCCGTAAGTAGTACTCCGCCGGTGAATCAAAAATCGAAACATCCGGACCGTTTATCAAGCCTGTGAACTCGGCATCGATCACTAAAAAATCCGCTCTCTTAATAGAAGCATCCACGAGGGGTAAACATTCCTTAAAATCTGGAATAACAAACACAAACTTGTAAACACCACGCGAACAACGTGCAGGTTCGACGGAAGCGTTGAGACGTAATTACTTACTCTTAGAAGTCACCTCCATGGTACTTGTCAATTAAAGCAAGGAGAAAATTATATTACGATCATTTAAAACTGGTTATGACTAGGTTTATCAGAGAAAAGAAATAGAAATATTAAACAAAGATCGCAGGGCAGCGCGCGAGTGTGTGCGACGACGGTCGATATCAATGACAGCTGGCCGATCTGTCATTGTCACTGTCAACCGGTTTAGGCTCGAACTGTTTGAGCTCATTCGTTAAGCGACATTCCTAACTCTGAAGTTTTGCTCCGATCTGGGATACTTGGCATGGACGCTTTACTCATGAAGCCAACTCAGATGGTGCGGAAACGTCCTCCGCATATCTAACTCCCGTTTCCCCAATTTTTTTTATTCGGAGTTAGAAAAGGGTAAACAAAGGCATGGTGGTCAGCATCTGCGCTATAAGGACGTACTTAAAAAACATCTGAATGCGTGTGCTATTGACTCTACAGGTTGGGAGGAGCTCGCCACATTTCTACCAAAGCATTTGACGCTGAACGGCTGAGGCTAATCGACATTAAACGCCAGGAATATAAGGAAAGGCCTAAGCCTTCTTACACCTATACTTATATAATTTATAACTCGCGAGGTCAACAGTGCTGAATGAATATTTAAAACGAAATTTGGACTAGCGAGTCATATCTGGGCTCATGCTAGAACATAGTTTTTTAATTTGTACAGCCAGGGTCGTAGTCATCGGAACGATGAGGAGGACTATTATTATTATCAAGCGACAGACAAACGTCATTGCTTGAGTTTGAAAAACGTGGAGCCACATGTACTCGGAGGAATAAACCGTTGAAGAGTTTTCTCCTGCGGAGGATGCCCTGACCGGGCTGCCCCGGTAACGGTCACGGTTTACTACTAGATAATTGTATGGTCATCCAGGTTACATTTTGCAAGATTTGATTACAGAGAAACGAAGAAATAAAAGGCAAGATGAAAGTAAATAAAATCTTGTAATAAACCTAAGATTCCGACAAACATAATCTGTACTTCACTTCATTTCACAATAAAATTAACAATTGCACACAGCACTAAGTCAAAACTAAATCAACAAATAAAATTTAGGTTACTTTAGCATTTTCTCAATATGACTAGATAGGCGTTCATATGCTGCTTTGTTCCTGTAGAGCTGCATATTCGCTTTCACTTTTTTCATTAGTAACTGAGCGTCAATATCGCTAAGCGCGAGCAAGGCATCTGCAATATAAAAAGGTATTTATTATTTACAGAATAATAAGAGTTATTGCGACATCTTACATCAACTTGAGCGTTTACATTATAATATTAACAGTCGGCAATACACAGCAAGCATCGCGAGTAGAGCGAGATGGGCTAACCTGGACACTGTCTAACTACAGACATTAGAAAGTGACAGATAGTCTATCACGCACCCTTAACAACGTCGCGACGGTCTGTGAAGCTCGTTGTATAGCAGATTCCTATACTAATATTTGTCTCACCGAGCATCTCCTTCCGGAACGCCTCGTCCGCGTCATCCAGGTGGATCAGCATGGCGCTGTAGAGCGCGTCAACATGTGCCCCGTACAGTACAGTGTCGTAGGGCGTCGGCCGGCTCTTGAACAACGTCGCGACGGTTTGTGTCGCGAACAGGCGGACCTTGTCGCTGCTGTCGTCTAAGCGCTTCAGAACCGCTGAAAAGAATACCAACAACGTTTTTTTCTCAATCGATTATTGGATTTATTGGTAGATAAGAAGATTCTTTCCAAGAGATAAAAAAAATAGCGGTCACACTTTTGGCAGCAGTGAATGGCCAGCTCTAAAAATGTTTTTTTGTAAAAAATCGTAATTTCATTCTTTTCTCAATTATGTTAAAAAAATTCTACAGCGCAATCGATATCGATAGTTAAAAAGATAACCCAAAAAATCCATTACCTTACTTTATTTCATTCACTTAGTGTGGCAACGGAATGGAACCTTTTTTTAATGAAACATTTAGGACGTTTTTTATTTATCAAAACCGCTCATGAACCTGTGTATGATTGGCTTACTCTCTTTCAGTGTCCTATCTAAGCTCACCAAAGTAAAGCTTGTGCAGTATTTCGGCAGTGAAGCAACCACGCTGCCTGGCCATGGTCGCGAGGCAGCAGATAGCCCGGAGTGTGTGCTGCCGGGTCAGGGCCGAGTTGTCGTCCACGAGGCCCGTCAGGAGAGGCACCACTTGCTCCAGGAACGGCTCAAAGGTCTCCTTGGTTGGGAACAGATTCACTTCCTACAACAAAAGTACATACATACAATCACGCCTTCCCAAATAGGGTAGGCAGAGCACACGAAACGCTAGAAAAAACCATGAATGTGTCACGCTCGGTGGCCACTTCTAGCGTATATTCTTTTTCTGTTTTAAGGTGGCTAGAACAATAGTGACAGGTTGCTAGCCTGTCGCCTAAATTATACTTCAACCTATCTATGTCCTTAGTCGCCTCTTACGACATCTACGGAAGAAATGGAGATGCGTTATTCTAAGCCCGACACCACACGGAAAAATGTCGATATGTTTCGTGGCAATTCGTGACCCATGATCTGGAGCTACACCCCACGGCAGCGCAGCGCGGCTCAGATCGCTTCTATCCAGTGAAATCCCCGAAACATGTCGAGCTAACCTCGATATAAGAACGTGAGTAGGTCCGTTTTACTCCACTATTCTATTACCTTCTCTTTCTTGTCTCCATCTCCCCCCTTCTCGATCTCCAGCTCAGTTTCGGGGTTGTCCTGGAGCGCCGAGCAGAGGCAGGCCACGGCGGCCGTCCGGATGGCCTCCGAGGTGCGTCCCGCCGTCCACACGAGGTTCGGGAGAATCACCTCTGCGGGCACAGGTTCAATGAAGAGGGGGTTACTCGGAACAAGTTGGAACAGGTCCGGTGACTGCAATACCCGAACGCAGAAGTACCTACCAACACTCATCGGGCAATGAGAAAATCGAAGGAATTTTAATCTAAAACGCATGGCAGCCTCATGCGGTTTGGTCTGTCCCCTCTCACTTAGATTTGAATCCCGGCTTATACCTGTTTTTTTTTTCGGAATTACATACCTACATGCATGTGTCACGGCTCTTTACCACAGGGGCAGACAGAGACCACTTTCATCCACTTACTTCCATCCTGAGATACCTCTTTTGCTTCATCCACATTCATTAATCTCTTCATACATGCTTATCCGAGTCGGGTACTCCTGACCTGACCTTTTCTTAAAAAATCCCCGATTTGGTCACGGAATGGACCTACATGTAGGCCTTCCTCTCCCAACACTCTAATTCAGACTCCCCGTATATATATTTTTAGTAAATCTTCTTTCACCCGTCCCCTCTATATGACCAAAGTGACCAAACCCACTAAGCATACTTTTTCTATCCTAGTCACAGCAAAAGCAATTTTTTTTTTTCGAAATACGTGTACGAAAATCTACTAATTGCTTATCTAGAACCAGTTTTCTGTGAAAGAAACAAAACCTCGAGTCCAAAAAACCAATGCTCCCAATTGGCACTGGGCTGCATAGGAATCGTACTCAGATGAAGCCTGTGTGGATTGTCAGAGTTAAACGACCAACCTTCGACGACAATCTTCAAGAACGCCTCCAGAATGTCGCTGTCGCATTTATAGAAGTGGTCCTGCCGGCGCAGCAGAAGCGCGGAGAGCGTCGTGAACATCTTGAGCCGCACATCCGGGTCCACCTTGGGAGTCGCCAGGCACTCGCGCAGCAGCGGCGCGATCAGGTGCAGCTGGGACGACATGGCTGAACCTGAGACACGAAGGCTCGCTTGGTCTCCCCACATGTCTAAATACTTACATACATACACGCCTGTATTCCCAAGAGGGGTAGGCAGAGCTCATGAATTCAAAAATCCAGTGCCACGTTTGGCAATTTCAGGGTAACCAGATGGTTAAACGTGATATTGCAGTGACAGGTTGCTAGTTATCGCCCATAATACACAAACCATTTCCCAGAGTCAACTCTTACGACACCCACGGGAAGAAACTGGGAAGTGATATTCTAACCCGGCACCACGCGTGTCTAAATATGGGCGGTACAAAAGCCGCAACAGTAGGTTCAACACGACGACATTTTCTATCGTCTCTAGTTGACAGTTTTGGGTATAATCTATCTCTTGCGCGACTCCACCACGCCTATGGATGGCAGGCTTTTTATCCACCCGTTACGAGCGTCACAGATGTGAAAGCCACTGAAGGTGATGGCAAAGGTTATCAAAGCCGATTTAAGGCGCATCACCTAAAGGTTTTTCATTGCATATTGCTAATTCCGAGGCCTTATACATGATCTGGCACCGCGTCTGTATAACTGAATCTAAAAACACATGCTTAAAACAATCTCAGCGCCATTAAAAAGGTACGGGTGCTTCTGCTGAAAAAATGGAGCCACTAGCATTCGCAGATTCGTTTTTGCCATAGCGTCCAGGATAAGGACAATCTCTTTAAATATTCCTTCCCCTCGCAGACTTATACGGAGGCCAAGGTTCTCAGGCACATACCGCAATGCGTGAGCACGCACTCGAGCAAGCAACAATCGGGTGTGAGCAGGGTCCAAGTGACCGCGTCAGAGGTGATTCCCGCGAGCACGTGGCGGATATGTTTCTCGTACAGCGTGGTCAGGGTACGCCCGGTCTTCTCTACGGCACGGAGCTTATGTAAGTTAGCTGAGGGGTACATTAAATGTGTTAATAAAGTCCCAAATGCACCGACAGCGGAAGCTGAGCGGGGCGTCGCGGCGCGGTAGATATGACATTCAACATTATCGAGAGAGAGCGCACAAAGCGCCGGCCGGGAAATAAGCGGTTCGTTTGTACAGTCAAGGACTTTAATTCATGAGCCACCATGGAACCAATTCGCAGTGAACGTCATAGTGACAGCCCATTAATTATCAAGGGAAACCGTTATGATTTATTCTTTGAGAAGGTTTTATGGTAGCTCATGAATTAAAGTCCTTGATGGTAGGTACTATCACGCTACCGCGCCGCGCCGCTACGTTTCCGCTGTAAGTGCGTTGGGAGCTTTTAAAAACATTTAGAACATTTAAATAGATACGTCAACTAAGAAAAGATAAGTTAAAGTAGGTGCTCTGATCTGTGACTATTCATCTCTTAAAACAATCACAATAATGATGGATGCCGTATACGATACTGCGTCTGAGTTCTCTAATCTAACCACTATAACCAGCCCAGCTAGCACGTATGCAAATTAGACTTGAAATTGTGACATGGTCTTATAAATATGAAAAGTCAACTGCTAACTCACACAGCGCCATAAACTCTATGTTATCGTCTACGGGCATTGCGTACACGGTGAAGTTGATGGTGAAGAGCGGATCAGCCACCGGCTGGCAACCTTCGCCGCACAGGTCCATCACAGCCTCTGACACATGCAGCAGACCCGATTGGTACTTTGGCTATAAGACGTTCAGAAGAAAGGATGATGGTTCATTATCAAAACAACTAATCAAAAGTTCGAAACCCAGTTATACCCATACAGTATCTTCATATTGCGCCTTTATCTAATATCTCTAACCTTTCTAATTCTGCAGCGATCAGGGTCCGCTAGCTCCTTGAAGATGTCTCCCAGCTTAGGCTGCACCAGATCGGCCTGCGATCCTCGTAGTATGTTGGCCAGTACAACTAGAGCTCCCCACGAATCCATTTCGGCCTCCAGCAGGGGCCACCACGTGTCCGGAATAATGAAGTGGCCGAACAGCTCTGCTGCTCGCTTCACCTAAAACGTTAACGTGCATTTTAATGATTAGTGACTGAAAATACGTAAACTACTTTAATTCACTTAGGGATCTATTCCTTCACTGTAAGTTCTATGGTGGGTATGGAATCAACGGTTCGATAGTACAATGGCGGACTTACTTCTTGCTATCGTTTTTACATTCCAAATTAGCACCATAGAGCTTTGTTTGCAGGTAATAAGGCGTGATGTTTACTTGTACGTATGCATGGAAATTTAAGAAATTTTATTTCTAGAGCGAGACAGAGAACGCCAAGACTATAGCATCGTAACGTAAGCGAGTTTAATTATATGTTTTATTCTATATGAAATGTATCATACCTACATCTCAATATTTTAAAAAGGTTTCAGCCTTTCTTGAAAATGACGAGGCTGTATGTCCATTGTTCCCTTTGCACTCAATAAAAAATCTTAAAGTTGTTTATTTTTCACTTTGACGTTTGACTTGACAGTTGGAATTGGAATGGCAAATAAATGGCGGTTAAAGTAAAGTAAAGAATTTGTCTGGAGAATGGCTTAATGAACGTGTGATATTTCCTATCCAATATAAATAAAACTGAAAGACACAAGTAATAAAAATGTCGGATGCTAGTTCCAGCTCCAGCGATTTATCGCTTTTAGAACAGTTAAGTGATTGGGACGCGGACGGAGAAACTGACGAAGCCAACAACGATGCACCACAACGTTCATACCAACAGCGCGTCAATTACTTATACAAATACGGAGATCCCGAGTTTTTGTATAGATTCCGGCTAACAAAGAAGGCAGTGAACGATTTGCTTACTGAGATATACCCTTTCTTAAAGGTTACCTCGAGACAGTAAGTAAGAAAACTTGTTTGTCTTGTTTACACTTGCGACTTGCCGCAAACTATAACCCTTAAATTGGCAGTGTACAGTCAGCTGCAGAGAAAAGTAACCCCCCGCCTATACAATATTCTATTACTGGGGGGTTACCTTTCACTGCAGCTGTCCATACATCATGATGTACATTGTCAAATCGTCGGGGATAGTGCAATACTGCGTAACTAGCACTAGTAAATACAGCGTATCTACACAACTCTCATACGGCAAATCAGCGTAACTGGCATTGGTTAATACCGCGTATCTAACAAATGTAGCCAAATTGAGATTTCCCGCCTACTATAATATACTTGTTCCAATACTTTCGCTGGCGGGAAATCTCAATTTGGTTACATTTGTTAGATACGCGGTATTAACCAATGTCATTTAATTTTATGAAACCTAGATTTAAGATATTCATTTTGTGTTTATGTTAAGCTGGTGGCCTTGTAGCCAATGCTTTAAATAAATTAAAAAAAAAAAAAAAAATTAACCAATGTCAGTTACGCTGATTTGCCGTATGAGAGTTGTGTAGATACGCAGTATTTACTAGTGCTAGTTACGCAGTATTGCACTATCCCCGACGAAATGTTCCTTTTTTTTTTTGTAACTAAAATTTTTGACTTCGTTTCCCTGCGAGGAGGCTCGAATTCACGACTTTTTTAATTCTTGCCAATTTAAGGGTTAAACCTCGCAAATGCAAATTAATAATAATAAACCACAGACTTGCTGTTAATTATTTTGATTAGGGCACCCCAAAACCGACACTTATTAGCCAAGACTAACAATCAGTTCAAATATTTGAATTTATGAGTTTGCGAAGTACCTATTGCTATAAGAACATTATTGATGAGTTTTATTCAGCTACATACTTAATGTCAAGGGAAGCTTATGTATATTTTCAGGTGCCATGGAATATTTACTGAGCATCATTTGCTGCTAACATTGTACACTAAGTTTATTTTTATTTGCAACACAGATTTCCTTGAGTAATTGGGGTAATTGATGGCACACCATGTTTATACAGTTATGCATATGAATTTGTGATAATTTGTAAAGGATTCCTGTGAACATGATTGATGAAGCTAAGTCTCTTAAATGCTGCAACATTCTTAATTCCTAGGAATACTAACATACTTAAACAACATTGATAATATTTTCAGAAATCATGGAATATCACCTCTACATCAGTTATTGCTAACATTGCGATTCTATGCATTAGGCACAATGTTGGTCTCGGTGGCTGATTTTGTTGGTGTCTCCAAATCTTCTGCAGGCCGTATAATATGTGACGTATCTCAAGCAATATCACAACTTTACACAAAATATGTATTTGTTCACAACAACACACAGGACGACTTCTACAAGATTGCGAGATTTCCTCGAGTTTTGGGGGCAATAGATTGCACACATGTGCTTATACAATCACCAGGTAAGTTATAAAATTATTTTTGCATTCTGTGTACATGTTAAACATAATTGTGTACCTATTCATTTCAAAAATGTATTTCAACAGATTCAAACATAAGTGCAGCATTCAGGAATAAAAAATCATTACTTTCTATCAATGTTCAAGGAGTGTGTGATGCAAATTTAAAATTTATGGATGTTACCAGTTATCCTGGAATAACTGATGATGCCACAATATTCAATAAGTCGGAGTTAAGAGGTGATCTTATTTTATTTAGCTCTTTAAATTCTAAACATTATCATTTTATATTTTAAGAAATACTCCATTTATGTTTAGTGTGTATGAGAGAGAAGTAATGAATAACTTTTTAGCTCGATGTGAAAGTGGTGCATATGGGAACCGATGGCTGCTTGGGGACAGTGCTTATCCCTGTAAGCCATACATTTTAACTCCAGTGGTGCAGCCTCACTCCATCAATGAGCTGAACTACAATGAAGCTCACAGCAGAACACGAAATACAATAGAACGGTAAATTGACAAGTATCAAGAATAATGTCTAGTGGAAGCTGTATCATTTTAACAAAATGAAATATCATTTCTAAGTACTGGTAAGTACCATAACGATATTTCATTTTGTCAAAATCAATTCTTATAAATGTAGTATTCAATACCAATACTCTCTTTCTCTCTATGAGTACTCTGATTCCATAATCTATTATTTACAGATGTTTTCATGTATGGAAAAAGCAATTCCCAATCCTCTCGTTAAAGATACGGCGTTCCTTGGACACTACTGAATCTATAATAATCGCAACGTCTGTCTTGCATAACATCTGCAGGCAACACAACTTGCAAGATGTTGAACCAGAAGTTGAAGTACCAGAGTATGATATGAATATGAACTACGACTGTTTATTGACTCCTGAACTAAACGAATACCATGAACGACAGTCGCTAATTAATAATTACTTTACAACATAAAATCGTTTTTTACGATAATAAACAAAGAGTGTGAAATCCGAATTCCGAATATTGCCGAAGCTGGGCGATATATTATTGCCCTCGCCTCGCACGCAATGTACTGGACATAAACTGGGAATTTTTAGACTGATTTCAACTATTTCAAGTTCAAACTTGACACACATGATTCCCAAGCAGGTTTGAGCTGATTCAGATGAAGAGTCAATGACAGTTTCCTAATGGATTGTGAGAGGATGGTGCTAAACTTTGGTACAACTACTATTGGCTTTGAGGGAAATGTCTGTAGAGTTATTAGCTTGTGGATCATAATTTTAGTATGTACTTACAATGAGCAAGTCAAAAGAAATGACTGAAGAATTAAAGAAACAGTTCGAACAAACCAACAAGGTGCTCAAAAGTGATATTGATTATGAACGGAAAGTATTGAAAAAAATATGCTCCCACTTTATAGCGCAAAAAGAGCTTTTAAAGAACTGTATACTCAAAAACATTTAAACAACATCTAAACAGTAAAAAGGGTGAAATCAGAAAAGGCGTAATAAAATGTGTTACAGCTAAAAAAAAATAGGAACTTCTCTGCATGACAAACCAGAACAATATAATACTAAGTAAGGAAAAAGACAATACATAGTAGTATAATTGGAGAAAATACATTAGACCCAATAACATAAAGATAAATAATGATACAAATAAAATTACTAAATGTCAAGAAGAGACAAGGCGATGATAAGATCAGAAAAGAAGTTCTGAGGATGGAGTCTTTACTAATTTCGGCTCTGTATCTGGTAAAATTATTCAGCTTGGAGCTGGAAAGAGAACAAGTACCATTGCAGTGGAGCAAATAAAACATGATACTACTGCGTAAGAAAAGGAATCAACCTACTCCACATCAGTAACTACAGGCCTGTCGGCTCATAATCAACGATGTATAATTTTTTTCATCAATCACCCTAAGATGAATACCAAACATGAATAAAAATCAATCAATAGAACAAGCTGGCTTGACGCCACGCTACTCATCAGACCATGTTCGTGCTTTAAAACAGTTAATCATCATCAGCATCATCATCATCCAGCCTTATTTACGTCCCACTGCTGAGGATAAGCCTCCTCTCAGTATGAAAGGGCTTGGGCTATAGTTCCCACGCGGGCCCAATGCTGATTGGGAACTTCACACACAACATAGAATTGCTTCGTCGTTGTGTGTAGGTTTCCTCACGAAACAGTTAATAGAAGAAGAAAAAATAATTCAAAAGCCTCTTTACATTACAAGCACAGGCTTTGTGGACTATGAAAGACCTGGTACTGATATACATACTATTATTATTTTATATTTTTAATTTTTTACAATTATTTTTGATTCAAAATAATCTTGAATAAATGTGTAGTCACATAAAAGAAACGAAACCACGACTATTACTGTATTTGTTTTTTTTTTCAAATTATGTTTTAATTATGTTATGTTATAACTAACTAAAGATAGGAAAATGACATAAGGCCCATACATTATCTCTTTCAAGCCCAACCGTCGATAGAACGACATTGGGACTGGCCGTTGGTGCATTGAATCCAGGCAACCCTATGATTTCAGTTCACTTTCAACATATAAATCAATCGACATTTTTACTGTTACAATGACTATAAGGCGCCTGAGTTGATGCAACAGTGAAACTCACCTCAACCACGACCCTCGGGTCGTCGTCGCTTGCCCCGCGGTGCAAAGTCCGCACAATCGTGTTGGCGTGTTGAGTGGCGCCCTCTTCAGCGCACAGCACGAGCCAGCACAGCAGCTGGGAGACGCGGAGCCGCGCGTCCGCTTGCCAACCGTCCATTTCTAGAATGCCAAATGACTGTCTTGATGTCTTTGAACGAGTTTAACTCGGTATCACACGCGAACGGTGTTGTGTATACGAATGGCAGAAACAATTTTGATTCAACGTGAATTTTCCGTTTATTTCACTGTTGACACCTAAACATGTGATTTCTAAGTATGGTAACATCTCAATCAATCGATTTTTCTACTCAATATTCTTCAGGGTGCTTGTATTGTATACTACAATAGTTGATCTCAATCGCAAAGTCTACTCTATCCCTAATACTACAGTGTATTCCAACCTCTAGCAATAGCCGGAACAATCTTCCCAATGTTGGTCTGAGCTAGTTGTCGGCACCCGAGGTTGGGCCGCTTCACGTCAGGGTAGTGGCTCGGCACATCCTTCAGGAAGTCCGTCCTCTTCTTCAAGTCTTCCTCGTTCTCTTCCATATATTGGAGGCCAACGTCCGTCCAGAGCTGCGAGGCGGTATTTCTGATGTCCTCAATCGCGTCACTCATACTGTAAGGAGATAAAGTCAAATTAAAAACGATTCAGATTTTTGGTGCGTTAGACAATAGCGCTAAAGGTTTATAAAAAAAAATTTAACGCCCGCGCAGCGCCGACGCAACGTTTAATGCCCCCCATTGACGATGACTCCGGGATGTGGGCGAGTCGTAAAATTCGATTAACCTGGTCCAATTTGATCGTCAATGGCGAATCGTCGCTCCAGAGTGCGAACAACCAACGGAGCGACGCCGGAGTTTTAGGAAAAACCCACATCCCGGAGTGATCGTCAATGGGGGCATAAGTAACGTCGGCGCGCCGTCCGCACAGATGCAATGACGCCGCGTCAGCGCTGCGCGGGCATTCACGAGACGAAGACGCTCGAAAGGGTTGAAAGACGCTAAGTAGGCGGGGGCCCTTGATAGGAGTGGATGGGAGGCATGGGGAGGAGAAGACCTAGACGGACGTTCCGTGACCAAATCTTGGACGTTTTAGAAACAGTTCAGGTCTAGAGTACCCGAAATCAATGAGCATGTATGAGGAGATTAATGAATGTGGATGAAGCAAAAGAGGTGTCAGAATCGTAGCGAGTGGAACAAAGTAGTTTCTGCCTACCCCTGTGGAAAAGAAGCGTGACTTTATGTATGTATGTATATTTAAATTACACGCCATATTGGATCTTCCTGGAGTACCCAGTTTTTCTGATGGCCTGTAAATTATAAACCTCACCTAGTTAGCAGCAGAGGAATCATGCGGTGCCAGAATGAGTATCTGTCTCTGTAGTTGAGCATCCAGTTGCCGACCTCCTGCGTGACTTGCATGCGGACCTGGCTGTTCTCGTCGAACAGCTTCTCTGCCATGGGGGTGATGGACAGCTCGAAGCACTTCGCGTTGCCGGCTATCACTATAGCCCCTGCAAAAAATGATCAAATAAAACACATTTTACAAATTTGCTAGGTTAAGCACTATGGTGATGCTGATAGACAGAGACAAATGAGAGCTACGAAGCTTAAAACATCTTTCTTTTTGGGTCGTCAGGTTAGGTAATAAAAGGATAACAAATGTTATTGTTGTGGTTCATACCAGGGATGTTGCGAATGCTTTTTTCACATCCGCGGTTGCGGTTTCGGATTTTAACAGATCCACATCCGCCGGATGTGGATGCGGATCTGTACAAAAATTCAATTATTAGCTTGGTGGGGGAAAAAAACAGTAGGTAGGTACTGTACTGCGCGTCAGATCCGTCACGACCACGACAAAATAATAGCGAGACGCGTCACCGTCACCTTAGTCCGAAATCAAATTACTGATTGCTACTCAACTCAACACGCGCCACTCGCCGGGCCCGCCACTTTCTTTATAGTCGCTACCCTCGCGACATGCTACACACCGCATCCACATAAACTCCGCATCGAATTTATGCGGATGCGGATGCGAATATTCGCAACATCCCTGGTTCATACATCTCCATAAACTTTCTAGCAATCATTTTAACTACATACTTTTGCCATCATCAGAGCTGTGGCACCATGGTAAAAGTATATTACTAGAGCTCAGATGATAATGATGACTAGAGATCAGACTATAGTATGCAATTGTATATCTTCATAATGCACTTGCATATTTAGGCCATTACAAGGATTACATATTGCATATTTTATTTATCGAAAAGCACATTTGATGATGCATATTTTCACTATTTTGTATTATTTTTGGAAGGAAAATTATGTAATACTGCAGAGTTTAATCAGTAAATGTGAACTGGTACTGGTATAAATTCAAGCCTTTGATGCATATAATCCCATCTCATGATGAGACTATAACTAGAAGAGATCCACTCCGCAGTTAAGGTACACTCTGCTGGTGGTGACCCTATGAATGGTCTATGGTAAGCAGGTAATGGTAGAAAGAGACAGCAATATTTTTATGCCTAAAGATGATAGGATGTGGATCTACTGGAGTAATATCAACTATCACCAATGCTGTGAAGTAACTACTAGTTTAAAACAAACAAAATAAAGGTGATACTGTTGTTAAATAAAACACTACCTATTGCTCTAATAGCAGCAACTCGAACCCTGTAGTGTTGATGGGAAAAGTTGGTCAGCATAGGCTTCACATAGCTCTCACTCTGGAAATGGAAGTCCCGCTGCACAACCTTCGTCAGCAAAATGATACACTCGCACGCCTCTAGCTTCACCTTCGGGAACGGGTCCGTGCTCGTCTTCGCCAAGATGCTTGTGAAATCACTTATAAAAGGGCTAAGAAGATTAGTAACTTTGTACTTTTCAATTATTTGATGAAGTAACTCCACCAATACTAAACGAATCTCTTCAGACTCTTCTACAATCTCAGCACAGCCAATACGACGAACTAAAACAGGTATTATGTATGTAAGGTAATAATCATTGAGTGGCAAGCGGGCTATAAAATTTGAAATGATTGCCGCCGCAGAGTTTCGGCAGGCTTCGGAAGGGTCGGTGAAACTTTTTAATATGTAAGCGTAGATTTCGGGAAAGACGACGGTGAGGTCGCTGTTGCGGTGCGCTGGGTTCTCAAATACTTCTTCTTTGATTTTCTGCAGAGCTTGATTTCGAGCCATCTTCGAATCGCTCTGTAAAGTGGTGATATACTGCTCGAGATAAGCTCGAGGACTAGCCTCGAGCTGCGCCTTAGTATCGGACATATTTAATTAAACTAGCAAGAATAAATAGTTCACACAGTAAGTGAATCTTGCTTTATTATATCGATGAAACCAGAAACACCAAGGAGGATAAACAAGTTTCGTTTCCATGACGACATTTACATTTAATTTTTCTTAATTAGAAGACTGACAGTAGGCCAAGATCATCTTAATCAAAAAGCCATGTACTTCTACGAAATAATTAAAACAAAGTACTTAAATAAACGTAAAAGACAATTAATCGATGTCTAATTAAATGATTTTTTTTATTTTGAATAGTAACTTGTTTAGTATTTTCAGTATTTTACGCTTAAGGCCGGCCACATACATTCGGAATTTTTCCGTTCGGAATCCCGAATCAGACTTTCCGAACGCAATCAATCCATACAAAATCTATGGACCGCCACACACATTCGGAAGCTTTCCGTTCGGAATTCCGCACGGAATTTTTCCGAATGTGTGTGGCGGTCCATTGATTTTGTATGGATTGACTGCGTTCGGAAAGTCCGATTCGGGATTCCGAACGGAAAAATTCCGAATGTATGTGACCGGCCTTACAACTGAGCTGAAAACGTGCGCCAATCACAGCTCGCCAAGTAAAGCTGTCAACGTTTTCATTTTCATGAATGGAAGGGACGAGATCATTCGCTTAATTTTGTTCTGATCGCCAAAGCTGCGTTAGCTAATAATAGTTGCAAGTGTTTCATTTTCTTACCAGAAACTAATTCACAATGTTGAAATTCAGTGTGTTTAATTTATTGTTTCTGGCAGCTGTTCTGCAAGGGGTTTTCGCATTAAGAGAAGGCGAATGCGAAGTGTGTGTCAAGACTGTAGAAAAATTCGCGTCCACGTTATCAGACAGCGTGAAGAAAGACCCCAAACTGATAGAGGCGGAGTTCAAGAAGTTCTGCAAAACCTCTAAAAACAAAGAGAACAGGTTCTGTTACTATTTAGGTGGTCTGGAAGAGTCCGCTACCGGCATTCTGGGTGAACTGTCGAAACCTCTCAGCTGGTCAATGCCCGCGGACAAAATCTGTGAAAAATTGAAGAAAAAAGACGCACAAATCTGTGATCTCCGATTCGACAAACAGATCGACTTGAACAACGTAGACTTGAAGAAACTGAAAGTCAGAGATCTGAAGAAGATCCTGAACGATTGGGACGAGGTTTGCGAAGGCTGCATCGAAAAGACAGACTTTATCAAGAGAATAGAAGAACTAAAACCCCAATACATGGGCAGTGGTCGATCTGACTTGTAATAGTTCAATAATAGGTGAGAGAACTTTCCATTGTTAAATTAAACTTTCTAGAATGACATCCAGATGTTTCTTGCTTTTAGTAGTTTAAGATAACATTGATGGTATTTTCAAGCACAATCATTTAAGTAAATAAAACTGGTTAAATACTCAAGAAAAACAATAATATTTTATGCCTTCTCTTATTTTTTGGGGATATTTTCAACATTGAGTAATTGATTGTAGAGAGAAATAGTGCCTACATCCCCTAATTTTGTAGTGCTTTATTTTACTTTGTATCTCATCATTGGATTGAACATAAATTATTTTTAGTTAGAGAATACATGTTGTGGTGGATAATCACATGAATCTGGCAGGTTTCCAAGATGCTAACTCTTCAAGTTTTCAACATGATTCCTTTTGTTGCAGCATAATAAATGAAAATGTGATATGAACATCTCTTGGCCCCGGAGGCCAGCAAGCAGAACATCAATAATATTGCATTTAATAAGAACTTTTGTGAGTGTATTGTGGGAATGTTTGTGCACACATTGAAGTAAATTATTGTAATAATTTAAGTAAATATTTTTATGAAATGTGGTTGTTTTACTGTCCTCAAATTAATTTGTCTTTCTGATAGGCACGTTGAATTTTGCTATGATTGCCATGGTACAAACAATGCCATCTAAGTTGGCAAGGTATTGGAGTGCCAAGTGTACCAACCCTTCAAAAACTTTTATAAAATACAACTTTGAATTGCATTGTGAATGTGTCACATTCTGTAATACAAATGGACTGACAATGTTAAAATTGTTTTTACTGTGGAAGTAATATTTTTCACATTGAACAATGTGGGTGTAGTCTATTAGTTGGGATGTCACTGTATGTACCTTATTTGTTTAGGTAGTTAAAACAATATAAACAATCTTGATGTGTCTTTTTATTTAAATGTACACTTTATAAATCGAAATCTTTACATTTTAGGTATGAAAAAATCATTTACTTTCATAATTGAATTGTATAGTGTAACAATTTTCATTTTTAGACTGTGTATTTCAACAAAAAGACATGTCAAGATTTTTTACATTGTTTTAAATTTAAATACCTAAACAGAGGTATAACTATGGAATGTCAGTCAGAAAATGAATGAGTTATTTTGCATACATGCCGTCTTAAGCTATCAGATCATTAATCACTGGACAATATCACTGGACAATAAAATATCACTGGACAATTTTTACACCAATCACCTAGTCCCAAAGTAGGCAATTTAATGCCTGTGTTATGGGTACTAGACCACGGATAAACTTACTTATATACAGATAAACAATATAAACATCCAAGACTCGAAAGCAAACATTCATTATTCATCATACAAACATCTGCCCCGACCGGGGATCGAACCCGGGACCTTAAGCTTCACAGTCAGGTATTAATCATGTATTGATTTCATGTTTTACTGGCCATTTTTAGAAAACAGGTGTGACATTGGTACTATAGTAGTAATTATGCCAATAATTGCTAGAAGAATAGAGCCCCATACCAATTATTATGCAATAAATAATTATATGTGCCAAGTGATAAACAGATATTACTGCTAAAACTGAAGAACTTCAGTTTTAATTTTCAAGTAGGTGATAGATACTAGTGAGTAGGGTACAGTACAAAATTAATCTCATACTAAAATGACATTACCAGTGCTGCATGTTTTCATAGTGATGTGCCTCCCCTGAAAGTTAGCAATAAGTTAAATTTTGTACTGATTTTCGTAGGTAAGTTATCCCACAAAATCCATACCAATATATAAATGTGAAAGTGTGTTTGTTTGTTTGTTTGTTTGTCCGTCTTTCACGGCTAAACGGAGCGATGGAATGACGTGATTTTTTAGGTAGAGATAGTTTAGGGCATGGAGAGTGACCTAGGCTACTTTTTTGTCTCTTCAAAGCCCCTTATTTCCCTAAAGTGAGGGGTGGAAGTTTTCTATGTAGAAAGCTATAAATTGGTATGTGTGCTATATCTTCTGTGATACCCCGAATTTAACGCGAGCGGAGCCGCGGGCAAAAGCTAGTAATCTAATAAATGTGGAACTTCTTTAGTTGGTTATGATAATCACATTTTCTCTTACACAGACATACCACTTGTATCATGAGTGCAAACATAATCAATATTTTAGAGAGCAGAATTTGACATTTGCACTAGTCAGTTTAGTATACGAGAACAAAAACTGGACTGTTGCGTAAGGGAAGGAAGTTCGTAGAACCAGCTGGTCTCCTCAACTCATCAATTTTGTGTCGAGGAGCCAGCCGGTATGCTACTCATGCCAGCCCAGCTCTTGGAGGAACACCAGTAATCCATGAAAGGAAGATAAAATGGTAAATAAAAGATCCAAGACCACTTCACTCTAATAAGTTTATTGTAGTAACTGTAGAATGCGTAGACTATTACAACAAATGATCACTGCAGATTTTTCCCATACATAATAAACATAAATACAGTATTACTATCTGATCGAAGTGTTTTTGATCCAATCCTTAGTGGTACTTGTAGTTCCTGTGGTGCTCTGAAAAAAAAAACAATTAAAGTTTAATAAATCAAAACTACAAAAAGATATTTAATAAATAAATTGAGTTGGATCCTTTTCTAAGCATACAAAGTGGTAATTGAATACAAAACCAGCACAAAGTACAGATTCTTCAATTAAGGCCAGAATTCATCAAAAACTAATTCCAATGAGCAAATATTTCACTGATATAGACAACTCTTGTGTTTCTATATTTTCTGGCATTTGTACAAACTGATTGCATAGCACTTAAAACATTATTTCTATTTCCTACTGAGGCACAAGGGATGTGTGTGACTCATAGAAGAGACTGAAATATTCAAATCATGTCAGTTAACCTTGGCATCTAATGGATTGGTCAATTGCTAGTAAATATTTTTTTTAATTCTTGAAGTACATACACATACAATCATGCGTGTGTTCCCATATGGGGTAGGCAGAGCAACAAACCGTGACACGGACAAAACCATTATTATGACTATATCTAATTCTTGAAGTAAATTTGCAATAAGCCATTAAGGCCATAATCAGATATGTATTTTCAACTTTTGTTTATGGCAACACAGATCGGATATGTATTTTAAAACAATGTTTATTTTTTTGGGTGGGGGTAAATAACTTTAAGGGGATTTAGTATCTCAGGTCCAACTCTGCTATTATTTTAGTTGAGGTGATTATTACTTTTCAAATAAACTACTTACTCATCTTTCCATAGTTAATAGCGTAGAAGAATGCCATGTTGGCAACCAGCAGCTGGAAGAATGGGGCAGCTCCAACCCTCTTAGGCTGCATGTACTTGTGCTGCCACCTCCACCAGGCTAGAAAAAAAAACTAGATTATGTACCTACTCCAACTTTTAGAATTAATTATAACTACACATGCAACATTACAATGCGTTAAAAGCAATAATTTAACAATTGAAGAATGTAGGATAAAGTTTAGGACTTGATTCGTCTGAGAGGCAGGTTTCCACTAAGTTTTGACATTATAACCTCTACCAAAATATATGATTTACATCAGATTTATTAGAGCATTACCTCGGCTGCAAGCGCCCATCAAGGCAGAAGGCGACTTGTTCCTGCGAGACAACCATGACCCGACCTCGTTCAATTTCAGCTGCCCGAAAGGAGTATCAGCTGAAAAGTGGAAAAATAAATTATGTAACAGAGCGTTGTAAACCGAAGGACATAATTTTAGTGAAAATTTACTTACGTTTTCCATAGAAACGGGCTGGGTCGTAAGGCCCGTGGACAGAAGGATTGTATTCCTTAGGATAGTCGCCGAAACCCATTTTTAATTTTGTAATCGACCAAATCTATGTAAGAAATTTGGTCGACGCAAATGACAATCGCAAACTATGGTCAATTTTTTTTTTCCCAACCCAACAGAACAGAATCTCTTTTGTTGTGTCTATGGATTATAAAGGTTGTAACTCACTATCAAATTGAATTCATAATCCATAATCTGAACAACTTTAAACGTTTTAAAGTAAACCTTCAATAGGTTCGATGATATGTCAAAATTTAAAAAGTTCTTTTATTGTCTATGATTATACAGCAAATTTCATTATTTAGTGCTCAGTGCCCGACTTTTCCTTTCTCTGATAAATAAACTAAGAAAAAACTGGAAAAATGGTGCTGGAAAGTACAATGATATGTGTCGATAACAGTGACTACATGAGAAACGGAGATTTCCTTCCAACTCGCTTGCAAGCCCAACAGGACGCTGTTAATTTGGTATGTCATTCCAAAACAAGATCAAATCCCGAAAATAATGTAGGATTACTGACTCTAGCAAACGTTGAGGTTCTAGCCACGCTGACGAGCGATGTGGGCCGTATTCTCTCTAAGCTTCACCGCGTGCAGCCAAATGGCGATATCAACTTATTGACTGGAATCAGAATTGCCCACTTGGCTCTAAAACATCGCCAGGGCAAGAACCACAAGATGCGTATTGTCGTGTTCGTAGGCTCTCCAGTTCACTCTGATGAAAAAGAGCTCGTCAAATTGGCGAAGCGACTGAAGAAAGAGAAGGTTAATTGCGATGTCGTTTCATTTGGAGAAGATGCAGAGAACAACCCTCTGCTGACCACTTTCGTGAACACACTGAATGGCAAAGACAATGCTTCTGGTGGTAGTCACCTTGTTTCTATCCCAGCTGGTGGCTGCGTTGTCCTCTCTGAGGCTCTAATTTCAAGCCCGTTGATTGGTGGTGATGGAGCTGGACCTTCAGGCTCTGGTCTGTCTCCATTCGAGTTTGGAGTTGATCCTAATGAGGATCCTGAGCTGGCTCTAGCTTTACGTGTGTCTATGGAGGAGCAGAGACAGCGTCAGGAAGAGGAGTCTCGTCGCCAGCAGCCTGCAGCTGAAGGTGGAGAACCCCCTAAAGCAGGAGAAGGACAAGATACCGGCATGGAGCGGGCTCTAGCCATGTCACTTGGCCGGGAAGCTATGGAATTGTCTGAGGAAGAACAGATAGCTCTGGCTATGCAAATGAGTATGCAACAAGATGCTCCAGCAGCAGAAGAAAGCATGGATGTGTCAGAGGAGTATGCTGAAGTTATGAATGACCCAGCTTTCCTTCAGAGTGTCCTAGAAAACCTTCCAGGGGTCGATCCTCAGAGTGAAGCCATCAGAAACGCCATGTCCACAATCAAGAAGGATAAAGATGAAAAGGATGACAAAGACAAGGATAACAAGGGTTCTGGTGGTTCAGGAGGATCGGGGTCAAAATGAAATAACAGAGGTTTTTACCATTTTTTTAATAATACAATATGCTCGTAAACTTCAACTTTAGACAACACTGCAGTGTAACTATCACTATAAATTTAATGTAATACAAATGATTTATTAAACAATTATCATCACTTTCATTTCCACGAGATCCAGTTCAACCCCTCTATCCGTTCATACTCTGCAACAACATGTTACTCAATTTAGTATGCAACTGATTATCAAACTTTGGCTATCTCTGCTTGTTGCCATGAAAACTCAGCTGAATATGGTAAAATTACTAATTGGTAGTTACACTTTTTTGAAAGGAAATAAGAATGTTAATCTACTATATAAAAATAAGTCGTGTTTTCCTTCCTGACGAAATACCTCCGGAACGCACAAACCGATTTGGCCAATTCTTTTTTTAAAATGTTCGTTGAAGTTCAGGGAAGGTTTGTAAGATGAGAAAGTGTGGAAAAAATTAGTGTAACATACTAAAAAATCTACTATATAAAAATAAGTCGTGTTTTCCTTCCTGACGAAATACCTCCGGAACGCACGAACCGATTTGGCCAATTCTTTT
>BHDV01035831.1:31228-106661 GCA_005406045.1 Adoxophyes honmai
GAGAGTGACATAGGCTACTTTTTGTCTCTTCAAAACTCCCCATTTCACTAAAGTGAGAGGTGGAAGTTCGTGGAGAATACCGCATTTTATATGTAGAAAGCTATCAATTGGTATATGGAATGAGCTATCTCTTCTGTGCTACCCCGAAATTAACGCGAGCGGAGCCGCGGGCAAAAGCTAGTTTTCAATAAAATCTTGGTTTACTACAAAGCGCAAAAAATGGCTCATGAACAGTGAACAGTCAATGAACAGTGGCTCAGCACAGTAACACGAGTGAGACGTGCAACGCGAAATATACTAGGTACCTGTCGTTTTCTGAAATCTAGTTAGACAGTGACAGATACTACCCTATCTCGCACGAATTCTATTCTCACCTTGTCATGCTGACAGGATTTTGACATTTACAAATGTACTGAGCTCTCAAAATACTAGCCTGAATACTGTTTTTCAGTGTCTCTTTTTATTTAACCTTTTGACCGCCAAAGACGCCATATCACGTCATCGCAAGTCAGCGCCCGTGACGCCACGACGTTAAGGCCGGCCACATACATTCGGAATTTTTCCGTTCGGAATCCCGAATCAGACTTTCCGAACGCAGTCAATCCATACAAAATCAATGAACCGCCACACACATTCGGAAAAATTCCGTGCGGAATTCCGAACGGAAAGCTTGCGAACGTGTGTGGCGGTCCATAGATTTTGTATGGATTGACTGCGTTCGATTTTCCGATTCGGGATTCCGAACGGAAAAATTCCGAATGTATGTGACCGGCCTAAATGGTGCGTCGAAGTTATTGCGAAAGAACTGAAATATAAAACGCTGCAACATTTTTTCTAGGTTTACTTTATTTATAGATAGTGTAAGTTATTTTATACCTAATTTAAATATAATAATACAGCACCATTCGAAAAAAAAACAAGCATTATCTAAGAGCCAACTCACGTCTTTGGCGTTAGGATCACAGCGTATCACTTCGCGCCTTGGCGGTCAAAAGGTTAAGCACTTCACCTTTGATTTGATAAAATTTTCAGTTTAATAGTACTTGTACATTCATGACTATAGGTGTGAACTTACTTGCATCATTCCAAAAATTTTTACTTTTAAATTTTGTCTTGGATTCCATTAAAATTGTCTTTCTTTCTTTTTCACTGTATGGCCGGGGCTTAGGCACTGGGTAAACCTTCCTACCTGAAATTAAAAAAATAATGCACTGTGGTGCTATATTGTGTGTGTTGCACACAGCAAAAAACATTTCAGTTTCCTAACAATTTACATGAACAAAAATAATTAAATAGTCGCATTGCCATTTGCTTTACATAACCATACCAAATTTCAAGTCAATTTCACTACTGGAAGTTAGTCAAATGATTTGCAACTTGCAAGGCTTGGCTACACAAACAAAGGGGCATGTGAAAAAAATTAAAAGATGAGTACCTAAATTAGGGTATTAACACCACAACCACCAACATACAAAAATTGGAAATGGTGTATTCTATTTACCATCTATTCTTGCTTTTGTAATTTTATTCAGTAGCAAGTAGGAGCTTTTGATGTCTTCTAATTGAGGCTTAAACATTTTGCTACCCTGTGAGTTTGCTGGAAAGCAAAGACTTGAAAAGTAACTTATTTTATTTCACTACGAAAGGTCAAGGCAATTGTATAAAATTTTAATTAATACACATATCTACTTTATCTACATTGGTGTGATTGATATAAAAAATTAAAATGACTGACTAAACTGACTTGAAAATTGTCACTTACCACTTGGTCTACCTGCAACTTGTTTAATATCTCTATTATATGGTTTAAACGCATGATCATCCATATGTGAGGATTGTGGTCTCTTTATGGACTCTGTAAATGTTGCATATTTGTTTATCAGTTGTCAAAGCGCCATCTCGTGTCGAGTAGAAAAGGTAATTTCTTAGGAGACCTCCCTTTTGAAATGGCTGTTTATTGTAGATAAAGTAGTATGTAACTGAATCATCTAACTAAGTAATTTTGTAATTTTGAAGCAGCATAGATTTATATTAGTACTTTAAGCTCTTCACCATTAGTAAAATATCAGTTCTTGTATTCGATACTAGATGGCGCTAGATTCGATGCATGTTAATTATTAGAAACTTAGAGAATGAATGAACCATAAAAAGGAGTGCAGAAAAAATTACAAGGAACGTGTGTTAGGGCAGGTTGGGCGAGGACTCCATTGACTGGCAGCACATTGACTAGGTCAGCGATGTTCTAAAGAAAGGCCAGTTTTGAAGTACCCGAAACCGTCGAGCACGTATAATGAGAGGATAATGATGTAAATAAAACGAGAGAAGGATGTCATAATAGAAGCGTTAGGCGCTTTGTTGTCAGCCTACGCAAGCGAGCTGTCCGCAAGGAATAGGGCTGATGTTTGTGTATGTGCATACCTTTACCCGAACTCGTCACGCTTGCCGAACCTTTCTGACTTCCGGAATTTACAGATCCAGATCTTCGGAAAGGCAAAAAGCTTCTAGAAGATATCGTCGCGTCTGCGAATAAAAAGTATCATAAAGAGTAACTACAACTACTCTTTTTGGTTTTGAGTTAATTTTTTTCGTACGAAGCAAAGCATAAACGTATCCAAAACAAAACAGTTTTACTATTCAAAAGTACTGGTTCTATCAATCTATTTCCACACTTCAAAAACTTTATTGCGATTTTACCTGATTCTCCCAACGACTTGCTGGGACTGTTGGTCCTTCTGTGCAATGACGACATGGGTCGCTGAACTGGAAATGTCCAAATTGCGTGGTTATTAGCTGATTGTAATGGAAATGCGGGGTTGAACTATTCAATTAATTCAAAGCGCTACGTTACAATCTCATCAAGTAAAACAGCGTCCCTCGGGACTCGGGCCGTACTTATTCAGTTCATATTGCCCTCTTTTAGCTACAGCTATGCTGTGAAACCAATGCGTGCTTGCTTACAAAGATATATCAGCTGATATTAGCCTAACATATAAAACTATCGTGCATACATTATTGTCGGTAGATACTCGCCTCTCACTAACGAGCTGTGTCTACAATCATTGCAATTTGCTCTAATGAGGTCCTACAGAAGATGAACACTTCTACAATGTTCACTTCGGACTTGAAAATATACTGCTCGCCACAAAAATCGACTAATCCCCTGAACATGAACAAAACGTATTTCTAAACGATTGACTTTGAAATCTTAGGATAATAGTGCAAAATACCGGTGGGTACATTTTAGTGACCAGTGTAGCAGGCATCAAGGGTCAAAATTAAAATACAAAGAATTATCTACATACTAGGCTAATGCGAAAAAGCGATAATCTTAATTTTTTGTTTGAGAAAATTTGATGTTTTCTAATTTTGGAAAACGTAATACATATGTATTGTGACAGGTTGAGCACTTCACGGTCCTCTGTAACTAACGTGACAAGATTATAATTATAAGTAATGGGGTTATAAGTTATAAGTGGTGGGGTAAAACCTTGCCAAGTTTGAAGCCAGAGGCTGTACGAAAAGCTACCCGAGATCAGACTGAATTTTTTTGAAATAACTTGCAACAGTTGCAGCAACAGCTCGCTAATGGACGCTCTGCTCTAATGCTCATTGCTCACCGCTGGCCGTGCCCGGGGTCTTCGCGGCCGGCCGGTCCGCCTTCACATTGGGGTTCGTAAGTGACGCTCGCAACTTGTTCCCAGCGCACTTACTCGCTATCCAAAACAAAACAACAGCTGCGATTATTGCGATCATTGGCCATCGCCGGTGGCCGAGGCACGCGGCCACGTGTGCCGCCCTCCAAAATAATAAGTGCAACAAAATCGCTTTCGTTATAACGTCTATGTAAATTGTTACTGAAAAGAACGCGGAGGGAGACGGCATTAGGATTTTTGTGCACGCAGATTTTGTAAACGAACAATGCCATGTTTTTTTTTACCTATCAATATGTAAAGACCTTTTCACTGTTTTGACATCTAATATTTCGTAGAAATATGTGTAGATATTTTTATTCTCGAAACGAAGACCGATATGAAATGAACTTCAACTTCTGCGGTAATAGGTAAAATATAAATTGTGTCACAATACTCACATTGTTTAGTCCCAGTCCCAGAATCGTAGTTTTTGTTATATACGCTAGCCGGCTTCGCCACAGGTTCCACACTGTTAGCAGCTTCAACAAATTAATTACTACAACTTCTATACAGGAGCTTTAAATATTTTAAGTAACTATTTTCAACTCTACTTACCTCTCCAGGACCGTAATGGAGATCTTTTTCTTTGACATACTGGCGTATTTTTTTCCGGTTTTTCATTGGCTGAAACATTTTTGTATTAAAATGGTTAATCTTGCGTCTGAAAACTAAACCCGTGTAGACCCGTGTGGTGCCGGGTTAGAATAGCACCTCCCCCTTTCTGCCCGTGGGTGTCGTAAGAGTCGACTCTGGGAAAGGGTTAGTGTATCGTGGGCGATGGGCTAGCAACCTGTCACTGCAATGTCACGTTGAACCATCTGGTTACCATGAAATTGCTAAACGTGGCACTGGATTTCTTGAATTCATGTACTGTATGAAAAATAAAAACTACTCGACGATAGATGGCGCTAGTTGTCTAATTTCAGGGTTAGGGCACACTGGAGCATTTCATTACGATCGATGTAATAAAACATAACGTAAAGATCGACTCACCGGGTGGATTACTAGGTTGGGACAGTTGCATAATGTCCCTTCGGATAGTAAGTTTCTTGTTTATTGGCGTGACCAAAGGCTTGCCATATCCAATTTCAGCTACAATAAATTTCACATAATATTTAGTGTCATAGGTACTTTACGTTTTATCAAAATAATTATAATGTCTGAATTCTATGTTCAAGGTACTTGAAATTTTCGCTCAACTTTGAAATTTTATTCGAGAAATAAATAAAAAATTAAGAAACATTTGGCATAAGTTAAATTACAAAACTTGAAAACAAAATACACTATGTACTCTGATTAGGTGTTGAGGTACAGTACAGGTTGAATAAATTCTACACTCAGTGCCTTGTGCTTCGTCATTGTACAAATATGGTCTTGATCCATGGAATTTGGACAAAAAAAAGAAACCAAGACCTGACAGTAAAATGTATTCCATAACTCCACTTACAATTCCAAGCTAATATTTAGGAAGAATACACTAACCATTGCAATTGGCTGCTGTGATGATGCAACCAGATTTTACCCCTGCCGGATTTATGTCATCGATGCTGGCGGCGCTAGGTTTTGAATTTGCTGTACTCGACACAGTACTCGACTTTGTTTGTGATTTAACGGGATCTGAAATGTGTAATCCAATGAAAGGACCTTCTGTAAAGGCTTCTATATCGCACTCGTTACGCACTCGCGTTTGATCACGCGCCTTAGTTTATCGCTGTGTATGCGTCTAGAGAATTCATAGACTCCCTAGAGCGATATAGCTGCTGAATACGATAATGATCAGTTGGAAACACCAACACCAACGTATTAGTTAACGGTTGGCATGCGCTACATAAGAAATGTATGTATACTATTGTATACGTATGTATATTAAGTTAAACCAGCAGGCGGTTAAAGAGGCAAAGTAAGCTTGATAAGACATATTTACCGTTCTCCGAGGAAGCGACAGTGACGTTAGATTTCTTCCGTGCTCCGGCATTGGATTTGCAATCATCGATACTGGCCGAGCTATTCCTGGAGGCTGTGGTCTTGTGTTTAGTTTTGGATTGGTCTGAAATGCAACCAGTGTGGTGATCAAGGAGTTTATACAATAAGGCCTTGATACGGAGTCGCTTTATTTTAGCGGCAAAATACAGCGCGCTCAATGCTCCTTTCTTGATGACAGTCAAAATATTAGCTGTCGACAGCTCGTGAACACATTTCTTTGTAGTTATTAATGTTATTATAATATGATGATGCAGTATTGTAGCGTCAAAAGTATCTGGTATAGTATAGTATCTGGCCGATTCAACCAAACCGAATAAGTTTTTTTTTCTATGAAAAATTCGGTCGAATCATCCCTTAATAACGTAACAATCAACCTTGATTGATCATCTCCGAGAAATATTTGAAGAGATTATTTTGTTTCTACTACACTGCACCTAAATGGCTATAAAATATACGATCACTGATTACCACCATTGGACGACAATATTTTGAAGGCGTTGCGAAACCGCGAGCTGCAGCTGTGCCGGCTGTCGGCGAGGCTGGTGGCGCTGCGGGGGGTCGTCGCGGAACTCGGGTGATGCGACTTGCTTACAGTTTTAGATTGGGAGGCTGAAAGTGACATCAACCGTGTTACTAAGTCATTTTCTAACACCTCTAGCTAGGTGAAGTGAGCGTTCCAGTGAATCTTACATTAGCTACTGTACGAAAACCAATTTTAGAAAACTATGGCAAACTCATCTAATTTCGTGACAAATTTAACTATGTGATATTCGTTCAAAGTCTAAGAAGGGTAGAAAAGTCTTTTACCGGCACATTTCCTTTTTTGACGAGAAATTATCACGAAGTTAGACAAGTTCGATGGCTATTCTAGCTGCTAGTTGAAAAGCCTCATACTTTATTTTTACTTGGAAGATTTTGTCACGAAATAAGAAGAGGTTGCCATACCTGTTCCAACAGCTTAAGCGAGTCTTTTGTTCTTGCTTTTTCAATTTCTTGCCGATAATAATTCCGCAGATCCAGGTAAAGACTTTGATGATCTTGAATTAAAAATATTTTTTAGAACGATAAAGCCTCAAAGAAAATTGGACTTTTCTCGGAACAGTTGAATAGATACAAATTGAAAGAAAGTTTAAAAACTTGGTGATGACTATAAATAAATGAAGTTAAGATAGGAAGTCAACTAATACTAGGTAGCTACTGGACAACAGATGGCGTCACGGTCGTGCCGCATCCATCGAACCAAATATTTATTACGTCAAAATTATGAATAGATCATTGATACTTTTTTACTGTGAGACATCATGCGCCACATATTTACCGGAAATATTTGGAACTAACTATTGGAAACAAATTTACACGAGACTTGGCTGTATGGCATTTGTCCTTTGCATTTTCCGTAACGGAAATAATTAAAAAATCATCATTGAAAACAAACTTACAATCGAACGTGCAACAAGAGGGCGGGTTGGTGATGATCCGCAGAATGTCCTGCGTGTCTTTAGTCAGACTGCGCATGCTCGAAGAGTCGCTGAGCGTGTGCGCTGCGGATATTTTTTTGCGTGATACTTTCTGACCGCTTATAACGTAGGAATTAATTTTAAAATAATTAAAGTTCTAATAATTACGAGTTTGGATGAGATCAACGGCTTTCTCCGGCGACGCTGTCGGGGATCGAGGGCTGTGGCTGTTATTGCTCGCCACTGAAACAAATTAATTAAAGGTGATCACAAGTCGATAACGTCTTGCTCTCTCCTACAAACAAGAGGCAGGTGGAAGGGAGAGGGAATGGCGATGACGCATGAACGACGTCCTGTGTACTAAGCACGACAACAACGCGAGTCGTTTCACGCGCGGGATAAGATAACCTGTCTTTTTCTGACGTGTCTAGATAAGACAGTAATAGGTATCTGGTATAGTCTATCTCGCGCGTATCCCTACTCGCGCCCTGAGCCTGATGTCGAGCCAAATTCAGGTGCCGCAAACGCACATGGGCGTTTGAACGCCTGCGAATCCTTCACTGGGTAAAAGTCAATAAAGCGCAAATACGCATCATTGGTAGTGAACGCGTCCAACCCTACATCTCAACATATTTTTTCATGTATTTTCAATGTATATTGACCAGGATTAGTTTAACAATGTGACTATTTTTTTCTGATGGCAACACAAGACTACAACAACTGTAGTTTTACTGACAAGATCTCCGGCTTAGCTTCGTCGGTGACGACGACTTGCTGCGAGGCGGGCCTATGGGGCTTGTATTCGACATCCCCTTCAACTGCTGTCTCAATCCTGTAAGCAATACAAAGTTTGACAAAAAAAATAGAAATTAAACGTGAGTGCCACTTTCTTAGCAAACGTTACTTTTTGACGTATGTAGCTCGAGAATGGCAACGATTTTGTATGAAGAAGTTTAGTGGAAGTGGCTACGAAATATGGATGGTGTTGATTTTTTCGAAGTATCTCGCTGTGCTAAGCTAGCTAAGCTCTCGTACTCGAAATACTCGAAACTGTGAACTGCTTGAACTTATGGTATGCGGAAAATATCTTCAGTAGAGAAATTTCTCCCCAAGATGTTAAGTATGAATCAAATTCCGTAGAAAGATTTTGAATTTCCGTTAATGCAATTATATTCAGTAACTTCGTAAGCCGATGTAGAACAGGCATTGCGTAATTCTTGATTCGATGACTAGATGGCGTTGCAGTAAAGTTCTCCTACTCGATGATAGATGGCGCTACAGCTACTACTCACTGGAGGCGTGGCTTTCGCGGTAGTGCGCTTGAGTGCGGGACGGCGGCGCCGAGGCCACGCCCCGCGCGGCTGGCTGCTCTCGCGCCTTCTCTTGGTTTTGGTGGCCCTGATGGCTCTGCGGTTGAACCGCTGTCTCACCTGTCAGCATGCGCACGCGTTATCACCCGGATAAATAAAAAGTGAGTTCTTTCACGATTCATGAGACATCGAAGGTGTCTACACTATTTAGCAGTTAATAATTTTTACATTAATTTGTATGACGGCTATAAAATGCAATAACTGTTTCTAGGGATAGTGGAGCCACCAAATTTTCTGGAGATAGCCTATTTTATCATTTATCAGCTTTATTTGCTGTATACCCGCCCCCAAGCTTAGCTGAAGTTACTTGATTCTTTTCAGTATTTTTTTGACGTAAAGGGCGCAGCCATCCCCAGTATGAGGATTGGGGTGTAGTTCCCACGTATAGTATAGTAGGCCAAGCGCGGATTGGTAACTTCACACATAATATTGAATTACTTCATGGCTGTGTGCAGGTTTCCTCACGATGTTTTCCTTCACTATATAGTTCGTTATAAATACCAAATTTTAATTCTCACATAAATTCCGAAAAATTCAAAGGTCGAACCTAGGTAGAGAGAGGATTCGAACCTGCGACAATCTGCATGAGAGGCCACCAGTCAAACCGCTGGACTACCATACCATACCACTTCTTTTATGTAGTGAAGACAAATACATTTATAATTTATAATACAAATGTTGTTATGTACTTTTGATGGAAACATAACAACAGATGGCGCTAGTTTTTCAGCACGCAACACCAGTCAACTTAAGTTGCCTGCCACACCCACTCTGCATTTCATGGCGGTAAAGGAGCAATCGAGATGCAAGCGTTAGCGGTGATCGGTGATCAGTCGCTCGGTGATGGACCGCACGGTGATCGGTTGGGTTATACATATTTGATATTTACAGTCCCAAAGTCATAATGTATAGTTATACTCACTCACTACTACGAATACTGAAGAACCGCTTACAATTTTATCGCATTTTGTACTAAATGTGGTTGATTTAAATAATTCTCGTCGTTTCCTGAAGTTAGCTGCGAATCATGAAAACGAAGCTGTCTTGAGTTTTATAAGGTAGTCTTTTTTATTTCCAGAATTAATTAGATGTAACTAAATACTTAAAGAACAAAATCATTACTTGTATCATCTAATCTCACATCTAAACAACTGTCATTATATGGTCACCCTAGTAAATACATCAGTTTAGTATGCACTAATCAGATATAATTTATGAGTTTGAATGGTTTGAATAAAATTATAACTATGTCGAACGGCAAAATTATACGGCCACCCCATTTTTTTCCTTTAATTTATAGTAAAAAATCATAAAGTAATTCCACTTTCCATCTTATTTCAAAAGGGGGTAGGCAGATGTTTTTTTCCGCTGCGCGTATTGCTAAGGGGCATCGGTACAGTAAACGTAATGTAAACTACAGAATATTTAACATAAGATACTTTATTGTAACTTACATAGAATACACATAACTGAGCTGTGTCAACTTTTACATTACAACTAGGGAGTAACACATTTCATACATAAAACTAAGCAGTCGAATCAATAACTTTACAACAGGTCAGGCACAATTTGATATAATTAGCTGGCAGTATTTCTGTGAAATGATAGTTAAAATTAAGCATTAATAAAAAGTCACTGTAATGAAACGATACAGTTTGTTTTTTCAATGAATATCACTATGAAACCAGTTCAAGATGAAGGCAACATTCTTATTCCAGAATAAGAACTCAACAAATAAATAAAAACGTTACAACTTTTAGCACATAATTATTTTGTTTTACTATACTCCGTTTTTTTGGGTTGAGAATTTTAACTGTCAAATCCTTACACATTTTTGAGTAATCCCAAGATATCGGCGCAAATTATGATGATGTTTGATTTAAGAACATTATAATAAACAATGTTAAGTGTATTTGCATAAATCATTTCCAGTTTTACTAATTAATTCCAGAGATAATTTCAAATTATGTCCGTTGAAATTCTCAACCCAAAAAAAACGGAGTATAGTTTAACAAAACGAAACAAAACTACACACTTCACAGTTCTGGTAAGCGCTATCTACGAGAACGCGCCCTACTTCTCTTCTTAATTGTAAGAAGGTCTAGTGTCACTATAGTTGTTATTTAATGTATACATACAGTGCTCGTGGCCGTAATATCATAGCAAAATACCAGACAACCGAATACACCAGGTTCTTTTTACGTCGCATTCCATACTATCACATTTTGCTATTCACCAATGAGCTTTAAAATATTTCCGGATCACCATAATTTCAAAGCATTATGTTTCCATTGACTCATTTCCTACACACTACCTATAATGTGATAAACATGTGATGTTGAGTCTATGGTATTGAAGGAAACCATCACGTATTGAAAATTATGGTGATTCGTAATATCGGTAACTGGCAATATTATGGGAATGCGATTTGAAAATAATCTTGTGTATCCAGCTATCTGGTATATTGCCACTATGGTGTTAAGGCCACGAGCGGTATACAGGCCTTCCCGGGACTATGGAATATGTAAGGAAAGTTGTTTTTATTTCCCTTTTTTTCATTATTATTTTTAAGTATTTCAGTCAGTTCAGATTTAGAGACCCCATAAGGCATTGCACGACTAAAAATAAGAGTGGGGCGCGTCATCGAAAGCGCTAAAACACAGCCAGCTTGGACTAAAATCGCCAAAAGGAACTAACTACCGCTACCCGATCCGTTTACATCTACACTGTTACTCTGCGCGTCTATGGCAACATCTGGGCTTTTATTGCCTATGGCAACACTCTCAATTGTTTCTTTAATCTGCGCTACGTCTACATTAAGGTTACTTTGTGGAGTGTCGGTAGCGTTTGTTTCGCGTTCGGCTTGCGTGTCGTCTTTTGTCTGTTGGTCGGTTAGTGTGGTATCTGTGGCGTAGGGGCGGGTACCGGGGGGCAGGGCGGGGGAGGAGGTGCGGCGCTCGCGCCGGCGCTCGCGGTGCGCCGCCTTCAGCTCCATCTCCACGCAGTGCTCCGCGAACATCAGCTGCAGCGGCGCGTACATGTGCGGCAGTAGTTCCAAGTCGTTCATTGTTATCTGGAATGAAAAACGTCCTATTAGGAATATAATGTATACGTTCACTATATGTACTTCTTTTATGTATGTTCAAACCTAATGTTAAGTTAAATGTGGCTACGAAACGTGAAATAGTCATAAATTTGACTTTGTAACGTTTGTGTTCTGCCTACCCCATTAGAAAATACAGGCTACTGTTTCGTATTGACTAAGATCCAGGGTACAAAAGAATGGGCAATATTTTCAGATTTTCTTGCTGGTGTTTTTCTAGTTCTAAAAGCCGTAGTTTGGGAGTTAAAACCATTTATGACTGTTAAAAACAGAATAAGAAAAAACAGGAATAAATAAAGAAAGAACAATCTTTATTTCTTTATTCCTGTCTTTTCTTCTGTTAGCTACAAAGCTGCGGTCCCGTGTCAGGTGTGTATAGTTACTTGTTGTAGGTTTCACGTTGAGCAGCGCCGCTAATCTTGCTTCTTCCGTTAAAATGTGTTTGACATCTTGTCCGTCAGTTTGTCTCAACGTAATACGATTGGAAATCAGGAATAGAACAGAAGAATTGGAAAACTATGGATATTTATTTAATTTTTGTTACAGAACGTGTGCTTGGGAAAAATACTAGTTTGGAAGAGAGCGGTAATGGGAATGAAAGAATAGAATAAAGTTTGGGGGATGTTTGAGTGAGTGATGATAAAGGTTGCGGTTTGTTGCCAGACTAGAATAAATAATCCTAAACTATGCCATTTGATTTTAAAATATTTTTTTAAAGAGAGAAGTGACATACGACCTACCTGCATATTGTCGAAGGCGATGCCGACAGTGTTGTTGTCGTGCAGTATGTGCGGGTTGAGTCGCGGCAGGCGCGCGTAGCGCTGGCTGAAGTGTGTGAGCACCGTGAACTGGGCGTTCATTTGGCGGCCTATGTCGATGGCTTGCGAAGTCGTCGAGTGCATCTTCTTGCGAGCCTCGTCGGCCAACTCGTCCTCCATCGTCGCCTCGTGGATGAGGACGGTTGAGTTCTCGCCTGGGAATAAGAATATTGGTGTGATGAGTTTTTTGTAAGCTTAGCACGGCAACACGCTCTAGTCGCTTCGCGCGCGGGATAGTCTACCTCTCACTTTCTGACGTCTCTAGTTGGACTGTAACAGGTATAGTCTATCTCGCGCGCATCTCTACTCCCGCCTTGCTGTGCTAAGCCAGCCGATCACGTTATGTAACGCGGCGACACGACATGGTAGGTTGAAGATTATCATAACCGGAAAACGTAAAAAGATGATGGATTAAAGATTTCGACCTCATGGAATTCTGCCATAAACAAGTGCAGTCTAGAGGTGAACATTCGGAGAGTGTCCGACGTTGTCAGTGTTGGTGACGGTTGATAATTGTAAGAACTTATGTGCGGGTAGTTCGAAGAACCCGCGCTGCGGAACGGACGTGATGCCCTGCTTCAGTCCACTCGTGACCATGGTCGCTCTAACGCGGCCGTAACGTTGAAGTAATTAAAAAAAGTCCCACGTAATTATAAGTATGGACAGTATTACCAAACACAAGAATGCTCCACGATGTACCTGCTTATTAGACCAGTTTTGTGGTGCGGGAAAGTTCGATCTACCAATGATAAAAGAGATTTTTTTCGAGCGCTGAACACTTGCGTTGTGATCAACCAATTGATGTCTCAGACAGATGACTCATGACAGTTGTCTAGCACCCCAGCGCCAAATGCGTCGAGTAGCCGAACTAAAGTGTGTAAGCGAGAATGCATAGCAAAAAAAATTGTGCCCAGAGCGTTTGTAAATAAAGTTAAATATAGATAAACTACTCGTTCGCCTACTCTCGGATAACGTTCTGCGCTTCTCGGCGCAGACGGTAACAGCCGATGTGACTTATTTTCTTGGGAATACTGTATTATGTATATGTATGTATGTGGGCGGATGTAATGCACTGACCGATCTGCACGAGCTTGTCGCTGGGCAGCGTGTCCCCGCTGTAGGTGATCTTGTGGCCGGCCACGCCGAGCGCGACGCCGAACGCGTTGGGGCAGTGCGGCACGAGGCACGTGCGCGCCGACTCGATGCCGATGCCGGCCAGATTCGCTGACGTCATCTCGTGGCCGCCGTCGCCCATCTAGGAGTTCACACGCTCTTTGGTACTATCGAACCAATTGATTCCTGACCCACAATAGAACCTATTTACAGTGAACGTCATAGTGACATTGCATTGCTTGACAAAGGAAATCTTTATTACGTTTATTGTGACAACGTTCTGCGGTGGGTCAGGAATCAGTTGGTTCGATAGTTCGATAGTACAGTGCGGCATTCGACTTGGCCATACAGGTGCGGGAGGAACAATCAATCCAAGGATACACTAGGGGACAAATGTCCCACGACATGTCAAGCGAAGCCAGCCTTCGCCTGACATATCTGGCGACATCGCGCGACTTATTGTGTCGTATTGACACGTCTCGCGCGATGTGGCCAGAGATGTCGAGCGAAGTCCGGCAACGTCGCGCTACTTCACCCGACGTCGCTGGGGACACGTGTCGTGGGACATGTGTACCCTAGTGTATCCTTGGCTTCAAACAACGAATCAATCGTGCGGTCGTAACATCCCGCGTTCCGCTTTACCACCAAAGAGACCTAAAAAACGACTTCTGTGCTCCTGTAAAAGGCCAAGTTGAATGCCGAGCACTGTAAACAAGAGTATCACTAATGCCTAGTTTAGGCTGCACTCAACCGAATGAGAGTAAAATTGAGTCTTGGGAGTGATTCACTCGCGAGCAGATAACTTACGCAAAGACGATTTTATCCCCGTTTGGATAAATCGACCCTTAGTACAGCAGTGGGCAATAAACTTGGCAAAATTTTAAGTGGTGGGGATAGGGCTACGCATTGCTTCTACCTGGAAAAATCTTGCCAGTGCATACTAGAACATGTCCTGTAATAATGATTTTTGACATTCGCTCGTTAAGTTTTCAAGTAGCTGTGCCCGTCTCGTGGAACTAAGTATATATTTCATAGTTCCGTATGTTGTCGGGTTAGACAAATCTCCATTTATTCTGTGGATGTCGTAAGAGGCGACTAAGGAAATATGTTTATGTACGCTTCATGCATTGAGGATAGAACTTATAGAGTACTAATGTCATCTTGGTTGTTCGGAAAATATTCCGCAAAACAATTGAAGTGATCGCTGTGCTCTTATTGGCCGGTCCAAGATCGCGCGTAACGCTAGTGCCTTTTTCTCTACGGTTATTGACTCTGTACAGTTTCTGTGACAGTGACGGTGACGTTTAGTATGTTGAAATCAACAAACTATTTGCGGACCGGGGTTGCGAGCATTGTTTCTCTATAGGTTCTATCCTCTATGGCTTCATGCGACAGGCTGGCAATCTGTCACTATTATACCGCTGCATCAGTCTTTAAACCTAAAATCTTGCTATAAATGGTTACGAGACTTGAAAGTAGCTTAAAGTATTTCGAGAACATGATCTCTCAGGCATGATCGACCTATTCTACCAAGATAAGCTAAAAAATCAAGTCGAGTTACTATCTCACGATAAAGTTCTATCGTGTAAAAAACTGGATTACGATTGTGAGAGCATTTTTAGAGCTTACGCAAAACCAATTTTTAATAAATAATTCTTTCATTTTGGTTTAAATGTCATAATTCAATTATACCTATGGGTATGTGTTTTGGTTGCGATGATGTTACGTGATACGAAGTGTTTAAATTTCAAAGCGAGATTTGGTTTCAACTGTCAAATTGAAACCGCTGTAGATTTTAGTGCGTTAGACAATAGCCCCGCAGGTCATATTCTTTTAGTCTTACCAAGGTCTGGTTGGGTATGAGCGTGAACTCGTTGGTGATCCTTTCGAAGTGCTGGTCGTATATGGTGAGCCAGGTGACGATCTGGCCCGGAGCCAGCAGGTACACCGGGTGGCTGTCCTCCGAGGAAGCCAGGAACGCCTCGAAGCGGGCTTGCAGTACGCCGATCAGTCCTAGGGAACACCGTGGGTTTAGTGAACGGAAATAATAGTAGCGACTGTTTTGAAGTTACAAATCAGATCGGAGGGAGTAGAGTGAGTTTCAAAAAAATTGTACATAAATTAAGGGTTAATAAAAACAAAATCACGATCGCATCTTTTGTGTAACGAAAATTACCTATACAAAATATATGGGTAATTGTCGTTACACAAAAGAATCAATTAACTTTTGTTTTTATTAAAGCCCTTAACTATGTACAATTTTTTTGAAACTCACTCTATAATCTCTGGAAAAGTTTTACAGGGCAACCCCTCTGCCACAGGTATTTGATTCGGAACAACTTCGTCAAAGTACTAAATATTAACTTAGTCACTTTTTTCAGTCTTTTACCACTGTAGTACTACTTTTTGTTGGCATCGAGGAAATACGCGTTAAAGAAAAAACGCATTTGTCACCCAAAACAGTAAATTCCTGTTCCACTTACAGCATCAGCATCACACGTTCGGCACATGCCACTGACAACTGACAAGTAGATATAGGACCCAGCCGACCTGCAAGCTTCGCACGGCAATAAGACGCTCTAGTCGCGTCGCGTGCAGGATAATCTACCCGTCATTTTCTGACGCCTCTAATTAGACAGTGACGGATATAGCCTATCTCGCGCCTTGCTGGGCTAAGCCGGGTGCAATGCTAGTTTCTCTTACCTATGTGATGGTCAGCGTGTAGATGCGATATGTATATCGCCTTCAGGGTCCGGAGAACCTCGTTGACCTTCCTGGGCCCGTAGAAGCGCACCATCTGCCCGAAGGTGCCTTCGCCGCAGTCCAGAAGGATAGAGCTTTTTTCACTAGAACGATGCACAGACAATTTTTTTTTTAGTTTATATCACAGACGTAAGTTTATCGAAATTAGAAATAAGTCTATATCGATATAAGTCTGTGGTTAATATTCTGTCTGTAAGTCAAGATATATTCTGTGTGTGATAGAATTGCTAGTGATGATGATGATGATGATGATGGTCGTGGTGGTGGTGGTGATGATGATGATGATGATGGTCGTGGTTATGATGATGATGATGTTCGTGGTGGTGGTGGTGGTGGTAGCGGTGATGATCTGATGATTATGATGATGGTCGTGGTGATAGTGATGGTGATGATTATGGTGGTGATGGCGGTGATGATTTTGCTGTTGTTGTTGATGATGATAATGATAAAAGCTTAGTTAATTGGACATCGCAAATGAAAAACCAATCCAACTCACTCAATATGCACAATAATCCCGCTAGTGTTCCTCGTCTTGCTGGGTATACAAGAGCCGGTGCCGAGGAAGATGATCTTCGGGTACTCGTTGATGGAGTTGCTCTTGGCGTAGCGCACGCCGTCCACCAGGTGGCGGAACTGCTGCAGGCTGCCCACGAACCCGTCCACGTCCATGGTCTCCTGGTAGTAGTCTTGGACGTGGAGCTTGGGCTCTGCTGACCTGAGGGATATGGTGAATGCCGTAGCCGAGTCAGGTCCTGATGACTTGTGAAGGGTAGAGGGAATTGGCAGATGGTCTTTGTCACTTTTTGTCTCTAGTGGGGTAAAAGCAGGGATCAATTGAATATCATAGGGACCGGCCGTTGAGACACTGACAGCGAAAGCAGGGTGGCGCGGCGAGATAGTGTGTTAATATCAGTTGTAATGTTCGATATCATTATGAAAGACGACGAACAGCCCCGACAGGTGATCTGAGCGTCCTCTTTCGTACAATTTCCAACATTACAACTGGTACCGCCACGTTACCGCGCCGCCCCGCGCTCACTATCAGTGCATTTCGAGGCCTTTGAAACCAGCTCACCTGTCAAGCTGCTTCTTGGGTCGCAGGTGGAACATGGTCAGCGTCCGAGCCGAGTATACCTCCAGCTTGCCCGTCGGCGGGGAGTCGGTGAGCGCCCCGCTGTCGCCCACCTGGCTCTCCATGTTTATGATGTTCTGGAACTGGGCTATCGCAATCTAGAAGTGTTCCGCGCGTGTCACAAGCCATGAGCCACCAAGCCATGCATGCTGTTAGGTTCTACTGTGTCTACTGAGAGTGTCTCCAGAACTATCCTGCCTCCTCCTGCACACGTTTTTATTCAAATTTTACTTTGATACTTGACTTTTCTTTGTATGTACGATTGGCCAAAAGAGTGACTAAAGTTTCGGTGAGATCAAATCATCACTAAGGTTGACATGACAAATGACGTGACGTAAATAAAATAATGATAAGGGAGCTATTGTCACTGTCATAATATTATGGCAGGGGGAAATCAACCTTGTTGTTTGATGATGATGAGGTTCAAATGAACATCGATCTTATGGGGGTAGACCAATTTCTTGGCCGACTGTACGTATGAAAAAAAAAAATATACAACAGTGATGGACGATTGCGCGTAACGCTTTCAAGCAGCACAGAATTTTTTGGTCCAATAAAAGTCTTTATTCTCGACATGTTTCGGGCCAGTTCGTGACCCATCATCGGGAGCATAGTGCCGTAACGGCTGCGGATTACTGCGCACACTCACAACGTGACGTATCCGTTTTATTTCACTATGAGTGAGTCGCACAGTAATTTAAGTTGTGTGTGAATTTGTGCGCCAGCTTGCGTATCTTATTGAGAATTACAGAATCAATCTAGGTGGCATTGAATACGGAAATACAATTTTGGAGACCCACGTTTTATAAGCAAGGAGTACAAGAAAGGGACTTACAATGGAGGGGTTTAAAATAAATTTATATTTAGTAGAATTAGTGTTCTAAACTCCATCGGCATTCAAACTGGAGTACACTATTTTAACCGAGAGAATACTCTCAATTCAATTGCATGCTTTTTATCCTTACACTCACAACCATTCTGCACGTAGGGACTCCTGTGATGCGCAGAGGAGTGTTACAAAATTTTGTTCTCGTCCCCTATGAGGCTGACATAGTCACCTTAAGTATACAAAAGCCTCGTCAAATATAAGTGTTAAGAGAATTTTGTTCTTGAAGTCCCCTATGAGGCTGACATAGTCACCCTAAGTGTACTAGAGCTTCGTCAGATTAAAAAAAATATCACTAAACCAACTGAGGTAAAAGATTACCACCACCACAAACCGGAACCATTCCATAGCATAAAACATCCTAACAGAATCCCAAGCGCGCAAGCAGCAAGCGGCATCCCTCTCACTCACCCTATTCTTCAAATCTTCGAACCCCTTCAGCTTGACAGGGCTGTTTGTCCTCGGAAGTGGAGGGTGAGCGTTCCACTCAGCGGGGACGCTCACGTCTCGGAGTAAAGGGAATATGTCCGGGTCCAGGAGGTGCAACTTGTGCTGCGTCCGGTGGACCGCCTCCGAGCCGAGGCAGAGGTTCTGCGAGTTGAGCACGAGGTGCCGGGTCGACGGGCCGAACATCGTCATGAAGGATTTGTACCTGCGGAGACCGACGGAAACTGTCAGCGCCATAGAGAACAGTTTTTGACAGCTGATGACATATACGTATATGACGTTTTTACAGAAGTTCTACTACTCGACGATAGGCGTCGCTATACCGGAGACTTTTAGGTACTTAAAAAAAGGTAACCAAACAAAGCCAACCCGACAAAGTCAAAAATCACGTAAGGTATGTGTTGCTACATTAAATACGACACTTTCTATTTTAATCGCATTACAAGGTGAGTGTAATGCGACTAAAATAGAAAGTGTCGTATTTAATATAGCAACGCTAACCTTACGTGATTTTTGACTTTGTCGGGTTTGTTTACCTTTTTTTAAGTACCTAAAATTTAGAACTGTAGGGCGCTGCAACGCAGTAATTTCAAAGTCGATAGCAATCAATTTAAATCTACGGGCCACCGGCCACAACCACAAAACGCCGTCACCGGCATATCTCCTGTAGTTTTCATACATTTTACATGGACTCGCCGCACACGGTTGACGCTGGTGGTCGCCACACGCTGTAATCGTCGCAACTCTCTTCGTGTGGCCCGCACCGGCCACTAAACAGCTGTCCAAATGAAACAAGTGTAGTTGTACTATTTTTTAGCTGCGTCTAGCTTTCCGCGGCGACACTAAAAGGCCGAAGTGGACTCACGTGGGATGATGGAACACTTGCGGCGGCGACATGTGCACGATGAGCGTTGGAATGTTCTCGGGGGGGTTGACGCCATTGTCGAAATGGGCCGCGAAGTCCGCCTCCTTAAGGTACGATATGTCAGCCACGTCTAGAACTGGGGGAAAGAAGTAGAACGATATAATAAAAAGTGTTTGTACACACGTATAAGGAACATTTAGTAAAGAACAATTAATTAGCAGCTAGCGGATATCCAAACGAGCATTTGTTGGCGGGAATAGATCGAATGTTTTGCCACCTTTCGACGGCACTTAGCCAAACTTCAGTTAGACCAGTATTGGACTCCTCTCCGAGCGCATTGATACGTCCAAAATGCCTAGAAGACTCCAGAACAAGTGGAAAAATAATCTGGAGCTTAAGACACACATACAGACGGATAAACGCGCCATCAATCAGGCATAATGTCCTCAAAGTCGCTCTTCAACTGCCCCTGTTACCAAACAAGTACGTTTAGCATGACAACGCGTGAGACGAGATAGACTATACCTCTCACTGTCTAACTAAAGGCATTAGAAAATTACAGATAGTCTATCCCGCGCGCGATAAGACTCGAGTGTTTCTATGCTCGACCTATAGCCACAATAGGCTTAGCACAGCAACACGAGCGAATTGTATTGCGCGCGGGATAAACTACCTTTCACTTTCTAGTGCCTCTAGTTAGAGAGTGAGAGGTATAGTCTATCTCGTGCGCAACTCTACTCGCGCCCTGTCATGCTAAGCCGGCAAGAACCTTTTCTCAAGTCCAGAGAGCCAAGATTCTAGACCAAGTGCCTACCTATGAACACGGGGCCAGGATCGTCCGGCGTCTTGACGTCTTTGGACAACACCAGCCGCCCATCAGGCAGGATGACGTCATGACCGCTCTTCAACTGGCCCAGCATCGGTCCAGGCTTTACGCCCAGCTCTACGCACTTCGCCAGGTCTAGGGTACCTAGACGTTTCTGGAACAAGCAAGACATCAATGTATGTAGGATAGAATGAATGGAAGTCACACGAACTCGAATTTTGAGTTACATTGCGGCGGATTTACGACTAAATCTTTCATAATTTTTAGATACATACATCACGCCTGTATTCCTAAATGGAGTAGGCAGAGCATATGAAATATCACATAGTTAAAATAATTGTGACCAGATGCTAGTCTGTCTATTAAAGCATGCCTAAACCTATTTATCCTTAGTCGGCTCTTAAGACATCCACGGAAGAAATGGAGAGGATGTCATCCTAAACCCGACACCACTGTTTTTTTGCCGCTGTATCCAGGTTCTCCTACGATGTTTTCCTTCACCGAATAGCAAGTGGTAAACGTTAAATTCAATTTCGCACATAAATTTCGAAAAATTCAGGAGGCGCCTGGGAATCTAACCAACGTCCCCCTGCATGAGAGGTCAAGGTCGAACCACTGGGCTACCATGGCTTTCCTTTCCTTCTTTCCTTCACTGTTGTTGACAAGTACATACCTTCAGCGTGCAAATGTAGGAGACGGAACAGTTGCCCTTCATTTGCAGATCCATCAAAGCCTTCTCCGTTTTCTTCTTATGCGGCTCCATGACTAGAACACAAAAATAATCAAGTTGTTAAGCTTATTAGTTTTTTTTACGTACATACTCATACATACATACAATCAAGCCTGTTCCCAAATGACATAGACAAAACTATGACTATTTCATAGTTCGCAGCCGCTTCTAGCATAATTTTAAGTTTAAAAATTGACTGAAAAGGGATATTAGTGACTGGTTGCCAGCTTGTCGTCTAAAGCATACTTAAACCTTTCCTTAGCCTCTTACGGCAATCTAGATAATAAAAGGAGAGGGGTGTTATTTCCGTTACATTATAAGAGACAGTGCATAAAATAGTAGTAAGAGAAGGGGTTGCTTGATTTTTGTACCAGGATTAATTATTATTACACACTGCAGTCAGGGTTAGATAGCTGTACCTTAAATGGATGTAATTTAGCAAACCAACTCAACCAACAACTCACGCGTAATTGAAGTGACATAAGTCACATACATTTTTGACACTTATCACTCATTTCATTTCAAAAGGTATATGCAAGTTAGGTCCTTTCTGCTAAAGCACGTCCAAATATCAGTAAAAAATAGAAAAAATATGAATAACTAGCTTTTGCCCGCGGCTACGCTCGCGTTAAATTCGGAGTAACACAGAAAAGATCTTGTTAGCCACAGCCCGCATGTCAATTTATAGCTTTTACCGTTGAAAATTGTGGAATCCTACTATTTTACCTATCGTCATATTTTGGAAAATTCAAACAAAATCTTTATAAATTGTAGCCTATATGCTATTCTGATGTATAAGCTACATTACTGTAAAGTTTCATTAAAATCCATTCAGTAGTTTTTGCGTTAAAGAGTAACAAACATCCAAACACCCAAACATCCAAACATACTCGCAAACCTTCACATTCATAATATTAAGTAGGATACCCATACCTGCACTCTTTGCTCTAGGATACTTGTCATTAGTCTTGTGTTTACTATCCGCAGCCAAAGGTTTACCGGCGTAATAGTCTGTCTCGTCATGGGTAAACTCCTCAAATTCATTGAGCCGTGGTCTTTTGGCCGCCGGCTTGGCCTGAGAGTCTTTGTCAAACAAGTTGACAGTTGGTGCCCTGCAAATCACAAAATAGTATGAACGTAAGACAATATTACTCCTTGGCAACCTGGTAAGGGTGAAAGGCATTAAAAAAAATGTTTCTTCAGAGCAAACTTTTGTTGACATCCATTTTACACGCTATAATATAGCAAATGGGTCTGACCAGTTCAACTGAAATTGAATATTGAGTACTTTGAGTAGTAATATATGAAAGCAGACAGGTGTAGGGAACAAAATCTTGTCAAGAATATTCAATCTTCTGTATATGTTTTCTATCATGTTAAATTTAGCCAACTGAGCCAACTTCAATAAATAGAGAAAATTGACATTAAACTGTATTTTTTGTTTTAGTGATTCCAAAGTAGTCCAGGGCTCTATGGGAGACTTGACAGGGTTTCACACCGGTGTTAGAAAAATAGGTGTAGTTAGGAATTAGGTATAAATTTAGCAGCACAGGGTCAACTGAACTCAAATAAAATTTTGAAAGCAGCCTGAGAAAAAAAATGGGAGCCTCCAGTCCAACCCACCTCAGCACATGTGTTGTGTCAAGCGACAATTACACTTAATGTAGTCGCCACACATGTTCAAAAGTACATTAGTCAAGCATTTAAACTGTAAGCGATGTGAACAGCTCCATATAAAATGTACTGCGGCTACGACACCCGATTAAAAATCGTGCGGGCGCCCGACGCGGTGGGAACGGGGGCTTACGGTCACTGCATGTAATATGTTTCAAACAACTCAGTATAATCAGCGCTCAACATGCAAGATGAAGCACTTGTCACTATCTAACTAGAACCGTCAGTAAAAGATAGGTAGTCTATACCACACGCAATGGTGCGGTAACTGTCCAGTTCAACTAGGCTGACAATAATAATGCTACACTTACAGTATCACATATTTGACGTTCATAACATTGTCCTCAAAATCTTCACAGGGGCTGCACTTAGCCATGCTTACTTCCATGTCCTTCATGATGACGAATCTCCTGGTCGCGTTGTATAACTCATCCTGAAATATCAATTTTAAGAAGATTAAAAAGGAAAAATAAATCTAGGCATGATGATGCGCGAGACAAATACTCGATGAAACATTTCCCAAAGTGGTGGGATTTTGGTACAAATGTAACAGCAGGGGGTAACTTTGAAAGGGGTCTACGAGTGAAACTGTTTGGGTACCTCTGATTAAAACAAATTTATACACACATTAGCCAAAGAAAGTAACTAAAATTCTATATTTTTTTCCTACCAAGCCATCAGGTCCATGCAGTGTAATCTTTGGCACCCCCACATCCTGCAGAGTCAAAGACAATCCAGGCAGGCCCCCAATGTTCCTCCAGGTCTTGCTTGTGATGAATATGTGGTCTAATTTTGAAAGTTTCACTTTGTGCTCGTGGGCCAGCCGTTGAGTGCACTCCCCACAGTTGAAGAGGTAGCTAAATATAAAAAAGAAAAGTACAATGCTATAACTGAGGTTGGGCTCATTATAGCTAAACAGACATACAGCTAAAAGGTAAATAATTCAACCATAGATATTACCAAAGATTATTATCGTCTTAAGTCTTGCACTGTAAGTTGCTAATATAGTCATATAAATTGTTTAAGTAACATTTCCATCAGCTAACTTTACTATATAACAATTTTGCGATATACTCGTCAGGAAATGTTATTTATTTGTATTTACAAAAACACGCTGTGAAGCCTGTGAGTCGGTTTACTGAGAGTTACTAACAAAAATATGATCTAGCCATATCTTAACTTGCAAAAATTGTTATGAACTGTTTTGTAGCTACATAGCGTTTGGTGTTTCGTCACAATTATTACAATAAACAACACATGCCATGATGATTATTTCACAACTATTACACAAGAAAAATAAGGCAAGAAGTTTCTTGACGCATGCAGGATGCATTTTTCAGTTACCGTTTTTGGTCAGTGAAGAGGTACAGAGTGTTAGGCACGCCACGCGCGCCCGAGCCCAGCACCTGCAGGTAAACAGTGCTTGGGCCGTACTTTTCATACTTTTCGGCTTTCTTTGAAATATGCTGCCTCTGACGCTGAGCTTCCGCAATCCGCGCGGAATTAGCTTTCGGCATATTGGCTAGAAATTCCAACAGTCTTTTAGAACTTTCTTTGCTATATAAACGAATGTTACTAGCACTAGCTACTCTAAATACACTTTTACCGTACATGTGTTTATAGGTTATATTAACTTTAGCCACAGTTTACGAGCATTCGGCTGGTATTTTGTATTTTATTATTGATTTTAACATAGCAACATGGTATTTGCTTATCGGATAACGGTGTCAGTTTTCAGATTTAGAACATATTAATTTAATTTCTTCTTTTATTTGCTGTCGTATTGACAGCTGTTCAATGCACTCTGCAAGAGATGCAAGATTTTAAACTGACATTTGACATGACGTGACATTGTCAAATGAAATGACAGAAATGACATGAGGATAAAATGACAGAACAGGGTTACAAGGTCCAAAAATATATTTTTCAGAAAAAATCCCAAAAGTTCGGAAAATTAAGATTTTTTTATGCACAGCATCATGATATTGGGACGAATAGTTTGCAATAATTATTTTCTATCGTATTTGATACATTTCAAGATGTATTTCCGCTTGTTGCAGAGGAATGAATGGAAGGATAGTAAAATACTTAATGATTACTTTTGTGCATTCTAGATTACCATATACCATGGTTGCAATGAATAAATTGAATTGAATTGAATTGAATTAAATTTATGCAGCATGTAATGTAATCGTTTTAGAACATTTCCCTTATTTTAAGAAATTATGATAAGATCATATCAAATTAATTTCATAATCAACACTGGGCTCAATAATTTTTCATTAATAAAGTTTTTTATTTGTTTTCACAACTAGCCACGTATATATCAGTCTTATTTTCCTTTTTTTTTATATCTATAAACGCAATGAACTTTTACTTTTATTATTATAAACAAATTGATAAGAGTGATCACGTTGGCATTTTCTTGCCCTTCTTAAAATAACATTGTCTACGAATTAAATTGAGATTAGCTTGGCAACATCGTATTAGAAAAATGGCGTTTGGTACAGCTGTGGGTTGCGCAATTTTTATGTAAATGTGGATGAAATTTATAAGAAATCTAAAGTTTCAAGTGCAGCAAATAATCTAGGAACTATTAATGAAGGTTTTGTAAAGTTTACATTGTAAATATTGCCTGATAAATAAGTAATTTCCGTAAGCTCGTAGCTGTGATGGACTGTGTATTTTTTGTGTTGTGGTGATGTTCGGGAAGATAAATAATGAAACGAAAAATAATGCGGCTGTGCAAATAATGTAACAATGATGGATAAGTTATGGGTGGTGTTGTTGGTGGCCTTGACCGGCGCACACTTGGGGCAAGGATTACCAGTGAGATCGACGCCGCAAAGCTACCCGCACAGTAAGTCATTTCACTCATCATATTGTCATGTTTTTGTTAAAATATTAATAAAATCTGAATGCCCATAAATTAGACATGCTTAAGGGGTTAAAAAAAAGCGCTACACAACCGTTTCAAATAATATCTTCAAGAAAAACTCTCGAGTTCAGACTCTAAGTTTTTTCTTATTCAATGGGGGTAGCAAAACTTGCTTTTGTCTACTGTATTTTTGATTCTTATTAGAAATTGATCAGTAACAACTATAATTTGATTCAGACAGGTATTAAAAGTACAAACATTCAATGTTTCTAAATTAAGTTAACTTAGAATTGTTAAGAAATGTAAACCTTAGTTTTTTTAACAGTCGGATGTTCCTCAACTATGGTCCTTTTGGAATAGTTGCAGTTATAGATTGATGATGGTGACGGTGGTGCAGTGGAATGAGAAAGAAAAGTTTCTGTTACCATACTTAAGCAATTTAAAAATAATTATAGGCAAGGGATTTCCATGCCTTCTGCCACTCTTTCCTGTTGATAGCATGGTTTTTATCTCTTGTGTAATAAATCTATTTTACTCTCATCAACAACTGTTAATGTTCTTACTGAATGTGACATTTATCATTATTTACACATTGTTATGGAGATGTAAGATATAATTTAAAACACTATGTTGAATAAGTGGGCAAACCTCACATAGATAGATAGATAGATTCATTTATTTCTATTTGAAAATCACATTATACCTAATTAACATGTCAGATACAAGTAATTCACAAACAGATCGTCAAATTGTAAACAATTATTAATAAATCAATAGAAATAGGCATAAATTAATTAATAAAAATAATATCAATAATTCAAAACATGTCAAAAAAAATACAATTGAAATACAAAATAATGTCAAAATAAAATCATATCACAAAAATGTGAAAAATGTCATAACTAGTAAAATAAAAAATAAAAAATGTATAAAATAATAATCAGCACACATATTTACCATTACCATTCGGCTCTATTTCGTAAAATGTTAATGAATTTGGATTACTGGAATTTTAATTATTAAATTAATTTATTAGTAAATTAGTATTGGTTTAGTTGATGTGAGCGCTTTGCTATTAGATATGATCTCAAATTTTCTATCAAAACTTACCAAAAACTATTAAAAAAAAGAAGTTATGAGGTTTGACAATTTAGCCAAAGATAATTATTTAGCATTAACAAGTTAAGGTTAGTATTAACAAATGTTTAGAGCAAGGCTGGCCAATAGATTTTCCAGGAGAGCAAAAATTTTAAAACTGGTAATGGTGGACCACAATGATTTTTCAAGACAAGCAATCAGGTGCAACACTCTGGGCAGGCCAACTCAAATTTCAAAAATTATGTAATTGCTGTCACTATCATTTCTGTCACAGTTCCTTACTGTGCTCAAACAAACACTAACAAAATTAAACCCATAGAAGACAATTTAAATGTGTACAGTCAACATTTTTGACAACCTCCCATGCGGTTAAGATTTTACTGTTTTAAACTTTCGTGATTCTCACACATATTTATGTTCACGCGGGACTTAATCACGATATTTTTTAATTACCTCTCGACGTTTCGGCCGTGTCAACTGTGTTGACTGAGTCAACTCGTGACCACGGTCGCTGTAACGCGGCCGAAACGTCGAGAGGTAATTAAAAAATACCGTGATTAAGTCCCGCGTAAACATAAATATGGTTAAGATTTTGTTCAGGGTTGTGTTATTACCGTGTGGTGCCGGGTTAGAATAGCACCTCCCCCTTTCTTTCCGTGGGTGTCATAAGAGTCGACTCTGGGAAAGGTTTAGTGTATTGTGGGCAATGGGCTAGCAACCTGTCACTGCAATGTCATGTTTAACCATCTGGCTACCCTGAATTTGCTAAATGTGGCACTGGATTTTTGAATTCATGTGCTCTGCCTACCCCTCTTGGGAATACAGGTGTGAGAATATGTACCTATGTATTGTGTTAAAGGCCTTAATTCTCAAGAATTCATATACTAGCAAGCCCATATAAAATTTAATTAGGTGTGAATTGAACCTTCATCAAAGAAGACTTCAGCAGCTGACCTTTTGTGATTTTTCTATTACTCTTGAGGGGAGAATGGGTCCTTCCAGTGCCAAAGATTAAAAATAGCAAAGCTGACTATTTCTGTCATTAAAATGGCTGCTCAACAGAGATATGTAAACTTGGAAAATATAAGATTGAGAATTATTTTTTTAACTATATTTTTTTTGTACAGAGGTCCTAAAACTCTTTTGGTAGCATATAGAAGTGCTAATTACCCCTGTTAGATAATCACTATACAATTATTAAATAGCACTTTTGATAAATTTAAGCTCCAAATGCACTGAAAGCAGAAGTGAGGCGATGGTATCAGTTGCAATGTTCAATATCATATGAAAAAGAAGGCTTCTGTCCTATAATTTAAGCATTACGTTTTCCTGAATTTTTGTAAAAAGTAAATTTTGATGACCTTTATATTTATTACTCAGCTACTGTTATACATTTTTCTACTGGAACTTAGGAACTACTTTCGTTGACATATTAAAAAACTTCCAGACACAAATGGCCCTGTCCCGGAGGCTTGGCAGAATGGGAAGTGGTACGCGGCCGTGCCCGCGCTGGCGCTCGTCGTCACGGCCGTGGGGTTCCTCATCGGCTGCACGTGGTGCTACCGGCATAAGGACTGCAAGGTAAGGAATTCACTTTAACAATGTCAGATTACTGGGTGATTCCACCACCATCAAATACATATTCTATTCTATGGGATAGACTTTATTATGTATCATGTAGATGACAAAAAAATCACACTAAATTTTGTCAGATCCCAGTAGATATTTGCCAGCATGGTAAAATATCTAATAAAACTGCCAAAAATAATGTGAAATGTGGGCCAAAACATGAGTCAGTTTATTTATCTAGTTATGTAAAAAACACGGTGAGTGTCGCAAATATTGTCTGGACTTTAAGTGTGTGTTGTTATTTTGAAATAGATACTTGATTCCCCTTAGCTTAAGGCCGGTCACATACATTCGGAATTTTTCCGTTCGGAATCCCGAATCAGAAAATCGAACGCAGTCAATCCATACAAAATCTATGGACCGCCACACACATTCGCAAGCTTTCCGTTCGGAATTTTTCCGAATGTGTGTGGCGGTCCATTGATTTTGTATGGATTGACTGCGTTCGGAAAGTCCGATTCGGGATTCCGAACGTAAAAATTCCGAATGTATGTGCCCGGCCTTACTGACATGGTTATATCATAGAGTAATTAAATCATAACAAAACAGCTAAACAAAACTTAATTAGTAAGAAGAATGTGATATACATGACACAAAGATGTCTTGCACTCCTTCACTGACGCGATTTAATTTCGTACATAGTAATAGTCATACTTTCTACCGCATTTCGCATCAAATTACGAGATGTAACGAGATCTAGTTATCTTCCTAATATTATGTGATCTGTATCTGTCTTGTTATAAATGAGGAATTAATTCGCACAGTATTATGTTCATAAACAGATGCTAACACATACCAGGAACTATGTTTATATTTTCCTACATGTACCTATGTAGAACACGGTTTAAGCTATGCCCCAAAAACTATTATAAGGAACATAATCAGTCAAATACTAATAGGAAATAAGTTCATGTTTGAGCTGTGGTAGTCTAGCGTTTTGACCTGTTAGGTACCCTTCATGCAGAAGGTCGCGGGTTCGGTTCCCAGGCACCTCTGTAGGCTTAACACAGTAAGTAACACGCGTGCCGCGCACATCTCCACTCGCGAATTCTAAGTTGATATTGACCACCGGCTATTCGGTGAAAATATCGTATGAAAACCTGCACACAGCGACGAAGTAATTCAATGTTGTGTGTGAAGTTCCAGTCCGTGCTGGGCCCAAGTGGGAACTATAGCCCAAGCCCTCTCACGCTGAGAGGAGTCCTGTGCTCAACAGGGAGACGTAATTAAATTAGGCTGGATTATTATTATTACCATTTTAGTATTATGAGTTTAGTTTATTACAGTTCCGTTTTGTAGGTAGCAGACATGAAAACGATCTGGCTTGAAATAATTTTAATAAACAAAAAAGTCCAGTTTTAACCCAACTAATATTTCCCTTCACGCTCCCCGTCGCATGCACATGCCCTCACATATAAACAAACGCTAGACGTGTATATGGGTCATACGCGTGATATGGAGCCGGGCGCGCCGTCCGTCGACCCCGCACTGATTAGATACAACTGCAACTTTTATTGCGGCCGCGGGCCCCAGCGCCGCAGACTTTGATCTTGCACTAAACTTGGTAATGAAGCCGTTTTACATCGCTATCAAGTCCCCTTGAACTTATCTGTTGGATTGCGTTGTGGATTTTTCACCTAACGAGCTAAAATACGTATAAATGCTTATATTGTGTTTATGGATAGGGGTCTTCCCTACAAGTCCCTCTAACTGCCAACACTTACATCCTAACGTAAAGAGTATAGTGATATCAAACGAGAAAATTCTGGTCCTTCGAGACGTATTCAACCTGAGTCTTCTGTCGCTACGTATTCGCAATTTCTCAGGTTAGCGAATGCATAACAAGATGTCATGTATCTAGCTTGTTCGTTTAAACTTTAACGTCATAGGGCCCTCACACAAAACCAAGATGCGATGCGATGCGACGCCACATCGTAGGAACTAATGATATGAATTGGCGCGATAGGATTTCGTGTGGTAAGCGCAGCAATTCCTATCTTTAGAGTATTGCATTGCATCGCGGTTGTGTGAGAGCCTTTATAAAAAAATCCTAGACGCTTAATCATGTAAAACGCAGCGATCTATTTAGCTAATTCTAAGGACGAGCCGATAAGATTCTTATGAACTCGACTCTAGTCGCGCTTAGTCATTGTTTACAAACATGTGTCATGACATAAATCATAATAACAATAGGAAGCATTGCTTTTAAGGATCTTGTTGAATACTTATCGCGTCGGAGTAGTTACGTCGTGTCTCGTAAGACTACTCCCTGACATGACAGATGTTTCGGCACCTTAGTGTCAAATTATTCAGACTATACGCAACTGCGACCTGCGTTTAAGTATGCAATGCTTCCAACAGTTCCAACATGTTAGAGTGCGGGTATGTGAGCATGGGACACGCGGCCGTATGCCTGTTCCATAGGCATGCTTCTAGGGTTGGAGGCTTTAATGCCATTTCCATAGAGCCCAGTAATTTTAAATGAGTTGGTTATCCCCTAGCAGATCATATGGCTATTGGTTTTACATACATTGCACAAAAACCAACAATCCAAATCGTGGTACTTTACAGTCGCAGTTTTGTTTAGTGTTCTATTGTTGGCCTGAATTAGCTTGATTGATCAGCTCAGTTTCAAATCTTCGTCAATGAGTCATACTCAAGGGTGGATCCAAGGTCATGAGCTCCCCCTGGGCTGGGTCTTTGTCGACCAAAAATGTAATTGGAGCTTATCATAGGTAAGTAAATAAAACAACTGTTACCTCCCCCCTTCCCCCCTTGACCTTAATATTGCCGTCCCCTGAGCTATTGGACTCCTCACATGCAAGCTGGATCCGCCCCGGATCACACTATAAAATCGTATGAGAAATATTTACATACTTATATGTATGTACAGTCGAGTTCATTAATATATATGAGCAAAACTGAGGGTTCAAAAGTATCTGTCTGTACACCTTTATGACATTGACAATAAGGTACAAAAGTTTACATATTTGACATTTGTCTGCTCATATATTTATGAACTCGACTGTACTAGGTACTACTTGCACTTTGATTCACTGTCTTTGTTTGTACCATCGCGAACCGGGATTGTTGAGCCACTTACCTATGTTTGCAATTTAGACGTGTAATATTAATCCAATAGCTAACATCTAAAGTTTAGACCGATAGGTACTTAAAAGGTGGTAAACAATCTTGACATGTCTTTTTATTGAAATACACAGTCTAAAAATGAAAATCGTTACACTATACAATTCAATTATGAAAGTAAATGATTTTTTCATACCTAAATCGTAAAATGTAAAGATTTTGATTTATAAAGTGTATGTTTAAATAAAAAGACACGTCAAGATTGTTTACCATCTTTTAAGTACCTATCGGCCTATAGTAAAGCTTGAACACGCCAAAACGTGGGCACACATAAGTACTTTTTTTTTTTCATTCACACAGTATAGGAACTATTTAGTGCTGTAAATATAAAGTCCTTTATATGATAAACAAAAAATATCTCGAGAGCGTATCACTTCATTCAGTCGTTTTCACGATGGCGAGCTCTGAATATCAGCAGCGTGAAATTATTTTGCTCAACCATACGCAAAAACCCAATTTAAGTTATAGAGCACTAGCAAAATTATTAAAATACCCACAATCCACCGTCTATTCGGTTTTAAAAAAGTTCCGAGAACGCTTGACCTTGGATTGGGGGTGCTGTAGTGGAGGAAAGCAAGGAGTAAAGGACAAAAAAAAGAAGCCCCTGTCTTGCTGCTTTTTACATAGAATCCCAAGCTATAATCACGCGATGTCGCAAAAAAGGTACAAATGTCGCAGTCCTATGTGCAAAAAGTCAAGTCAAGAGCTGATTTAAAGTCGTACAAGGGTCAAGCTGCACCAAATCGTGATGCTAAGCAGAATTTATCTGCAAAACGAAGAGCACGAAAACTTTACAATGATTTGATGACAAAATTTGAATGCGTTGTATTGGATGATGAAACATATATAAAAGCAGGCTTTAAACAGATACCGGGCCAAGAATTTTATACTTCTAAGAGCCGTAGAGATATCCCAGAAGATTGTAAGGTAAAAAAGAGATCGAAGTTACCAAAAAAAATCCTGGTATGGCAAGCTATTTGTAGCTGTGGCAAACGAAGTCGTTCATTTATCACAACAGGCACAGTAAACGGTGAAATCTACAAAAAATAATGTTTGCAAAAGCGTCTTTTACCCTTTTTACGCAACCACAGTTCACAATCATTGTTTTGGCCTGATCTTGCGAGCTGTCACTACTCTAAAGCTGTAATGGAATGGTATGACCAGAATGCTGTTGCTGTGGTACCCAAAAAGTGCAATCCTCCGAATTGTCTTGAACTGAGGCCGATCGAAGAATATTGGTCCATAATGAAAGGGATTTTGAAAAAGAAACGTGGACACCCTAAATCGGCAGCAGAGTAGCAAAAAATGTGGACTTGGGCTTGCAAAAAATATCCCGACAGTGCGGTGCAGACCCTAATGAGCCGGATCCGACGTAAAGTACGCTCTATGGCGTAATCAAAGGACAATTTAAAAAATATATATGTAAAAATGTACAATAATGTAGTAAGTAGGCAATTACAATAATAAAAAACTTGAATTATGGTTTACATATTTTTTATTTAATATTTTATGTGCCCACGTTTTGGCGTGTTCAAGCTTTATAGTCGGTCATATCGGTCATTGATTACACGTCTAAATTGCGAACAGTGGCAAGTGGCTCAACAATCCCGGTTCGCGACTGTACCGTCAAGTAGCCCGTCTTGTGTATAAGTAACGGGCATTAACCCTAACAGAACTAGTATTGAACTTGATTTTATGAATTGAAATAATTATACATAACATAAACGTTCAAACGGGCCGGCCCTCGGTTCCACTGTTTGATTACGAAGTCAGTTACCGTCAGTTTGACTTCCGCTGCCTAAAACTGCGTTTCAATTAGGTACTACAACGCTATCGAAAAGTCCATGATACTGTGTGAAAATAAATTAGTTCTTCTCGTGTTGGATTTAAAAACAAACATTTATCCTTGTATTTCGTCCTGGGGTTTGACCCTTCACGTCTTTGCCTGTTATTTACGTACCGAGAAGACAATCCGGTACCCGAGCTTCTGCCGTTGAGTGTGATTTATCGCAGTTGAATAAGTTGCTTTACCTTGCCGACTTGAGCCGAAAGCTCGAAGCTTATCTCCCTAGCTTTGCAATCGTCTTGTCTCGGATAAAGATAAACATTTGAAATTTAGAGGCTTGACTTTGATTATTGCCTTTTGACTATTTCAGGCTACACTTGCAAAACCATAATGTGGATTGCGGTAATACCATTTTGAAATATAATTTGTAACTACCGCAAAAATACAATATATTTTTTGACTAACGTAATCTCTTCTTAATTTCCTCTATTTTTAACCAGTTCCTCCTTTAGACAAAACAAACAATTGAACTGCAAGTGGTGTGTCATAATACTCACAATCATAAATAATAACACCCGCATGGTCAGATTAGTCCCGATTAGGTCCCTCGGACATGAACAGTAATGACTCATTAATAGCAGATGGGACAGCCCGAGACAAATTACTCATCAGCATCTCTGATTCTTGGCAGCTATTGACGTTCTATTCTTCGCGATGATCCAAGATTTAACTTAAAAAAAAACAGAGTTTTATGCCCGCTAGAAGGTAATTAGTTTATTTCTGGTCTATGAGTTAATCGCTAAGCGGATAAGTATCGTTTAACGTGAGAAATCGATCGTTTTGTCATTCCCTATTGTCTCGGATGTCGACTTGTCAAGAGAACAACGGGTAACTGTTTCTACGAGCCGATGCTCTCGATAGTGACAGTTGTGTCAGTATTGTTTAAGGAACGTGCTTTCTCAACTGTAATCCGCGAAATGGTTGAGTCGGCGGAAATGCGGGCGTCAACTTATCAGCTATTCAACACTGCGCAGTTTCTTGCTACATCAATCTTTTTGTTTTAACCTTGAATTAGTCCAAACGCATTTAAAGTCGAGCGACACAGCTCGGGATGTTATAACGAAATATAGGTCCGCAATAAGCCGTGCCATAACAGACCGATGCTCCATTTGGCGCTGAGGTCATTTCGGTAGTTAGGTCAGCACATCTCATTGCATTTTCAGTACCAAGGTGAAACGGACGCTCTCAAAATTGTATACTAAAATATGTATGAAGTAATCATCCAGACAATGAAAATAACACGCGCTGTAATGTACTGCGTACTTGGTGGCGCTAAGGAGTAGCAGCGTATGAATAGCCACCGGGAAATATTAATAACTGCGGCATTGACCGGTCAGAAATTGCCGTAACATCTCTATCATTAACTTTTACGAGCATATTGACATTGACCCTCGCATTTGCGTAGAATATGTCCCATGGGCTTTCTAGATCTTTAACAGTTTCACAGTCTAGTGTCCCGTATACGGATTACGGCGATTTAGCTTCACAGGTCTGTTTTTAGTCCTCACATATTTTAATGTGTGAATTTATCGGTTTCAGTCTTTGTTAAAACGTGCAAGAATCAGTTTCTTTTTTGGCAAGTTTATGTTTGGTCCACGGTAGATCCCTGCCGCACTTATCGAAGATTTATTGACTAGTGCAGCGAATTCTCCTTGGGACTGTTGGGACGAGTTCTGCCGTGACACCGGAAATAAAAATAAAAATAAAATTGGTAACGAGCTGAAATTATTCGCATAAATAATTGCGTTTGCTTGCTCTACTTTCTGATCTTTGGTTTAAATTCAAGAATTAACAGATATGACTCCTAAAGACAAGTGCTTTTGGCTTTCGAGTCGGTTGCGCATCGTAAAACTTTAATAAACTGCATAGAGTCTTTAAACATTTTATTGGAATGAACGTATTGCTGTTCTGGTTTCTCTCGTTTAATAGACGTGATAAATTTGGTTCAATTCGAAATTGTATTTTTAACAATAAGGCAAGACGCCATCGTCTTTTAAATGTTTGTCTGAAACTGAAAGCGTTGAAATTGCTCTAAAAGGTTTCACATAGGTAAGGCACCAACCTAAATCAACCTTTCACATTTCCATGAATCATGCATGATGATTGGCTCGAAGCTTTTCAACCCGGACCTCTGGCGTCGGATTTATCCGCGCTACAAAAGGCGAGCTGTCTTCCAGCATAAATAGGCCGAGTGCACTCGTCTAGTCCCGAGCCTCGTCGAGCCGAGTTGCTGCGAGAATGTACACGTGTCAATTGTGTCGAGTCGAGATTGCCGGGATTACCGGGATTACTTAGGATTTGACGGATGCTACGTGAAAGTCAAAACAACTTATGTTGTCTTGCATCTGTGCATTTCGTTATAGTCTAACTAAAGTGTATCAAGATAAAGCAGCCGAATTTAATAGTCTTATGCGTTTATCATTAGATAACGTTTGTTGGCCTTACTAATGCCAGATATGGCTCGGTTGTGGAGATAGCGAAGTAATGTCAAGACCGCATATACAGGAAGAACTAGTTTTTGACACTTCGCTGCGACCTTTAGATTATGTATTTACGATGTGTGTAGGCGTATTTTGCAAATAACTTCGTCTCAATCATGTCAGTGCGTAAGGGACAGGCCATTAGGGGTGTCAATGGGGTCGTCCCGCCTCTTGGTTTTATTGCGTCACTTGTCCAAGGGCGACTCAAAGTCTCAATAAAATGAAGTATACTAAAATAGTATTGAGTACCGAGGTCATGGCGAGTACGTAGACGCTAAATAATAATATCTTATGACTCACACAAAATATGGAATTTGATAGCAAAATCATAATAAAGTGTTCCAAATTAGTCCAGCTGTTTCCTTTGTTGATTTACTTCTGTTTGTTGAGATACCTATCTAATCTATTAAGAAATACTTCTTTTTTTCCTATAAAGCTGCATGAAATTATGCATCTCTTAGCAACACATTATGTTAGTTTAGCTAGAAGCTAACTTTCACTCAATTTCTACTGTGTAAATAATATAATTTAGTCGAACGAGCTGAGGTCGGAGAACCCCAGGCTATCATAGCACTTAGTGTAATTAACTGCTTCTTTGTTCTTAAGTAAGTACCTTTAAGCCTTCTAGTTCGCTTAAGGGTACAAGAAGTGATTGAAGATCACCAGATAAATGTAGACTTCAGTTTTAGGGTTCCGTACCCAAAGGGTGAAAACAGGAGCCTATTACAGAGACTTCATTGTCCGTCCGTCCGTCAGTCTGTCGCCAGGCTGTGTCTTACGTTGCGAGCCGTGCTAGCTAGACTGTTGAAATTTTCACAGATTAAGTATTTTTATTGCCGCTATAACAACAAACACAAAAAAAAAAAAAAATAATATTATTTAAGGGGTGCTCCCATACAACAAACGTGCTACAATTGTTATCTAGCACATTGAAATATATCAAACACGGAACATCGGACATATCTGGTATACCTACAGATGATATGAGTTGACATTTTATGGCAAATTTGACCATGTTAACGATGCAACCTTTTGCCTATACCGTTCTTAATAATTAGCTACTTGTTTTACTTATCTCTTGAATGTATATGTATGAAATACGGATAACAGTTGCGTTTCTTGTCCGTCAAACGAATGATTGAACCGCCTTCATTCATTCACCGCAACGTAATTGGCTTTACGTTGTCTGTCTATTAGTCAAATTGTCTAAAGCTGTTTTATAACTGTTATGTTTTAATACATTAATTAAAAATGTTTTTCTTTGTTGCCTGCATGCCATTTACCAACGTCGGTTTTTCGTATTATTATGGCTAATTGGGGACTTGTATACTAGTTTTATGCCTGCATTCACGTTTATTAATGATATTACCATGGAATAACATTTTTTATTGTTCTAGTGAATTCTCATAGTCTGGCGTAAGGTATATTTTCGTTGTTAATAGAAGTCTGTCGCTTTGGTGCTCATCATTTTGACTAGCCCTAATTTTTAAAATGATGTTCTTAAGTCTTAGTTACGAGTAAAATTTCGTGTTCAGGCGAACTGGAAATCTTTCAGTCGGTGGTTCAAAACCATTATACTATACTAGGCTACTAGCTGGCCCGGCGAACTCCGTCCCGCCTTTGAAAGATTTTTTATTTCACACGATTCCCAAATTTTTTCACCGTTAAAACCTGCCCTGAACTACGATAAACATTTCCAAACCAAAATCAGCCAAAACCATCAGCTAAAACTATCAGCCGTTCCAGTCGTTCTCGAGTTTTAGCGACACTCATCATCATCATCATTTCAGGCATTAGAACGTGAGAACGTCCCTGTACCTAAAATGGGCCAGCCTGTATATAGATGTCGAACGGGATAAAAAGTATCCTATGTCCTTTTCCTGGCTCTAAGCTATCTAGGGTGACCGCACCGGTAATGGACATAGAACCAGTAATGGACAATGACTCTTATTTACTACCCACTAAGGAAAAGTCATTTGTTTTACAACAATCAATTCACAACTCTATGGTCTTTAAATTATGAATGAAGTGTCCATCACTGGTGCTTGTCAACTTAAACCGTCCATAACTGGTGCCGTCACCCTACCCACCAATTTGCAGCCATATCGGTACAGCCGTTCTTGAGTTATAAGTGGTGTAACTAACACAACTTTCTTTTATAAATATACATTTAGTGTATAATCAAACCGCGACATTGAACGTACGTGATAATGATAAACTTGATATCAGTCATGTTGCTGTTAATATCTCGTCATTATCGCATCGATTCGGCGGTATCGTCCATTCATGACTGTAATTACTAGACAAGACAAACAAAACAAAATATGCGTATGAGTCAGCCCCGCCCACCTGCGCGATGAGACACGAAATGCGAGCACGCAGATCGCGTGGGCAGCAACTGCAAGTATAACATTGCACTTTCCTGGAAAAAAATAGATGTATGCAATAAGTCGAGGACACAATCTGTAGCAGGCCTCGTGGTCTCGTTCAACCGGTTGCCAGCACCGCGAATTTCTTTTATATGCTTTGGGGGAGTGAGCGGCCATAGCTAAATACTAATCTGATGTGACGCCTCGTCTTTTACATCAGACATTGTCAATGCGTGTAGTTTTTTTTATAATTACAAGGAAGGAAAACGATTACGCGTGGGTTTCCTGACGGATATCCATCATTCCTGCATACGGAATGGACGATGCGTTACTATAAAGTAAAGGCCCAAGCTAGAAAGCCTCTCGTGTCAATTATAGCTATTTTACCCTCCACACGGCTGCTATGCGGATGGCCTGGTCAATAAACGGTGGTGGCTATCCGCGCGCTCGGTTCACGGGCTCTTACCACCCGCAAAAGCAACAAAACAAGTCGCGTAATTGAGCTGCGAGTGATCTTTAGGAAAGTACAAACGAGCACAAACGTAAAAGGAAAACAACTAAAGGGACGAGTCGATGATTTGTGGGAGTCGCAAAACAAAAACAAGTCAGGGCTGTTGTCTGTTGTTCATTGAAGCGACCAGCTGTAACGAGATGGCGAGCGAGGCTTGTCTCCGACATATGCGTTCCCTTGTGTTCGTAGACTGGACTATCACGTGGACGGTTTTTTTTGACATGGTGGATCATGACACGAGGCACCAGCCTAATACGCTTTTGAGAAACAAACGGGTTAAGTTTAGCTATGGGATATTAGGTATACGATCAGAAAATCCGACATAATTAATTATCAGTATCACCTTTGTTTTGGCAGATCCAAATCAATAATGATAACGTTGATTGATGATGATGAATAACAGTCCATTTCGTCCGCCAAATCAATGTATCCGCATGCTGTTGGTAAATTGCTATCCAAATTATTAAACAAGTCGTTCCATTTCTATTTTCTTTTGACGATGTTCCCATACTGTCTAAAAGCAATGAAATGTGTCAGTATTGGTATTATTAATGATGGATAAGATAACTCTAGAAAAACCCATTTAATTCAAATTACAGGAATACCGTTATTTATTACTAAAACCTCAAAAATATCATTAAACAACGAGCAACTTACTAAAGATGTCAAGGATATTATTGTAAGAATCATGCCTAGGTTTTGTTTTCGTCATCCATGACATTCCGGTAAAAATATTTACGTGTAATTCAATATTCCGCAAAGGTTTAAAACAGGATTTTCCGAGAACAAACTCTAAAAATACATTATTTCCCACGACAGGGGAGAACTCTAAGCGAATTCCTTGCGGGATGGACTTTGAGATGCTTCACATTAAAAACCCTAGACTACGCGCGAGACATTCACACTGCCCGGCAACTATTTTATGTTGCTGGTCGGATAGCAGCGAAATCGTCCTTACCGCTACAGAATTAAGATTATCCGACTGTATTTAGATGCGAGTCAGCAAAAGATGCAGTGGCGCTTCTACTTGGCATAAAGCCCGAGTGAAGCTCGCCCGCCGGCGCGTCCGCCCACGCCGCCGCCCGCTCCACGCCTCCCCATTGCCGCTCTTATTCATGCACCGAACTAATGACTAGCTATTGACCCAGCGGTGTACGCGCCAGCAAGAATTACCACCACTAATGACTCGTAGAGTAATGCAACTATTTGAAGAACGCTCCAAACGCCTCGCACTTCATAATATCTACATTAATCTGTTAGCCGTTTATTTGCGTGCGATTTATTAATAAGAACTGTCCTGGCTCCATATATCTTTTATCGCATCTTTTGTTTTCGTTGGATCTCGCATCATTGGACCGTATAATTTATAGGTGAAACTAAAATAAGCTAGGTACCTGCGTAATTGCGTGTGGTGTACTCAAATTACTTCAATTAACCTTCTGTTTATTTGCTCTACGCTCAGCGGGAGTTTCCATTTCGTTCTGCAGCGTCATCGCTGTTTTTGTTATCTTTTAGGCTATTTATTACTGCATGTATGTTACCCAGCCCCTGGTTGTGTTGTATCAATTTAGATTAATGCATTATAAAATTATGTTTGTCATCAAACAATAATGTAGGTACCTATTAGATAACAAGGTACACTCGTGCCAGACGGACATCAAAGGCTAAATGCGGTCTATAAAACAAGAAGAGCTTTGGAAGACGCTCTGGCCGAAAGATCGCCGTTAGACGTGCCATGTACCAGCGCAGTGCCAAGATTAAACAGATAGCATATTGTGCGCGAATCATCGGTGACTCACGCATGCGCTAATTACAATGTACTTCAAGCACGTGTTTGCCTTGAAGTCAGCATTATTGACAACATTCAGTTACCAAGCTATAAGGTATTGATAGACGGTCTGTTTGAGATTGTCTAATTTTTACGAAACGGATATGTAAGCGAATAATTTTATTTTTGGCAATAAACATCTGGCAACGTAATCAGTTTAGGATGCCTGTGAATAATCTGTTACTAATATTAAGGACGTTTCTTGTCGTTATTGCTAAGCCGGCTTTAGCACTACAGACTACAGACTTCTGAAGGACGTTTATTAATCCTTTTTTTTTATTAAATAAAGAACGTCAATGTCCACGATGATATTCCAATTATTTGGCAGCAAGACGGCATCATACATTTTCAATCTATTTTCGCTTGGAATTCCCCAGCGTACATCAAATGAGAAAGTAAGTTGTCTGGTGAAATTACAACGCTGTGTCATTCGTATGTTTTCATTTTCATCGTTAAATGAGACGTCACGCCCCTCTTGTTGCGCGCCGCAAGATATTAACTTACTTAAATTAGTTGAGACCACGGTTAATCATTCAATTTATGAATCATGTTTGGTACCTAAGAAAAAATTACATTCCACATCACTTGGCTAACTTTGGTAAAATAATAATAACTTTATTATCTATGGAATTGGTGAAATAGACTTATTCTCAAACTTCGAAACATTGAATCATCCATTTGACAAACGTCGTTTGACGTCGGAGCAGTGTTTTGCAAAAACTTAATCGTTATTGTACTGACACATTGTGTTGCACATTATACACTTTATTACCATCGCGAACTTTGTTTTATCTAAATAGTTATCATTTATTAGCCAAGAGCATATTTTGCGTAGTTATTATTTAGCGGCAACAAAAACAATTCCGTGGAATTCTTCGCTGATTCAAGATTTTCTACTGCGAAGTTCACTGAAAAACAAATCTTTACTTAGTGACCACTCTTATAAACATTGTTTTCCTCACCTAGTGCTTGTGACGCACGTTTACCGCTGTATCTTCGACCACTTCATCAATAGATAAGATACTATAACGTTGTATACAATACAAGTATTTTGCTGCTGAGTCAATCATATTTGTCGGTCAGTAAACCGCATCAGTTGTCAATTTTAATTTAACGCTTCCTTGTATACCTAAACACATGCATCGTATGCGTCATTCTTTAAGCCGACGCAAATCAATCATGTGACAAACATTGCTTTTCGCGACTCCTTTTAAGTAAACAATTGAGAGACAATCGCTTTCGGTTTTTACTTAATTGTCTTCAATTATAATGGTTACTGTGTTTAACTACTAACCATAGGTTTCGTTACGCTGGCTAATTTTCTATTGTTTATAAAAGTTTCACGTTGATGTTTTTTTTTATTTACAGCAATATACATTACCGTGTTTGTATTTTCTGATCTTTACAATAGCCTACCATAATAACTCAAAGATTTTTTCGACTAAACGTATAGTACTTAGATAGTAGGTACTCAGTGAAATGATAGTGATAACTTTTTCTCAAAATTGCAAATTAGTGATCTCTTTTGTAACAAATAGATCATAATGCGATAGGCAAGTTTATACACAATTGCTATTTACGCAGACACGCTGATAATATTGTTACGGAGATTCGCGTCGCATCTTCAATTCACACGTTACAATGCTAATGTCGGTCACGTGCTGTTCCCGAGCGCGTCTTCTTCGTGATGCGAACAGCGCGCTCCTCAATTAGGATAATCATTGTTCGTACATAAATCATCTTACGTGATCGACGGCTCATTGTTTTCCTTAAACATATCGGAAGATTATTTCCAATACGTTGATAGTCACGACATGAATTATATGTCTTATTTATCAACTATTATCGCATTCACTGCTACCGCTTACGAGTAAGTATATGCGATTTTGTGATTTTCGCCCAGTGCCGCTGTCGAATATTCGCAGCCATTTGAACGCACAGCATGATGACTCTTAAATTTCATACATTAGGTGATATTTAAATGAAATAGAGAGTTGAGAACTAACATAACTATTGTATTTAATTAACAAAATCTTAGTGAAAGACGCCGGCGATCTCCGATCAAAACCTCCTTGAAAATTGTCTCAATTGGAGGTGTGAAATTAATCGGAAGTTTCGACGTTTTGGGGCCTGAGTCGACGTTAAATTCTTATTGTTTATTGTAAAGAACCTTCACAGTATTTATCAAAATTTTGTGTGTCGATGACTGAATTCTATCATTCTACTGATAATAGTGCGTGAGAGCGCTCAAAACTCCGGCAATGAACGCGCTAAGCATGTCCGACTGTCTCTGTAACACCCTTTCTCGCTAAACGTCTCAGACGGACGTTCAATCCACGCATACTTCCTCCAATTCTTTACTTCGAAGGCGTTTCCGCTAACCGATTTACTTTCTACTCGCTACTTGTCTTTGGTTCGGTACACTTCAAGCGATTTGTTACTGCCGCTGTCAAATAAAACCTGAAAAATTAGTACGAGCATAGAATTTATCGCTGACTGAAAACTACAATGGGACCACGTATTATATCTTGTGTCATTGTTCTGGTTTAAATGTTTCAGACTTGGTAAAACATGTCACGTATTGTCGCTATCCTTCTCGTACGTAGACTTTATTCGTATATGTACTTATATTAAATTTAATACTTTGGTTTTATCAAACTATTTTTGGATATTAATAAGATCAGGCTCCAGATAACAATTTCTACACAACCGTAATAATATTCGACTGCAATCTGAATTCCGATAACCTCGACTTATTAAGAAAATAGACGCACTGTATTGCTTTGACCATCCTAAACTTCTTTCATCTATTTTGTTTTTTAATCTAATAAATTGCTTTCGATTGGTATAAAGGTTAAAGACAGTCGCAGTAAGCGCTTGCTCTATCAAGCTGAGACAATACGGATCGCACAGTACGCGCCGTGCTTATTTCCTCTGATGGCTGATCACATAATCCAACGACACATTGTATTTATTGGAGTTGTAAAATATTTTACTGCGTCTTTGTTCTGGCCGTTGCGTGATTGTCGTGTTTTGTCGCCTATTGTTGAGGCTGAACACTGTTTGTTGTTTGCACGCGGGCGACGGCTTCCGTGAACCTGTGAATCTGATGTCTTGTGTCTTTGATTGGAAATAGTTACAGGAAATCGAGATGCTTTGAAAAAGTTGTTACGCACGGCAGGCATATGTTGCATTCATCGAGTAGTAGGTACTGTGTAGCGATACAAACAGCTGTCTTTAATCTTTTTAGAAAATGGCTTTACATTTTCGATTGCTCTTATACCGAACCTCCAGACACTCACAGTTTTAAGCTCAACACTCGTGTCGAGCTGACGTTACGTGCTATTTTCATAATATTTAGTATTCGTCTAATAAGTAATTATAATTATTGAAGAAAACCGAATATCAACGTACAACATACATAACGTCACTTCTTTCCTACAGGGGGGTTGGCAGATATACCACTTTGTTCTACTAGCTACGATCCTTTTGCTTCGACCATATTTGCATTAATCATTAATAAAAAAAAACTTTACTAACTATTGATTAAAATAGAACTACCTACTTCCTAAAGCTTATTTCGGTAGTTGAGCCATATCTTCATGGAAGTTATTACTCTGTCGAGGATTAAAATAAAATGGGCAATTAATTCCCGACAGGCGAGCTGCAATATTGTATGAATGACGCTAGCGCGTGACCTTGGATTTGTCGAGTGCATTCAGTTAGCATCTAACATTCTGACACCGGTCAACGTATTTATGAATTGGTATGCACGGCAGTAAAGTTTGTTGACGCGTGCATCCTAAATTATCTGAGCATTGTATTTAAACTGCTTCATAATCTGATACATAGTCCACCAGCAAGGTACAGTCGAGGAAATCGAATGTTTAGCAGGTTGATCGTTTTCATAATTTGTTCATAACTTCCACCGTCTGGCTGGAAAAAGTAATATGACCAATTTCAGAATTATGACAACCAGCTAAACATCCAATTTGAAATTGGCTAATTTCCCTGACTTTCACAACGCATGTTTGTTAACAACTAGTGCCTACTGTTTATCATAAACTTGTATAAATCATGCACTGTATGATTAAACACCGACGTGTTGGCAAATTACGTTAAATTGGGAATTCTGCAATGTCCTTCCGAAGTCAGTTCTTCACGTATTACATTATTAACAACTGATAATCCCTTTTTTCTTACTAACATTATAAATGCCAAAGTCCTTCAACCGCTGAACCGATAGTGATTAAATATTGAACCAGGGTCAGAATGTATTAGTTCCCGCGGCATAGCCATAAGCGAATCCCACGTAGACAAAGCCGCGGGCATCAACTAGTTGAACATAAACTGGTTCTGTTGACTAGAATACAAAACCGTAGTAGTACCGATTCAGTAACATTGTGACTTGGTGACTACTGAAGAGTAGTACTGTCAAATGCTATAATACATACTTACTTCTCTTCTCACACACGCCCATATTTTTCAATCGATTAAATCACATCCGATCATCATGCCGTTACGTCAGCTATTGGAGTCGTTTGTTAGAAAAACTGGGATAGACCCGCCGAGCCCAGCTATCTGCCCCGATTCACACGGCGATTGCATGGCGACGAGCTTATTGTCGCTTGTTTGTTACGACACGAACTTATTACAAGAAACAAAGTACATCGTATACATGGCTTTAAGAACAATACTGTTAACTCCAAACTGCAATTTAGATGACTATTCTTGCTCGCTATTGGACTAGCTGAAGCAGATCGTCCGTCCTCTCAACTTGTCTCTAGTCTCATTGTTAGCATTACCGTATTCTGTCATCCCTTCTTAGATCGTTAAAGGTCCGACCACACCGCAGCTTAAAATCCGGTCTCGCTGCGGAATCGCAGTGTCGCGTCGTTTTCGCACCGGTTTCGCCGCATGCTCCCACACCGCAGCTTAAAATACGCTGTCGCACCGTAAATTGATCTGCGTAAAAATCGCAAAAAATATTACACGGCGATCTTATGGCAGACACCACACCGGTGACGTAAAAGTCGCAGCTGTCTTGTAGATGCAGCGTTTTTTACGCAAAGATTTGCGAATCGGGGTTTCTCGGTTATTGTCGGTAACACTTCGTTTTTCACATAGAGATTATCAGATTCTATGTCTAAAATTTTAAAAAGGAACGAGACAACTGAGTCACGTTCTTTTGTTTTGTTGCTGTGATGGGTGCAGTTGATCTTTACTTATGTCATATAGGTAATTGAAGCATGATTTTGACGCAGCGAATTTTAAGCACCGGTTTGGAAGGTTTGCGACAAAAAGATTATCGTGACACACGTCATTGCGAATCCGTACCGTCACCGTTTTTTAAGCTGCGGTGTGGGGAGCACGCGGCGAAAACGGTGCGAAAACGACGCGACACTGCGATTCCGAAGCGACACCGGATTTTAAGCTGCGGTGTGGTCGGACCTTTAAGAAAGGAAAGGAGTTCGAGAAAGGATGCCATTTAATGTCGCATCGGTTATAGTTACACACGAACTAGAGGCAATTAAGTAATTCGTAAGGACCAACGGAGCGATGCTCTTGGCCCACATGGAGGCCGGTAAATTATGTTTAAAATTAACTGACCCGATTTCTCCTCTAGCTTCACCTATCCGCAAATTATGCCAATTATGACACCCGCTACTGGTAACGATCAGTACTTATAACGCGAGGTATAAGGGTCATTTCCCCTTGACTCATCCTTTTGAAGCATCCTTATATGCCCTTATGGAATGTTCACGTCTTTACTGATACGTGTAATTTTACTTACTGGTATGTGTTAGCGCCTATTTCAAATAGAACTAGTAAAACATGCCGAGCATTTGATTTGTGAAAGTCGATTTGTGATTTTTGTGGTGACTTGATGAAAGTCTATCCACGGTTTAACTTACAAGTGATTATGATAAGAAAATGACAGATAATGTATGGGCGTTATGTCATTTTCCTATCTGCCGTAAGTAAGCATTGTAAGCAAGTCACTTTTCCAATGAACAATATATAACTGAATACATAGTTGTAAACAAAGAATACCAATATCCTGATGGGACCATTTATTCTTATTAAGATTTGTTTTATACTTTGTTGTTCTCATAAACAGCAAAGAGTAACAGTCTCAGACCATAGTGGCGTGCACACAGTAGCAAATTAGGATAATTATGAAGAATACTTTTTCTTTCGGGGATTTTTTGATTGGTTGGGACGTGCTGCAGGCGCTGATTGCTGGTTTTGTAGGAACTTGTACAGTCAACAACACACTCATCGTGTATTGTTTTATTAATTACGTCCACCATGGTGATTATTTATGTGACAATTATTAAACATAAATAACCAAAGTATAACATACATAATAATGTAGTTTCTAGGTGCCCTTGCTTCCGCACCCATCCAGACAAGCTGGGCTCGTCGCGAGCGCCGGGCTTGGTATTAAAACGCGTCATTGATCATCCAAATGACTGTCACTTTGTGTCAGATTAGCTGTTTGCGCCCATTGAATTCCTTTCTGTACCGGTCCCAGCAATTCAATGCTTGTACGTGAATGGAATTCCAATGAAGGTCAAAGAACACTTGAGGAATAATCAGCGGCGGTACATCCTCGCGGCGTGGTCAACTCGTGATCGGCTTCCGTTTTCGAATGGGATACGCAATATTATATTAATTTAAATGCGCTTTCGTTTTTACATCGATTATAGAATCGAATTCGCAACGTTATTACTAGGTTTCGCATTTTTGTACAATTACCTGCTCGATCTCAGATCTTGACTGTTATTTATGATAATAAGCACTACTTAATTAACGTATTGTTTTCTCTTGTCACCAGCAAAACGAAGGAGCGGACAATCAGGTAGTTTATTGGTTCTGGGATTAGTTGTTTTGTTTTGTGTTCGTCTTTTGTTGTTAAGCAGCTCCAACAGTTTCTACCCAAATATGTATGAAAGGGACAGAAACTCTTAGATCTGCCCACGTACTTACGTGGCGTTGTTTGTTTTCCTTACTATCAGCAATCCATATTGGTGACGGATTGTTCACAGATATTGATTGGTTTTCGTTCGAAGTAGTCGTAAATGTATATGGATGTTTGTTGTAACTACATAGAAGTAGTCCTTACGGTGATTTACCGCCATACTTAATTTTATAGATCTTATTTATTTATGCAAATATTTTTTCACGAAACGTTGCTTCGTGCTAAAAAACTTGGGTTCATTGATTCCCTACAAGCCCAACTCTTAGGTAATTCATTAGTTTACCAAAACTCATAAATTTCACAGACGTCCATTTAGCCTTTTTAGTTGGAGTTCGTTACTTAGCTTGATCCTTATTAACACGCGATCGTCTACGTAAAACGTATCTAAGTATACACGTAGATAGTGTGCAAGTTTATTTGTTATTTCTGCACATCGTAAAGCCTAAAACTTAATCTGGTATGTGATGCAACCCGAATAAACGTATCGGTAATGTAATCTGCTAACTGTCAAAAACACGTCATACCATATAGGTAACGCATTCACTGCCACCAACGCACATGCCGCAGTCAAAGGTTCGCAGGCATTTGAAGGCACATATGCGTCCGCGGCACCTGAAGAAGGTTCGACTTTGAAGGGTGGCAGTGACGTGTGTGAGACGATGGACCGTTTATTTCCCCTTAAGGCTTAACTGACCAATTCCCCTCAGCTGTTCACGGCCAGCGCGACGCACCTGCACGAGCGGCGCGCGCACCCGCCCGACTCGGGCTTCTCGGAGCCCGCGAACAACAACATAAGCGAGGACAACAACAATGGCCCGATATCGCTGCGCGAGATGCAGAACATCGCCAACAACAACGCGGCGGCGTACATCGTCAGCGAGAACGAGGAGCGGAACAGAGTCAGCCGCGAGTCCGTCGTCGAGTTCGAGCCGCTGCCCACCGGCATCAGGGTCGCTGATCCGCTGGAGCGGTGCGTCGATTGGTTCGGTGAGTTTTGTAATTTACAACGGGTCAGAAGAAATGCTTCTGATGTCAAGAAATGAAATCATCACATCACCTGGTTTTCAAAGAAATGGGCTGAGGTCGTGAAATTAATTTACCTTATGGCAGATGTGTCCCCAGTTTACATTTACCCAAATGGGGTAGGCAGAGCACACGAAACGGTATTTATAAAGCCAAGAGTATTGCATTTTTACGTTTCATAGCCACTTTTAAAGTTATAAAGTTAAGTGGTATAATTGTGTTGTGATAGGTTGCTAGCATGCCGCCTAGATCCTACCTTAACCTATTGTCTTAGTCACCTTTTTTACTGATCATATTTACATTTATCCGTGCCGGAAATTATGGCACTTAGGTAACAGTAATTTTACTAACCAGGCTAGGGAACAAACCAGTGTAGGGAATAAACGAGGGGGCTTCGTCAAACCAGGACGACCTGGATTTCGCGCCTTGCAACTGGAGTGGGTAGCCGTTGAGATTCTATGTCGATTTGATTTTGTAGACTTAGAGTCAATATAATGATATACTTAGATATTGCTTTAATCATTAAATAACAATGATAAATAACTCAACTCAAAACCTTTCAAAACCTTATAGTTATGCTAGAAATAGTCATGGTTATGTTTATGTACCGTTTCGTATGCTCTCCCATTTGAGAATACAGATGGGATGTTTGTGTGTAGGTATAATGTATAAATTTTATATAACTATTTATACTATAAAAATACAGTTATCCTGTAATTTAGAGGAACTTGTCTACTCTATCTTTACGTAAGACCTTCCTATATCTATTTGTTTGTTGCTTTTTCAGGAGACGAAGACTTTCCAAGAAACCGATTGCAATATCTGCGAGAAATCGGGCGGGGGTGGTTCGGCAGGGTGAGTCAACATCAGCGAGCTGGTCGATTTATTTAATTTTACCTTCTCTGTTGACACAACGCAGGCTTGACGAGAAATCGTCAACTGTTATAAGGTTATAACGCTATCGTATCAATTTGTTTAAGCTTGTGATCACGATACGAATGTATTTTAAGAAATGAGTCTGCTAAGGCGGATTTCATAAAGAATTTTATTAAAAAGAGTATTTCTCGCTTACCATCTAACGTATTATGATCCAATGCAAATAGTTTCTTAAGAAGTAGCTATTAATGCCTGTTTCAGGTGGTAGAAGGCGAGATAGAAGACGACGGCGCGACGACAACGGTCGCAGTCAAGATCCTGAACCAGAACGCGAGCCTCGAAGACAAGGCGCGGTTCCTGGACGAGGGCCGGCTCTACCGGGACTCCGACCACGAGAACGTACTGGCCTTCGTGGCCAGCTGCTTGCAGGAGGACCCCTGGATACTCATCTTTGAACTATGCACAACGGTAAGTGATGCGACCTTAGGCTTGGCACGGTAACACGCTCTTGCAGTGTAGCCAACTGCTATACACAGTTGCTAAAATTTTTCAAAACATTTCTAAATTGTGGAAAAAATCATCCAAAAATAGCTAAATGTGTGTTTTGAACACCAGTTGGTACCAGATGAAAAAAAGTTGCTAAAATGTATGAAACGCATGAAAGAATAGTTGCTAACATTATCCCAAAAGTTGCTAGTTTTAGCTATTAAGTTGCTTAGTTGGCAAAACTGGACGTCGCCTTGGTTAGTCTACCTATTTCTGACGTCTCTAGTTAGACAGTGACAAGTACAGTCTATCTGGCGCGTATCTCTACTCGCGCCTTGCTGTGCTAAGCCGACTGATTGCTAGGTACCAGCTGTGTCTTGACATCGGTGTTTTCTTTACTTCTGAGTCATCAACCCAATGCTATCGTCGCACGATAATCCAATCTACATCGATCAACGGATATTGACAACGAAAACAAAATAAAAATGACTTACGATACTGTAGGTAGGGGGATTCCCCGTAAAAAAAACCGAAAAGGGTAGCCAACTTTGGAGAACAAAATAAAAGTGACGTATTGGTACAATCGAAGGATTCCCCGTAAAATCTAAACGTAAAAGGTTGCCAACTTGGGAAAATATAATGTTTAATTAAATGCTTTAATATTCTAATGTTTTATCTAAATACAAAAAATCGTACGCAATGCGTCGTTTGAACCCCCTCCCGCTTATGTACCGCATCGTAACGTTTTTCAAAAATCTCCCTTTTCCCCAAATGGCGTTACGTTATACTTGAACGCCTCCTGGCACAAGGTTGGCTGGCAGAGATCCTTTTTGGGATACTTATTGTTTGCGACTGATCTATATTTTTACATACAAACATACAATCACGCCTGTATTTCTTAATCGGACATGCAGAGCACACGAAACGTGAAATAGAAAAAACCATGATAATAACTGTTTCACTTTTGGCATAATTTTAAATTTGAAAAGAAGTGGAAGAGGTATAAGGGCGCTTGTGCACTGCCATGAATTTTCCGGCCCGGCCGTCCGGTTTTTCAAGGTCTGTCGCGCCGTCCCGCTCACGCCAATACAATTTAATGGAAGAGCAAGCGAGACGAGAACTCAATGAAAAAGCCGGACCGTAAAATTCATGGTAGTGCACAAACGCCCTAAGGGTCAGCGCAGACGACAGAATTTTGTGCGATCGAGTCTGCGGCTCAATAAAAACACTGAATGGAAACTCTCTGCGCGCCATTCAGAGTTTTTATTGCGCTGCTGACTCGATCGCACAAAAGTCTGTCGTATGCGCTGCCCCTAATAGTGATAGGTTGCCCTGTCGCCTAATACTTAAATCTATTTCCTTAGTCGCCTCTTACGACATCCACGGAAGAAACGGAGAGGTGTTATTCTTCCCCGACACCATCTGTATTTTATGTACAAATAACTTGACTTACATGGTAATCCTATTGTAACCTATTCTCCCGCAGGACTTGCAATCGTACCTGGAGGCGAGCCGGGGCAGCGCGGCCGAGCTGCACGAGAGCGGCGTGCCGCTCCGGCTGATGTGCGACGTCGCCGCGGCGCTCGCGCACCTGCATTCGCGGGACCTCGTCTACGGGTGACTACCCTCTTTGACACTTTGTACAGTACATACATACATCGCTCCTGTATTCCCTAATGGGGTAGGCAGAGCACACGAAACGATACATAGACAAAACCATGATTGTTTCACGTTTCGTGGCCATTTATAGCATGTTTTCCTAGGTTTTGAGTTGGCAGGTATAATATGTAATAGGCTTCCCGTAGCGGCGTTAGGGTAGGGAGCAGTTAGACGTTAGGCGCTTGGTAAAAGGAGCGCCACAAGAACCCCTTTGTAGCCTATCGCTCTGGGGGGTGTCATAGAAATCTCGTCGCCCAGGGCGCTGGTAGTGTTAATACCGGCACTGAAGCATGCTTTTGGGAAAGACTCCAATAGAGAGATCTCTCTCCGGGCAGTTGTTATGCCCGGGGATCGAAGTCCGGAGAGAGGAAGTTGGAATTTGTATTTATGCAACCGAACGTCGAGACTTCGTTAGCTGGATGTAGGATTTTTATTAATAGTTGAGTATACCTTGGACGTCCGTAGCAAGTAGTTCGGCCATTCGCCGATAGGTGGCGCTAGGGCATGCCATGCTAACTGTATGCGGTTTGTTGCAGCGATCTGTGCGCGCGCAGCGTGCTGGTACGCGGGGAGGCGGCGGCGGCGCGCGCCGTGCTCGGCCGCTACGCCGCGGAGTCGGATCAACAACCTGCGCCCGCGCCGGAGGTAACCCAATACCCACGTGTAGGGGTCAGCCATAAAGTATGTCACACAAAAACTTGGGGAATTTTAGACTAAAGTCATGTGTGTTAACTGTGAAAATTACAGAAATTTTATTAGTGTCACGAAACACTGAATCCTGTAAGTGTGAAGTACTTTATGGAACACAGGAATGCACAGGGAGATTAACGCAAGGCGGTGACTGGTTGGCTGACCGGAGAGGTTTATTTGTGTGTGTACAGCTGCAGCTTGTGGAGGTATCAACAGTTTTTTACCTGTGCTGCAACAGTTTGAAGAATGCAGTTGTAGTAGATGTTGTAGTTATTAAGTAGGATTGTTATTGTTTCAATTTAGTTTAATCTCCGACGCTCACGCGCATTTCGGGGTTTCGTTGAAAACAAGCGTCGCTGCTCCTTACTGATGCAGCAACTGGTGCCGAACGAAGGCCCTGTTTTTCGGTTCTCTTATGTAACCAAGACTTACTGCAACAGTTTTAAGATTTTTTGTTTGCCTTAAAATAGACCTTAAAATAAGCATTTTCTTTTTTCCTTTCTTGATCGAAGTTAAATTAAATTACGAACAAAATCCGTCATTCGGAAGTCGCGAAAATTTTTTTTTGCGCGTTTCTGATCCGTTGTCTAGTCGGTTGTTAATACCCATGGACACAATTAGTATAAGACTATTAAAAAATTGTATAGTTTTACTAATTTTTAACCGACTTCAAAAAGGAGGAGGTTCTCAATTCGACCTAATTTTTTTTTTTGTGTGTATGTTACTCGATAACTCGAAAACCCGTGGACCGATTTTGAAAATTTTTTTTTTAATCGAAAGGGTATAACTCGAAATTGGTCCCATTGGCACGAAACCAGGATCTGATGATGGAATCTTGGAGAAATCGAGGGAACTCTTCAAATTTTATATGGAGATGTACGGCGTTTTCGGTAATTTGTTGATGAAGTCAAGATTTTACATTCAGTAAACAGAATACTTTTAAAATATTGCTAATTTGAAGTCGGTTTTTTTTTGTTTAAAATTATAATCTCTTTTTTTGCAGGCGAGCAGTGACGTGCACGCCCTGGGCACGCTGATCTGGGAGATATGCGAGTGGGGCGCCGCGCCCGCCTGCCCCTACAGGGACCATCTGTAAGTTGGGAACACCAAGTTACAGTCAATTTATTGACAATAACGTGAATGCAAGTTTTGTTTGCTGACTATGGCACGTCTTCCATTTTCATATCACTGCCAAATTTCTCTTTATACGACCGCTGGAAGCTTGTCAAATGTTAGTTGCAAAATCTTGGCACAGATAAAAATCTAAGTTAAATAGACAATGAACGAAACTGTTCTGAACGAAATTTTTCTGATTGTTGTTTTAGATTTGTTTTTTACTTAGACTTGTGTAACTTGCTTAAAGTTAGATTTTATGATTTTGCGTAACGCCTGTAACATCATCAGACCCTTTGCCAAACAAAACCAAATTAATTATTTTATCTTCATAGACAGGTCGTTCCCCATTCCAAAAAAAAAACAGTTGACATCGTTAGTCTCTTTCTTAAATTAGTTAAAGATCAGTCTAAAACAAAATGTGTGTAATTTCGCAGACACCAAGTGATGCAGCTGTGCCGGGCGGCGGCGGGCGAGCGCGTGTCGGCCGCGCAGGCTCTCGCACTATTACAGCACTTGCTCGGCTCGCACGCGCGCCACGAAGCGTGCGGCAGCGGCGACTTCGAGGACCGCTGGCAACGGCTCAAGCCCAACACTATCCCCAAACTAGATGAACACGTCGCCATCGTCCACGCCCCTTCCACCTCCCTCGCCTCCCATTTCACCGGCTCCGGGGAATTCGACCACCCCGTCCAAGACTCCCTCAGCGTCGATATGGACACCGCCGTCTCTCGCTCTAGCAGCATCATGTCCGACAAAGATCTCTCCGTGCAAGTCAAGTCCGAAAGCCTCACCAACCTCCACGGCTCCCTCGACGATGTACGCAACATATATCTCGCCCACAACGAGGCGGCCGCTCTCGAGTGCCACCAGGCTAACACGTCCCTAGAGGACGCCGAGAAGGAGCTCGACCGCTCCGACGCGTCCGTCGACCCTTGGCTGAAAGACATAATCGCCGGCAGCCACGATGACGTCAGCTACTACCGCGACGTCAGCGACGTCATCAAGAACCTCGACAACATTCTCAACTCCGAGAAGACCTCCAGCTCGGAGTCCAGCCATCAGGCCAGCCCTTCCAGGGACAACTTGAGCCTGGACTGCAAGAAAGACTATCCGGTGCAATCCAGTATGGTCAAATCCCCGGGAATCACGAATTTCCAGAATATTCTCGAAGTCGGTTTCGAGGACAGATCCCCTGAAGCGAAGCGGGATGACGATGATGACAGAGATACCATAGGCACGCTCAGTCACTCGTTTGAACGGCACAGCGACACCGTCAGTCAACAGACGCTGGAAAATTTAACACCTGATACTCCTATTAAAGATATGGAATTACCGTGCGAGGACACTGATTCTGAACTACGAGATAAATTGCATGCTGTCGAAAATACTGATAAAGTAAATGTCGATGCAGAATTGCCAAAAGAAAATAAAATAGATAATAGTGATAGTGTATTACCCAATTTAGCCGATTTATGTATAGCGCCAATGTCTAGTGTAAATGAAGCTAAGGATGAAGTGAACGTGTGTGAAGACTGTCAATCACCAGGTGATAATTATTTATCTGATATAGTGAGTGTTAAGAAAACAGTGGAAGCTAAGTCAATAAGTGAAGTAATTAAAGATCCGATTAAGGCTGAAAGTGTTGAGGAAGTAATTGCTAGGAACATTCAGAGTCTAGAACAAAGCTCACCAGTGAACGTACAAAATAAGGAGGTCTTGCCGCTAGCACCTGAGATAGTTGAAAATGATATAATCGATGTTCTGTTACCATGCGAAATGCCAGACAACAATCTTGTGACAATTTCGTTGCCTGAATCCACTAGCCTTAATAGTCAAAGTGAAATAAACAATGATCTCATTACACCTGCAGAAAGTACAACCAATAGCAAAATTACACCAGTAGAATCAATTCTTCGCGAGGCTGAAACTTCAGCTTTAAAAGTCGACATAATAGACAATCTAAGTGAAATTACAGTTGAACCTACTTGTAGAGTAGAAGCAACTGAGCAAGGCTTGTCGCCTTTATCACATGATGAAAAAGGAGGAGAATCTCTACCTGAAAAAGTACAAAATAATACCACTCACATTGCAACAACTAATTTGGATTTGGATGATACTGAAGAGAGAAGCGAACAAAATGACTTAATTTCAGTGCCAACTTTAGAACCAACCCTCAAAGATTTACCGAGCAAATCAGAACATGTATTATTTTTAGAAACACAAGATGAGACTGCAGAAGTCAATAAACCGAACAAGGAAACACCAATATTAATTTTACCTGATTCTCAAGACGAACAAGCTCTGCCAATTTTAGATAAAGTTCCAGAAGAACTTGTTGAGAGGATTATAAAAGAAGCTGAAACAGCTGCATTGAGTTCTATTGAAACTTCGCACATACAAATACGTACGCCATCACCTGTAAATAATGCAAACACAAATAAATCAGCAACCAATTCGTTTCTAGAGAATGAAATAAAAGCTCTGCAAAATGACACTGTACATAAAGTTTCTATTTCTTCAGAAGTCATACCAGATATTTTAAGGGAAACCATTACAGCTGACTCAACACCTAAAGGTGGGTTCCCTAAAGAATTTGTAAGAGATAATCAAATGGACACCACAGTAGTTGACAGTTGTGATAAGATTGCAAAAGTAATTTTGATTGAAGCTCTTCATGATGTACCTAAAACCATGGATTCAGTCAAAGCCTCAGAGATTATTTCGGAGAATGATATTGAAGGTTCAAAAAATGAAATAATTATCAATGATTTACAAACAGCAGCAACTCAATTACTTCCAGAAATTATTCAAGATGCTGAAAAGTCTATTGAGGAGCCTATTATTGACAAACCAGGTAAAATTGATGTGCAACCACAAAAGTCATTAGAACCCGAGTCAACCGCGAGTGCGGATTCTTCACAGAGTACTTTTTTGATCAAAGATACACTGAATGAAGAAAAAAGTAATATTTTAGGCGAGGAACCTAACAAAACTTTACCAGAGGACTTACTACAAAGTAACACAGAGGTGGAATCTAAACCTGTTAATGCTGAGAAAGATGTTAAACCAGCAGAATCGGCAACAAATGAGAATGATTCGAAATTATTACCATTTGAACAAAATGACGTTTTAATCCCAAATGTTGAAAAAAATCAGGTGGTAAAAGAAGAAATTGATCAAAATACTCTTCTTAGGTCTGATAGTGAATTACAGAAAGCTAATGAAGCAGAACTAACTAATGACAGCACAGCTTACATGGATTTTACTAATGATATCAAGAGTGAAATTGTTGTACAAAACACAATAGATGACAATATGAAAGATGTCATCGACTCATGCTTTGAGACTTCTGCGACTGAAGGTGTGTGTTTACTAGTCAAAAACGAATCTACCCAGTACTTAGATCTGCCAAACGTGATACGGGAAACTGATGAATTTTTGCACTCTGAAAGACAACTCAGTAGTCATGTAGATGCTAAAGATCCCATATGCTCGAGCACCCCTAAAAGCTCCGCTGACGAGACCCAAAATTCAGATCGCGATAAGTCTGATTTATTATCAGAAACCAAAGTCCCTGATTATGGGCCAGGAGTTACTTTAACCAAGTTAGAACAACAGTGCGTACCGGAGTCCATGAGCCCTTTTGAATCTCCGACCAAAAGCCACCCCACTGACACGTACGACGAAAACAGCTCGGTAGTTTTAGGCCCATTTGAAAACTGCACCATGGAGTTGTTCAAAGGCGCGAAATCTGCAACAGACGTAGTCGACATACCCAAAGAGGAGCTGTTAGCTTTCTCGTCGAACTTCAGCGAAATAAACCTCGAAACCCCCTCTCCTTTGCGCGACGGCAACTTTCTGAACGAAGTGCCGGATATATCGCACGACGATGTGCATTTCGATGACATTTTCAGCGAGCCGAAGGACGAAACCGACAATAAGACAGACGTCAGTGAAGCCACTGACCAGTCTGTCACCGAGAAACGAGTCTCACCATCGACGCCGCCCAACTCTCCGGGTTACTTTCTAGCCTCCACATCGCAACAGAAGTACATCGTCGATATTGATTTGAACCAACCCACTGAACCAGTTCCTCTTGAACCAGACTCTGGTTTGAGCTCGCTACACAAAGAAATCGAGCTGAATCAAATCGAGCTCCAGATCACTTCTAAACTAGCTATGGCTGAGAATGAGAACAACCTGAACATTGAGTACTCCGGCCCCCTGACTGTGGAAGGCTTGGTCCAGGATGACCTTGAGCAGGAAGAGGAGTCCGCCCCGGAGACGTTTCTAGCCGGCAACGGAGGCTGCATTCCGAACATTAGAGAGAGCTTCACGCTGGACAAAGAGTGCGTTATGGCGCTACGGAACGAGTTGGAGTTGAAGCTGCCTTTGGCTCAGGTAAGTGTTGTTTGACTGGACCCAAGTTTTCCGGCATAACCTTTTCTGTAAAACGTGTCTATGTGTGCTTTGCTCGAGCACACTTTGTATCTCTGAGAAGAGGTTTATATCGAAAAATGACAGTAATTTTTATCAGCTGCTGTATCCACTCATAACATGCGAGCACTCTGACTTTTCGTCTGTAATCAATAATCATTCTATGGTGGTAGAGATTCAGTGACTGTAATCGCTATCAACGGCATAAACGATTTGTATGGGAATTTTTAGCATGGCTAGCGGTTCCTTGTGGAATTAAAATGTCTATGAAAATCGTTTACGGTCGTTAGCAAGGCTAACCAATAGATTTTTCTGGTGAGCAAAATTTTTCAAGACTGTGGCGACGGCAGGCCACAACGATTTTTCATGACGACCAATTAAGTGAAAGCGCTGTCACCGCGTGCCATCAGCTTGCCGTCCGAACGTGCTGGGCGGGCAAATTCAAATGCCTTGGCGGGCCACGGGCTTGGCCAGCCTTGGTCTAACTATTACGGTCACTGTAAAGTAACGGTAACTCGCAGGTGGCGTCGATCGAGCCACAGTGCGAGAGCGAGAGCGAAGACCTGTCGTGGTCGGAGCTGCCGCCGCCGCCCGAGCTGGTCGTGAGCTACCCGGGCGCGCTCAGCCCCATCGCCGAGGAGACCGGCCCGCAGCTCTCGGCTTACGAGAACGACGCGCAATGTGAGTTCGCTTTTTTATAATCATCGCCGCTGACGCCGATTGACGTCAAAATTCTGTGGAGTACCTATCAGGCGCTCGGTAATGGAAGTTTAATAAGTTTGGAGATCATGGAATACCATCCTGTTGAAGTCTTTTTGGTATTTCTGGTGATTTTGGAAAGTATTTTGTGATTAATGGTATTGAGCGAGAGAAGTATGGCTTAATAGAAGCGAACGAAGCTTTGTTGTCTCTGCCTAGCAGGGAATAGGGTATGATATAGATACCTACAAAAGAACTTATAAATAAAAACCATTTTATTACCTATTCGTATTTTACTTTTTAAATTTCTTAAAAGTTTGATATTTGTATCCGATAATAATCATTCCTTTATCGGTATCCGATCCGTACCCAGAATATCATATCCATAACGTTCCAGGGAACACGTCGGCGCGCACGGACTCGTCGGAGAGCTACCCGGAGCCCTGCAACAACTCCACGGACGAGGTCACTGAGCTGCCCGGCCTCAGCCGCGGGACCTACACGCTCGCCGACAACCAAACGTACACCGTGCGCGACTCTAGCAGGGAGTTAGTACCGCCCCTTTGCTCACAACAAGTTCCTCAATAATCTGCCATCAAAAGGGCTATAGTCCGGTTGCAGAGCACAGAGAAATTCGAATGTTGACGCGGTCCTATCAGTCTCTGTCGCACGCGTGCAGTAATATTGCCTTCGCGTTCGCATAGTGCGACGCACGTGCGGGTCAACGCTCGAATTTCGCTGTGCTCCGCGACCGGCCTTTACCAACCAATTGTGATAAGTCGCCCAGTAAATTGTGATTTTCTAGATAATAGTCTACAGTGAACTAGAAATCGTTATGGTTATAAACACTTATTTTTATGGCACATTTCCTGACCATAAAACTGGACCGATATTACAAGCTTTTTCTTAGCAACTCTTCCATGTTTAACAGAATTAGAAATATAGCAAGATGATGATCATTGCGTCTGCTTATTGACTTATTTTTCTGAAATTGTTTTTTTTTTTCAATAGTAAACTAGTTGGCGATGGGCTAACGAGAGATTAGATCTTTTCCCCAAACTCGTCAGTTCCGCGTAGCATTAGTTCCATTCGCATTTTTCCCCACTCGATTTTCTACCTATTCACTTTTTTTTGTCATTCGCTTGCATTCCTATTCTCAAATATGTCTAACCGACATTTCGCACGATATTTTAATTTCTTATGCGATATTGTTCCCATACCGGAAATTTCTCTGTCGTTATTTTTTGCAATATTCTAATTTCTTACACGATGTTGTTCTCATACCAAAAGTTTTCCTGTCGTTATTTTTCGTAATATTGTAATTTCTTACGCGATGAAAAATGCGAATGGAACTAATGCTACGCGGAACTGACGAGTTTGGGGAAAAGATCTAATCTCTCGGGCTAACAACCTGTCACTGCAATATCACGTTTAACCATCTGGTTACCCAAAATTTGCTAAACGTGGCACTGGATTTTTTGAATTCATGTGCTCTGCCTACCCCTCTTGGGAACACAGGCGTGAGAATATGTATGTATGTATGTAGTAAACTCGTAACGATTTCTAGCGTCACCTAGATACTGAAAAGTCCCGTTCTTATAAAAAAATGTCTACTGTGTACAGTATAGTTGTGACCTGACCCAAGCGTGATAGTATCACCAAAGCTCAAAATCAAATTCAACACAGTCTCCTTTTTACAGGATAACAATGAGCGCGGACAGTTTGAACGGCAGCCCGCGCAAGTCGGGCATCGACGACCGCACCTTCACCAAGGACACGGACGGCGACGCGGAGCCCTGCGAGCGGCTCTCGCAGGTGTCGCCCTGTGTACTCAGCCCCACCACTGACACGTCAGCCCCCGACCGCTCCGATGTCACCGGCATCTCGACCCTCTCCAAGACCACGGCGCCCACAGATGCCAAGATCTCCAAACCCTCCGAGACCCAGTGCCTCTCCAAAGCCACCAGCATAGACTCCTGGTGCTCCAACGACACTCTCTACAACGTCGAAGAGGCCTTCGACGACCTCGCCTCCGACCCCGACCTCCCCCAGGATCTCGACCTCGACAGCGAGAGCAGTCACACCTTAACCGTCAACGACGAAAAGGAACTCAGCCACGTCTCCACGTACATCGTTCACGACAGCCCCTCCGACGAGGACAGATTCTCCCCCGATTCTATCACCGCGAACGACAACGAAAACCTCACTTACACGAAAGTGAAAACCGATATCGAGACCTCGCCGTCCGTTTTGACGAAGTCCGAGGTCAACGATTCGAAGACGCAAACGAAGGATTTAGCGTACGGCACGCTGATGTCGGGAGCGCCGTCGTACTCCAACTGCACGACGGAAGTGCTCTCCGCCGACAACGCGTGGGTGCTGCCGCAGCCCGAGCTCGTGAGGCGCTCGCCCATAGACCTCGGGCCCGACGTCTCCGCGCCCGCCGCACTCAACAACTACGACAAGGAGCCCGACCGCAGCCCGCAGCTCAAAGACGAGCCGCGAGTCAAGAAAATGGACAGCGTAGAAATATCCTGCCTCGAGGACCATCTTCTAGAGTCTAGTCCAGAGAACCACGGCTCCGTCCAGACCGACACCCACGACAGCCCGAACTACCACTACGACATGGCCGCCGGCTTCACCAGCACGCCGCTGGCAGAGCCAACACCGGACGACGGCGCCCAGCCGCTGCCGATGGCGCTGCCCGAAGAACGAACCCCGGTGAACCTCCCCAACAACATACCGAACTTTCAGTCGTTTCTCCACTCCGCCGAGCTGAGGCCGCAGGAGGTTTCGGGCGGGCCGGCCGAGTGCGACCGGCTCGCGGTGGACGCCGACAGCGCGCAGGCCAGCGTCAGCCCCTCCTACTGGGAGTTCGAGCACGCCGCCGCCAAGCTGCCGCAGGACACGGAGCGAAGCCAATCTAGTCAAAACGGGTCCGAAGAGTTCCGCCAGTTCGAGAACTCGGTGCGCGAGCGGCCGCAAGACTTGGCCGCCGCGCCGCCCCCGATCACGACTCCGCCTAGTACTACGAATTTAACAGAATCTCACGCGCCCGACGTTAACACGATCATTATTACGGATTTAGAGGAGGACGAGACCGAGCAGCCGCACTCGATCATCATCGCCGAGGTCTCCAAGCAGAGCGCCAACGGCACCTACGATTCCCACGCGGTAGGCCAACACGACCGCACCTACGACTCGCATCCGAGCCGGCGGCGGGGCGACGACGGCCTCCAGGAGAACGTCAGTGACGACACCAGAGAACTAACAATCAACGGCATGGATGATCAGAGCCATGACACTGCCAACTTTGATTTCAAATCGCCAGAATCGAAAACCGCAGAGGAACCGAAACAGGAATCAAAAAACCAGACGACGAACAATACAGACGCGCTCAAGGATCTCCCGAACGGCTCGGCGCCGAATTTATTTCGTGTGAACAAAGCTTTCGAAATTAAATGCAACGGCAACAGCGAAAAGTTCGCTACGGTCAATTACATAAGTGAAGCTTTTGAAGAGCTCTTAGAGAGTAACGTCGACGACGGGGATTGCAAAGACAAACCGAGTGAAGACGCTCAATCACAGTCCAAGGAAGATAAAATTATTCCCTCCAAAGAAACTGTTGAAACGTCAGAGATGCACCCGGAAGCGAGTCACAAAGACGTGAACGGCGTGGAGGAAAAGTTAGTTGCTGTTACGGAGGATTTTTTACAGAATGAAAAAAAGTTCTGCCAGCTCGACTCTTATCTGCCTTTGCTGAGTGATATAAGATTTACAGGTATGTGCAATGTGTGAAAGAACATTTGATTGAAAAATACTTTAACCGGTTCAGATAAGATAGCAACGCCGCTCTTATGTCCGCATACGGATACTAGGAATCTAATTATGTCATTTTATTTGTTTGTTTGTGTCGCTATCGAACAACACAATCAGTCGATTACGAGAAATGTATAATGAAAAATTATTATTTATCGAAAATACGAGAGTTTATCGGAATGTGTCCGGCTTACATTTAGGTAAAACATGAGTTATCAGAGTGGTTACGGAAATGGGTAGAAGCTGACAGGTGTCACTAGTATTTTTTTTTTCTGACTATCTGAGTCAAATCTTAGAAAATGGCGGGGAGTTTGCGTTGCCTGCCATCTCCATTTTATTTACTTTTCAACTGTAATCACTTAATAACAACAATATTCATTTAAAAAATCTTAACTTTTTGTAACTACACACAGTGTATTATTTTGGCTTAGTTGCGGACACCTTCATTTTAACTGTTTATTCGTTAGATAGAGGTATGACATTTTTTTTAAAGAAAGACCGAAAGGTTTTCTTTGTATAACTGGAAAGTTATTACGGTTTTAGTAAAAAGTGAGAAAAACGAAAATATTTTTTATCATCAAAAATTAACGTTGTACATACTTAGTTAGTCTTTTAAATAAAGAGACAGCATATTACCAATGTACAGTGTGTTACCGGCGTGCGGGCATTTATTAAAACTGACGATAATGTATCAAATTAGCAATCATTTGCAAGTATTACCATATCACAATTATTTCAAATAAAGCCACAAATGCAATTCTTCCATTTTCTGAGTCTTCAATGTATGCGTAACTTAACTTCACTTAACTTCCAGTTAATACTAAGATGACATTAGATTTGTCATTTTGTGACAGAAACTTTACTGTACATTGCTTGCAATTAAACTTTTCTTAGAAAAGTAACGCAATTGGAAATTTTGTTTTTTAATGCAATTAAGTTAATGGGTAGATTAACAAACCGCATCTCTTAACACTGCTTCAAGAAATGCCCGCACGTCGGTAACACACTGTAGATTAAAAAATTGGGCGTTGTACCTTCAGTAGATTAAGATATTTTTGACTTTTAGTGATTATCACAAAAAAATTTTTTTTCATGTTATCTTATCGCGGTCGCATTTTATTTTTGTTTGAAAGTATGCGTAATAACATTGTTAAAAATACTCTAAAATATGACGTGCGTAACTAGCAGGAATACGAAGATAGAGCGTTTCTAAGTATTTCTAGAATTTCTATGGAAATAGGGTTGTCGCAAATTAAACTAGGTGTAAAAGAAACAAATGTGTCATTTATTTTTCATCTAGTGAGTAGAAGGGTCTGGAAGTTGATTTCTGACTTCAGGAAGGGTCCTAAAGTCAGAAAACAATTTCCACAGCATTGATACGTAACGCTAACCTGGGACGTACCTAACATTCATCATCGGTGTAATTCAAAGTTTCTTCTGATGATACGAGTGTATCTGCTTCTTCGTCTGTTACCAAATCACCAGAACTTTGCGGTAATGTATCATGGCTGAGAACGTTATCCATTGTCGGTTTTAAAAGTGACGTAATGTGTATTTGATGGAGAACTGGAAAGAGCGCCAAATGAAGGTTCAGGTCTCGAGTCTATTGAAGGTTGGAGTTCTTGGAGGTTTAAAGTATTTTGATCATCGACGGTAATTCTAGAAGTTGAAGAATTATTTTGTATTCGATCTTCCGCATCCAGTTCAATATTTTGTTGTAGTGACGGACTTTTCTCGACATTCAGTTTTGGTATATCAATGTCAAAAATAGTAGAAAGCCATCGTTCGTTTTTACTACAAAATCGTTTGAAATTTCTTTTGCTATTGCGATATAAAGTTTCACATTTACTTAAGAATTTTGTAATCCTGTTGTTCAGTTCTGTGTTTTGGATCTCGTTATTGCTCGGAATTTTATTTGGATACAATGCGTTTAAAACAGTCAGGCATCTTTCCTCGGTAACGAGATCCAAAGGTCTTTTCTTAACCCCGTGTGAATGTGCCTTATCTACAAAAATTTTGTAAATTTCTAGTTTCGTGAGCGATTTCTTTAGGTCCGTGTCCATGCTTTCGTCGTTAATTCTTAGAATTGCCACTCGCTGATCAACATGAAGGTTGGCGCCTTCATGCCCCCCTTGCATTAAGTCCTCTGGTCGGGGCTCAGAAGGACATCCCCCAGCAGGACGGATCAGTGCCTGCTGAGGCAAAGCAGTGCCATGGGTCTTTGACGGCTCCATGACACCTCACCCCCGCTTCTCCAGAAATTATGTATAGGAATTGGGTTTTGACATTCTGTCTAACGAGGGCGGACCCCTTCCCAATTCCACATAATATCCTTCATCGAAGATTGATTTTATGATTCTGAGAAAAGCGCCTACGATAGTTGACAACCCTAACCTAAAATTTCAAAAGTTAATATCTCCGAGTTCTTGAGTCAGTTGCTTCTCATTTTTTGTGTGGTAATACATATTAGTGTGCTAAATATTTACAAATAAAAAGAAAATGCGACCGTGTAAAGAATGACCAGAAAAAAAATTATTACGAAATCATAGAAAAAGATTAATTGACGCCTAAGCGACGACATTTTTTTAACTTTTAATATTTATATTGGTGCCATTAATGAATGGCTACCATAGTATGAATCATTTATTGAAACGTATGCATCATAAGAGCCAAAAAACGATTTCTATGGTTTCTATGGACATTTCTCGATTTTCGAAATATTTCGAAAACTATGATAGATAAAGCCACGAAAGTTTTAATAAAGGTTTTGTTTGGTTATTGTCTTCCCAAAAGGCACAAAAAGTAAGGGTGACCGCAACTAAGCCAAAATAATACACTGTGCTACATAATTATATGTATAAATGACTCACAATATAACGAGCTTTAATCTATCAACTTAATTAAAATTAATCTAAAAATGTCTACCTTATTGAGTCATAACAGTCACCTTCATAGAAGCTACCACAGTCTAGCTGAACAGTCTTTCGTTCTTAACAATATACATTTGTGTATCTCCATATATATGTTTCTCTTTTAGGTCCAGCCTCAGAAATAATGAGCACGTCTTTCACCCAAGACTCGCCGACGGAGCCAGAACCAGAGCGAGAAGAAAAACCCAGTGCTGATATGAAAGAGTGGGATAGCGATTCTGATTCGCATTCGAGCAACTCTTCCAGCGGCGAATTCATTTGGAAGGTCAGTGTGCAACGAGCTTTAGAAGTAACCGTGTTTTATGTGAAGTGTGATTATTTTAGTGAAATCATATTTATGCCTTAGCTTTCGGTGTGGTGGTTTTGAAACAAAACTAACTTAGCTCGAGGCTTTCCATTGGCGTTTTGCTAGATGAGTGAATTTTTCCTCGGCGTTTGCGTACTTATTAGCCCCTGATCTAACTTTAAATTTATTCAATTTGAAACATTAGAAAAAAAAAGTAAATTTAAACTATTAGCTATACATTATAAATCAACGCACATATCCTTTTACATAATCACGATTTCGAAGTTGTACTTAAAATAGAAAAGTGTTTTTCTTGCAACAAAATTGTGGCCCTCAAAATATTGACGTACCGTAATATTATAACAATGTATATTTTGACATGTAACAGCTGTAGATTTGTTGATTATTATTATTATAACAAGCGATTGCGATCGCAAACCTTTGTTACTATTTTCGTTACCCATAACGGTTTCTTATTTACAAGTATGTACCCTTTCCCTTCAAACTTATGTAATATTAATTATTATTCGTATGTATTTATGGCTGTTCCACGTCGCAACATAACGCCATGGTATACTGGTTGTGGTGTGCATGTGTGTGAATAATATTGTGTATGTATGGGTGCGTAGGGCGGCGACGGGCAAGAGACTTCTGTCGTTCCATCCACGCACTTCGATCATGTAAGTCTATATACGTACGTCTATTAACTATACAGGGTGACCTCTAAGACGTAATACAAAATTAGCGTTTCGGGCTCAGTTAATGACGGAGAATTCAATACACTAACTCATTGCTTAAGGTTAGCCTTGTTTAATTAGTGCTTATTTTCAAACAAAAAAAATAATAAAAATCTCAAAGTGTGGTCACCGTACACTGCTTAATCGAGTGTCACAAGTACTTGTCAAGTTTATGTTTATTTATGTTTATCACTGCTACAGCTATCGATCTTTTATCTATTAGTTCATTGCGAGAGACATAATTAGACCCTTGAGCAAGTACATACTTTACTCACCTACGTACTTAAATGAAATAATAAGCGATGTCAATTTTAAATAAGTAAATTTACTGTTAAATCGGATAAATACAAAAGTACATACTTAATCACACGTATTTTAGCATGTCTTCAATGGCCACCGTCTTCCGATACACATTCTTCTTCCTGACATCGCTAACACAATGTCTTGTACCTTTTGGAAGTGAAAGGGATATAACCCTGGTGCATTTAATAGCTTCCAAATAAAAAAATTACTCGTGCCAAATCTTGCAGGTGCGTCTCTTGTATTTGCTTCTGGGTGGTGACCAAAATACCGAAAGATTTGTGTCCGAAACGCTTCTGAGTGTCGTGGCTGTCGGCTCCTAGCTTGGGCGTGCATTGGGACTGAGAACTCTCCATATTCCCTTAAATTTCCGTTAGTTCTGTCTATTAATGCACGTGTAGTGGTTGGGCTGTCCGGATAACGTTTGTGGAAGAGTGTTTGCGTCTGCACTGTACTCTGAGATGTAAATTAGAACGCTACCATATCCGTTCGCTGGATAGGCGTGTACGGATAGGCATGACCACGAGGCATTTTATTATTTTACACAAACTAACGATGAATCTAATTGTTGTTTACGACAAGACAACGTGAAGGCAACTAACGTCAAGAACAGTCAAAGTGAGTTTTCTTCATAATTTACCTGTCAGATAATCAAAGACAATCGGGTTAGTTACATAAGAACTTTTTGCTGTAAACATAATGGTAAGGTGACCACATTAAACCGAAAAGTTTAGGAATAATGGAAACGCAAAAAAAGAATACTAATGATCACTTTAACAACATGCGACCTAGTTAGGGGTCTTAGTACAAGGGAAACGTATTTAAAACATTGATTTTGTATTACGTCTTAGAGGTCACCCTGTATAACTATCCTGTTTTAATGGTATTATTGTGTACAATATTTATTATACTATTTCCTTCACTGTGAATAATTTATGTAATGATTAATGTTTTCTATTTAGACCTAACTAGCTAAGCCGGCGAACTTTGTTTCTGTCTCTCGCGTTTTGTTTTGTCACGTCCCACGGGAACGGAATAAAAAGTATCCCATATCCGTCTCCTGGTTCTAAGTTACCTCCCCACTCATTTTCAGCCTAATCGGTTCAGGTGCTCTCCATTTATAAATTTAGTAACTAACACCTTTTTTAATATCTTGAGAAACACAGATATGTTAAATTCATATGGGTTATTTTTTGTCGTATATTTATTGGTTTACTTGTATCGTTAGCGGGGTTCGAGCGGGGGCAGCCGCGGCGGCGGCGAGGCGCGCGACTCGGGCTCCGGCTCGGGCTCGGAGGGCGACGAGGTGGAGTTCGTGCCCTCCTCGTGGGACTGCCGCGCCGCGCCCGCCAAGTCCTCGCTGCGCAGCCTGCCCTACTCACAGGTATGAGCGGTGCACTTCGGAAGTATCCCAATGAGCTTTGGTAGTACAACTACATTATACTCTGGCGATTTTGGTACTTAATTAAATGTAAACAAAGTTGATGTCAGATTTGACAGGTTAATAAGGTTTTTTTTACTACCCACATTTTATCGGATGTTCAAATAGTTTAGCAGAGGAATCTTAGTTATGTACTGATCTGATGGACGTTAGTGTTCTATACCTTATCGGTTTAGGTAGTTAAAACAATGTAAACAATCTTGACGTGTCTTTTTATTTAAACATACACTTTATAAATCGAAAACTTTACATTTTACAATTTAGGTATGAAAAAATCATTTACTTTCATAATTGAATTGTATAGTGTAACGATTTTCATTTTTAGACTGTATTTCAACAAAAAGACATGTCAAGATTGTTTATATTGTTTTAACTACCTAAACCGATAAGGTATAATTCCCATTGTTTCTGGTATACCTAAACTCAGTCACCAACATATTTTAGATTTTTTCGTTCCTTTGTTATCTCATTTGATAATGAAATGTGAAGGTCACGCCTAGATTTCTGGAGACTTATTAAACCTAAAACCATGCTAAAAGTGTGACCAAACGTCTTGGTTTTGACGTTCCGTGAGCTAGTGTAACTAGCCCCCAATAGTCCGAACCGGTCAGTGAGCTCGTCTGTGCGCGCAGGACAGCAAGAAGCGCGTGGTGTTCAAGCGGCAGAAGTACCACTGCGTGTACGAGTACCCGCGCGAGCTGCCCGCCGGCGGCGCTGACTCGCCCGCCTACCTGCCCGACTTCTCCACCTACACAGGTACGGTCCCCAACGTAGATGAAAAAAAAAAGAAAATTATTTACTGTAAAAAATAAGCTTACCAACAAAAATGTCACTTTCGATACAACCTTTTTTTTGCCGACTGTACTTTTTGCCAACTGCACTTCATTGTGATCCACCCTAGATTATGTGCACCAGATTTCAAGTCAATCAGAACAACCGTTGAAAAGTTCCTTCCATCGGAGACAGTCAAAGGGGATGTCTTCCAGTTAACCTTCGGGTGATAATATTATATTTCGGACAAAACAAATTATGCGAATAGACTGCACCTGATTTTATCACGGTCCTTCGTAAAGTAATGCCTGAATCTTTTTACTTTTCGAAATATAGGCTTTCACTATAGCGGGGTTGAATTTTCATTGTAAACCTACGTATGCAGCGCGTTCTTTTGAAGATCATATTTCAGAGGAACGCCTATTGCGGAAATTTAGTCTTTATAAACTAGTTTTCAAAGGTTAAGTACGGTAGACCAAAGAGGAGATGGCGGGACGATTTGGATCGTTTCAGACCTGACTGGCGGGATTTATCTAAAAACAAGAGACGAGTGGAAGGAAAAACGGGAGGCAAAAGCCCAGCAGGATATAAGCTACAAAAAAAGAAGGTTAAGTAAGCCCCCGTTCCCACCGCGTCGGGCGCCCGCACGATTTTTAATCGGGTGTCGTAGCCGCCGTACATTTTATATGGAGCTGTTCACACACGAACGAAAAATCGTGCGGGCACCTGACGCGGTGGGAACAAAGGGCTAAGATTGCTTCAGTGTTTGCTTATTGTCACAGACTGGGACCCGGCGAGCGCGGAGGACGCGGAGCTGGGCTACGGGCAGCTGTTCGCGCCCGCGCCGCTCGAGCTGCATCCCTTGCGCGGCGCGCTCGCCTTCGGCGGCGGTGAGTCGATGTAACATACGACACTTGACTGGCTCGATGTTGGATAATAGCGATGTTTCATGGAGCTATCTAAATATACTTTAAAAACTTAAGCGTCAGCTGATACACAATTTTTCTTATAATTTATTTTTATCTTCGATCAACAATTACAACTAGATATCGGGTCAGCGCAAAAAATACGTCTCCATGAATTAAAGCCCACTTCAAAAGTGTGCTCTTATTTTATTTAGTTCGGTTGAAACACAGCCAACGTCAACACGTGTCACAAATGTCACAATGCGTATTTAAAAGCTGCAAAAATAATGCCCGAAAAAACAATTTAACGGCTGGAGTGTCTTATTTTCACTAAATACATGTACAATAAGTTATATTTTTAAACGGTTTTACTTAGCTTACCCCGTTTGTTTTAGTCTTTATTCTTTGATCTTTGGTCTTTGTTGGTTCAAATTTAGAAATTGAATTTTAACCCTCTTCCCGTCAACTGATTGATCTGAAATTCGGTATGCGCTTTTAGTTGTGGTGACAATACAATAATGTACATTCATTGTCATTGTAAATTCAAAATGGCCGCCGCTACAAAATGGCGGATGACCTAATTCTTATCTACCCCATCAATATGGGTATCAATTGAAAGGTCTTTGCAAGGAGAATACAGTGCACTATATCAAATTAAAAAAAAAACTAAAAGCTCGAAAAAAAAAATTATAAAAAAAAACTTTTAAGTAAAACGGTTTTATATACATTGATTAGACTAAAATAAAACCGTTTTACTTAAAAGTTTTTTTTTTTAATTTTTTAGCTTTAATCTAACAGATACTATATTTTGATTAAAATTGCCGATTTTAAATCACGACTACAAATGTTTGGCCAATGTTGGACCGACATTGGGTGTAACAGAACAGTAGATGAATGGAGAAGATTTGTACTTTATAAAATTTATTTGTTACCAGAACATTAAAATTGGTTGATGCTAGTTTGGTGTCTGTTTGTTGAACTCTCTTGAGATACCTACTTAGCTTTCTTTTTTTATTTTAGTTTTCCGAGCAATCCGAATGGAGCTCAATTGTGGCTAGAGAAAGAAGACATGATTTTTACAAGCCAGCTAAGAATTCTGTTATATGTTAGGTAGGATCATTTTGATAAATCTGATATATCCGGAAATACTTACTAACCGACGTCGATTGATTAAAACTTTCCTACTTTAATCATAAAATATTTTTATATTTTATTTATTAATTGCACTGAATTTTACTTATAATTATGAACATTGTAGATATGAATATAAGTATAAAGATATTGAATTTAGTGATATTTTTATATATGAAATCCAGCGCTAGACACCTTGGCTAATAATACAAACGTTATTTTGTTGCGTTCAGTAGTTCCTATAGTCACCTTCCGTCTCCATCATCAGGCAGGACGGTGAAACTAAATAAAAGTTTATAATCCGTACTAATATATAAATGTGAAAGTGTGTTTGTTTGTTTGTTTGTTTGTCCGTCTTTCACGGCTAAACGAAGCGATAAATTGACGTGATTTTTTAGGTAGAGATAGTTTAAGGCATGGAGAGTGACATAGGCTACATTTTGTCTCTTCAAAACCCCCCATTTCCGTAAAGTGAGGGGTGGAAGTTTGTGGAGAATTCCGCAATTTTCAATGTAGAAAGCTATAAATTGGTATGTGTGCTATCTCTTCTGTGCTACCCCGAATTTAACGCGAGCGGAGCCGCGGGCAAAAGCTAGTAAACTATAAACTGGACAAGTGCGAATCAGAATTACGTACCTATTCGCGGTTCCCTCGATTTGCTATTAACTTCAAATTGAACGATAAACTTAATTTTGCAATTGAAAGGATGTTAATAATAAGATATGCCACTGCCAATTCTGTAACTACAAATTTAATGTGAGTTGGTAATTACAAAAAACATATTTATTTTATTACGTAACTACAAAATATTGAGTGGAAATTAAAGATTTTCAGATTACATCTACTGTGATAAGTATCTTATTTCTTGAAGATCGTTGTTGGTAGTAAAAAACGCTAAAACAAACTAATAAACAAGAAACCGAGATATTAAAACGTGTTAATATACCTCATTTAATTAGTTTGTTTTACGCTCTAAAAATAAATAATATAAATAATATAATTCATAAAAGCGACTCCACTATTCCTCATTATCCTATGTTCTATTAAGAATTATCGATTTCAAAATTTCCAAAACGCTGTAAATCATTAGGTGGCAATGAAATTTGAATACTACAACATGACTACGACTTGGAGTTGAAGTTGTTATTTGCTTGAAATAATATTGTCATTTGTCTCTTCTGGACTGGCTTGGTTTTGACGCATACTGTCAATGATGTGTGCAATAGAGAAATTGCATTTTGTTTTCGTCAGATAAAGAGTCTCTGTACCGTGTTATAAGATTCAATTTACTAAAACTATATGCCGTTCTTAAGAATTATGATAAAGAGTCTTTGTACTGTGTGATAAGGTTCAATTTACTAAAATTATACGACGTTCATAAAAATATTTTGTCTCAATTGCCTACGTAACTGTAAGTATACGTAGAAATAGTACGCATGTGCCGCTTTTTCGCTTTGTTTTTGTAGGCGATGTTCTATCTAGTTGTAATTGTTGATCGAAGATTTTTATACATTTTACGATCCACACTGATTTTGAAGTCGAACTTCGATCATCAATTTAACGAACAATTTATGGTACAATAATACATAGTTACGTCGTGTTGATGACCGGATAGCCCAGTGGTTAGAAAACCTGACTGTTTAACTTCCCGGGTTCGATTCCCGGCCGGGGCAGAAGTTTGTATGTCGGATACCAATGTTTGCTCTCTAGTCTTGGATGTTTATCTATGTAATTAAGTTTATTCGTCCATATCCGTAAAGTGATTGCTCTAAAATTGTCCATTAAAACAAAAAAAAAGTGACAGCACTATCATAATTCAGTGCAAATTTTATCTTTAACGCTCTTTCTTCCCAGACTACGACGAGGACTTCTTCATATCATCATCAGCGCGGCCGTTCGAGAGCCTCGGCGTGCTATCCACCAGCAGCCAATTCTTCCCTGGGATGCCTTTGAAGCCGGCGCTCGACCTGACCACACCGGACTCCGGGGTCGAAGATACAACTCCCACTCCCACAGCAGACTTTGTCAGCAAACTGCCTGACGCCTGGCGCGCCGACAGCGCCAGTTCCAGCGAGTCCGTGAGCCCCAGCTCGCCCGCTGGCGACTCCCTCGGCGGCCTTCGCCACACGCGCGGCAACCTCAAGCTGGACCTACCCCCGAGCCCGCACGTCCCCTCGCCGCGACACAACCGCGTCTTCAGCTTCGTGCTAGACAAGCCCAAACGACCCCACCCCCCGGAAGATAAACCCGCGGAAACCCCTCTCGTCATGACCGACGAGACACCCGTAGCTGGCTCCTCACTAGCCGTACCCGCGCACGAAGCAGCCCCGCCGCCAGAACCTACCTTCTCCACATTCGGCAAGCTCTCCAGCGGCACGGAACCCGAACAGCGTCTAGTGCTCACTGATCTGCCCCGTAAGCCCGACGCGGCTCTAGACAGTGGCGACGATGACTCCGGGATCGAGAGCAGCTCCAAAGCTACCCTCGAACGCAACAAGACCCTAGTAGACCCGTCTCCTAAGTAGAGTAGCGTAGGTTTGTTATGTATAGTCCCCTCATGCCATTACGTTAGCTGATATAGTATTACCGAGCCGAGTTGCATCGGGTCCCGACGTTCCCGCGGAATACATATCGGAGTTGTTGGGCGAAGCGCCGCGTGCGACCTCAGTTCCTGGAGCGGCGTGACACTAGAGTAGAACGACTAAATCGAATAGCTTCGTCCACTCTTTGCATTTCGTGGATGCAGATATACCAAGTTTATAATGGTTACTACAGATGTAAGGTACAAATAGCCGAGAATATATAAGCGTTTACCGCTAATCTAAGTATGTAAGTGCTTTGATACGTTTTACAATCCCGTGAAGGAACAGCCTAATTTTTAATACTGTAGACCGATGGCCTATCCATTTTTGTAACAGTTTTAAACCCATCCTTCTACTTGCTAGATTTTTCATACGTAACGTTTTCTATTCTAATTTCTTAACGTAGTGTAGACGTTCCGTTTGAGTGCGCGCGCTATTCTAGCTTAGGGAAGGTACGAGTACTTTATAGTTCGCGATCTCGATGGCAGGGCCGGCGGCGCAGCACAGAATCTCATTACTTAGAGCGCGCACTCAAACGGAACAAGTATTCAATATTTATATGATTAAAGGTGACACTTCGCCGACGCACAAGCGAACACGCATCTTCCATCGATCGAACCTCAAAATCATGAAATCTAAATTGAATATATCGGTAAAGGTTTGAGGTTATAAAGCCAATTCTTAGTTAAGTGAAAATTTATATTAGATAAGGTAGAAGTAGATGTAAAGAGTTGTGGTGAATATTGCGTATTTTGCGTGCGGCCGGCGGCGGGCTCGCGCTCTGCGGCCGCGCGCGTCAGTGTGCCACGATACGAACATCAATATAATATGCAATACGTCCAAGTGTGAACCTAATGTGCAATTCTTCTCATTTCCATATCATGGTGTTTTAGTTATTTAGTTACTCAATGTAAATATAATTTAATCTTTACCCAAGGAAAAATTAATATGAAATTTTTATTGCTTATAATGTATTGTACAACACGTTTATTGTTCTGAACATTATTTTTACAGTTTTAGAATGTTTTCGTTAATGTACAGTTGTAAATACGAGGTAGAAGTTCATTTTGTTGCGACGCCGAGGCGCCGGCGGCGTCCGCGGATTCCATTATACTACGTCAACTAAGTAATGAAACGAACAAGGAATTATTTGAATTGAATGAATTGTCCAATAATTATGGTATTTATTGTTTGTAAGTTGTTATTGATTTGTATGAACTGTCCGCAGTATTTAGTGAATGTGAATGCGTTGGAAGAGTTATTCATATTGTGACTTTGTCTTGTCTTTTAAAAGTATTTCTATGGAGAAAAAAATAATGAATAAAACTCGTAACTCAGTTATATGCCTTTTACTGCTACCCATGACTCATCGTCTAATATCTTAAGATCTATATCCCATGCAAAAAGAGGTGGTCAATCAAAAGCAGTACGAAACATACATAAATTTTATTTTATCATTGATTTATTAACAAAGTTTGTTATGAGATTTACATAATTAATCAAGATCGAATCATGCTTAATAATTAATCCTTATCCTAACTAATATTATAAATCGGAAAGTGAGTTTGTTTGTTTTTTCCGCTTTTACGCCGTAACTACTGAACCGATTGCTTTGAAATTTTGCAGACGTAAAGATAGAAGTCCGGATTAAATAATAGGGTACTTTTTATCCCGGAAAAATGGATGTTCCCGAGGGAATGTTCGCTTTATACCGCAATTTAACCGAATTCCACGCGGGCGAAGCCGCGGGCGGAAAGCTAGTACTAAATAACTTACATAAATAAGCTTCTATAATTGAAACCTTTTGAACTGAGCCGATCAACATACCTAAAACATTGTATCTGCTTGTTTGTTGCCGACCAATAACTATAACTGTAGGATTTCAGGGCTCATAATAAAGAAAACAAAAGTAGAT
>BHDV01035864.1:5005-17674 GCA_005406045.1 Adoxophyes honmai
AAAATTCAGTTTTCACTATATCTTTTTAAAACTATTATCATTTCATGTACAAAATCACAAGGCAATAGCACAAAAAAAATACTAAGTTTCCATGCATGGTTAATGAGGAAATCAGTTTTTTGTGTCTCCTGAAAAGTTGGTTAAAAACACATAGCGATTTCTGCAGGAACAGCGACGTTATGTCCTTTCTCAGGGTCTAAAGATTGTCTGTGCCAAATTTCATCAAAATCGGTTAAGAGGTTTAAGCGGGAAAGCGTAACAGACAGACAGACAAACGTAGTTACTTTCGCATTTATAATATTAGTAGGGATAGTGACAGGTTGCTACCCTGCCGAGGCATACCTAAACCAGTCCTTCACCTGTACCGCAAACCTGTGCCCTGGTGACCCAGTAGCCATACCCCCTTATTTACCAAAGCTTTCCAAAAGGCGAACCCTTTCAGCCCTTCACCTGTTTACAACAATAACACGCGGGTCAATTTTTATATGTTGACAAAAGAAAATTGCCGATCGCCCCCAACTTACAACTTTCGCCTTTCACCGTAAACGGGACAAATATTTGAGTGGAAAGACGTTTACACGATGCGGTATTCGATGGTGGTTAAATCCTTAGGCTCAATTCACACCAGAAGAGCGGCGAAGGGCGGCGAAGCGCAGCGATACGCTCGGTAGAGAAGGTGCGAGGATTCCCACGACTGCTCGAGAAGTCGCTGGAATCCTCGGGAAGTCCAAGATCTCTGGGCGGGATATTGCCAGCGGCCGCTCGCGACTGCTCGAGCATCCTCGGGCATTCCCGCGACTTCTCGCGCAGTCGCACGGCTTAGTTTATAGAATTCGCTGGAATTCCTGCGGATCCGCGGGCATCCGCGCGCCTCGTTGGAGTTTCTCATGCGATAATAAGTCTTATGATGATGGAAATAAAGTTAAAATTCTCATGACATTGAAACTGCGCTCCGCTTCGCTGCCCTTCGCCGTTCTTCTGATATGAATATTATTGAGCCTAATTATTTACTAATCTTTTGTGAGGGCAGTGTGGACCTGTTCTATTTATATTTCCTATGCGGAGATTCTTGTAAGGTAAGTGGTACGACAAATTAAAGGGAGAGCGGGTGACAGGTTGCTTACCAAATATAAAAAATCGGCCAAGTGCGAGTCGTACAGTCAAAGAATTTGATGACTGTGCCACTTCGTACCTTTTTACAAGAAACGTCACTGTGACATGCCTAGTATGGTATGTCTACTAATCAAAGCGATATGAAACTCATTATGAAAAAGTACAAAGTGGCACAGGTATCAATTTCTTTGACTGTACATTTTTATATACTTTAAGGGTGCCAGGCAGAGGGTTGCCACCGTCCAGTGTCTGGCTTTCGGCAAAGTGACTTTTAGGAGTATTACGAGTAAAATATGTAAAAACTGAGTTTTATACTTTAACGAATTTTACACACCTTTATTACCTGATCTGCGAAAGCCACCAGTCCCAGCCACTCGACAACTGGTCGCGTCGTATCCGTCCCGGGCCGTCTCAACCCCCTGAAGGGAAGGACTCAACCCTTCTGCCCGCACTCGTAACTTTCGCCACTATTGTGGGTTCTCTTCAACTCTCTATTTTAAGGACTTTGTGTGGTCGACTGACGATTTCTTATAGACAGTAGGGATTCTTTTGCCCTTTGAAGTCGTCAGGGTTTTCTTTAAAACTACTATGTTTAATACATACATAAGTTACGCCAATTTTCTCTAATGGGGTGGGCAGAGCGTACGAAATGCTACATAGATAAAACCAAGACTGTTTCACGTTTCGTGGCCATTTTAGAAAATTTAGCTTATCTGTTTAGTACTTTTTTTTGGTTGAAAGTTATTATACGAATATACATATAATTTAGATATAATTTAGACTTCCTTAGGAGCCGATAAAAGAAACATTAACTTTAAAAAATGATAACTTGTTGCTAGCCTATCGCCTATTTCTAGAGCCTCTTTGTTACAACATCCAAAAAAGAAATTGAGAAAAAATCTACATAAAAAGGACCCCAGCAAACAGATCCCTAACATTAGCAGAATTTAATGCTGCTTAGTTATTCAATTATTTGCTGAAAAAGTAAGTTTATTACGGCGCTTTATTGTTTCGACGATTGTAATTAAAATTTTAATGGGATTTATGCTTTGTGTGACAATTTGCTGAAACATTGTCAGAACATACCATGAGATTAACGAATTGTGAGTTAGATACTTATCCAGAATATGTGCATACAATCATGGTTATTTATGTAGCTTCTGTATAGTAAAAGGCCTTAATGTTCGAGCTTAGTCCTTGAAATGAGGCCGAAGGGCGAATTTCATTAATAATTGCGAATGCTTACTGTTTTGCTGTGTGGTGTCGGGTTTAGAATAACATAGTCATACGATGATATGACTCATATCCACGGAAGACATGGAGAGGTGTTCTACACCCGACATCATAATCTTCAACATAATCTAAGTAATCTTTAGATATAGAGTGAATTATTAACCCGTCAAGCTAACCGTCTCCTTTATTGAATCTGAAAGGCTCTCGAGCGGATGTGCGGTCATCTTGGACTCCATCTTGGATTTATAACGTCACTTCCGCTGTGTCATCGCGGTCTAACGATGTCTCATTTAGCGGGATGAGGTTTAAGTATGTCGTGAATGAGTTCTTAGTTATAATAGTAAGGAGTACGACAAACTTGAGGTGGAGATAGGTAATCTAGTCATCTATCAAATACATACATACATACATATTCTCACGCCTGTATTCCCAAGAGGAGTAGGCAGAGCACATGAATTCAAAAATCTTGTGCCACGTTTAGCAATTTCAGGGTTACCAGATGGTTAAATGTGATATTGCAGTGACAGGTTGCTAGCCCATCGCCCACAATACACTAGCCCTTTCGAGTCGACTCTTACGACACCCACGGGAAGAAACGGGGAGGTTCTATTCTAACCCGGCACCACACGGGTTTATCAAATACAAATATGTATAAATCTGGTAATTGCATCGAAAAAAGAAAATTCTATGGGGGGGAGGGGGAGCGTTTATCCGCTGCCATGGCGCGTAGCTCCAAATGATGGGTCACGGATTGGCCCGAAACAAGTCGAGCTAATTTCGATATAAAAAACGTGAGTAGATCCGTTTATTTCACTATTAGTGAGTCTCATGGTAGTTTATGTTTAAAACTCTTGTAATTATAAAATTATTATTAAGGCTCGGGTCCAGGAGTGAGGACTGTATCTAAGTAAGTATAGTGACCGGTATGTTAGATGGCAGTGGCACAAATTTACACAAAGAGAGAGCAAAAGCGATATGTGACTTTACTCTCTCTCTCTCTCTCTCTCTCTCTCTCTCTCTCTCTCTATCTCTCTCTCTGACATCTACCTAAAGCTCGTCACACATTAAGCAGATACGGTAAGATATCTGTTACAGAACATATATCGGTCAATATCGCTCCCTATACAATTCAATGAGCTACCACACACTGCGCAGATTTACCGTCAGGTATCTTTTGACACCGACATATGGAAAAATGGCATTTATACGCAGATAAAATATTACCGTAGGTATATGCGTAGTCTGTGACGGGCTTTACTTCCCGGTGTCTGGATGTGAAAAACATTGTGTTTCAAGCTGTATCAGCTATGTTTTTACCCAACAATGGTGCGGAACCCTTCGAGTCCGACTCGCTCTTGGCCAGTTTTTCCCAATAAACTAAGCCTGCAGTCTCCACAGCGCGTAAACCGCTTGCGAGCCCGATCATCTGCTGGCGCGATTTACAACCAAACTAATAATATTATGTAAGCAAGTTTTGGCACCCCTGAAATGCAGATTTGAGTGACAGGATTGCTGGTGGCCATTTCTTTGCGATGAACTGGAGTCCACTCATAATAATAATAATGCCATCGGACAATATTTTCACCAATCACCTAGCCCCAAATTAGGCAATTTAATGCCTGTATTATGGTACTAGACAACGGATAAACTTACTTATGTATAGATAAACATCCAAGACTCGAGAGCAAACATTCGTATTCATCATACAGACATTTGCCCCGACCAGGGATCGAACCCGGGACCTTAAGCTTCACAGTCAGGTTCTCTAACCGCTGGGCTATCCTATCCTATCTTTGTGGTAGGTACCTAAATATCAAATACGTGAAATAGTCATGGTTCTGTCTACGTAGTGCTTCATGTGCCTTGCCTACGTACAGTCACCAGAATTAATATCTGCCACGACGGAGTGTGCAAAAATATCTGACACGACCTACTGCCCCTAGTAATAGAGTCGTATAACATGTTTTTGCAACCTTATTGTGTCAGATATTGGTGCTGGTGACTGTACCCCATTTGGGAATATGATGTATGTATGTAAATATTAAATTCTATTTAGCAGATACATTCCGAAAAAATCAGAGCTGCGAACCTGGGATTCGAACCCTTGATCCTCTGTGTGAGATGCCACGTGTGAATCCGAATTCAAAAATCCAGTGCCACGCTCAGCAATTTCAGGGTAACCAGATGGTTATACGTGATATTGCGGTGACAGGTTGCTAGCCCATCGCCCACAATACACTAACCCTGTCCCAGAGTCGACCTCTTACGACACCCACGGGAAGAAACAGGGAGGTGCTATTCCGCAAAACACTGGCAATCCAAACACAATATCTCTGGCCAGTACTTCACGAGTCCCCATGGTTTATGATGTAGTTTTTTTATCACAGGGCTTTTTTTACGACTTTCGAATTGCGCCGTGAAGAGTGAAAAGGGACGATTTTATCTACAAAGAAAAGAGACGGAAAACGCGCTGACTAATAAAAGTTTTTGTCTTTTTTCTCTCCCGAAAAAAAAAGTTATTGCAAATGAGCTTGACTGTTTTGTGTGTCTATGTTATGTCTGTTTTTGTGCAGAAAACACATAAATCAAGCCAATTTACAAAAACACAGGCATTGTCCCATTTCTGGCGATGAAAAACAGTAATAATTCGTTTGGTGGCGTTATAACTGGAGCTCACTTAAACTGACAGTAGTGAACTTATCAATATCACTAAAGTTAATCACAAATCACATTTATTTATTTATACAACGGATTACAACCGATTTACCTTAATCTCAATTGCCAAAAGAAAGTCTACAGTATACAGAAAAAACAAATCAATCACAATCATCAAGGGAATTTATATAAAATTTTCGAAATACTCCTCTTGTTTCGACTATTTCCACGGCCATTTTCACATCGTAAATAACAAAGACTAGTTTTAAGTTGCGGAGTCACAAAAGTAATTTATACTTTTTCGAGTGCCGAGAAACGGTCAAGAGTCATTTTGTGTGATGAGGGGTTCCGCAGTGCAATTTGATCACAATAACTATTAGTCGTGTTTTCAAATATTTCCAAGGTCCTCTAAAACAAACGTAAGTATTGCAAACTCATGATTATTTTACGTTTTGCAGCCACTTCCAATACTTAAAAACAAATGACCGATGTAATAATAGTGACAGGTTGCTTTGCCTGACACTAAAAGCATACCTGAACCTATGTCCTAAGTATCAGGTCAAGAGTACCCGAAACCGACGAGCATGTAATGAGGAGATTAATGAATGTATATGAAGCAAAAGAGGTATGTCAGAATCGTAGCGAGTGGAACAAGGTAGTCTCTGCCTACCCCTGTGGGAAAGAGGCGTGACGTTATGTATGTATGTATGTATTTATGTATCATTTCACAACATCCACGAAATAAATAGAGAGGTGTTATTCTAATCCGACAACACACAGCATAATGAAAAATGCGCCCTTTTTTTAGATTTGCAAAGTTCCACTTAAATCACGTCTTTTGAAAATTGTGTGAGACAATTTTTAAACGTCGACATTTTGAGTGATATAATTTTGTATGACTCAATTTTGTAACACAATATTGGGAAACGTTTAACATAATTTTAGCAATATTAGGTTAAATGTCACACGGAATGAGCATATAACTTAAGTTGCTAGCCTATTTCCTATATCACTTCAAGTTATTCCTTCAGTCGCTTCTTTAGAGTTCTACAGGAAAAATAGAGCTGTAATCCCATACCCGGGACCACAATGGGCCAATCCAATCTCCACGGAACCCCACAAATAAGAGGTTCCCTCGGGAAAATCTCATTTAATTTCCTAAACAAAAACGCAAAGTGACGTCGGATTTAAAATTCAAATTGAAAACATTTGTAAGCGGTATGTGGGTGTGTGACAAAATAAACAAGAAAAATAAAAATGGCGGCTGTTTTGTTTCAACACATTTGTGTGACGAAAATTTGGAGACAGAATGGAAGTTTAGTATTTTTTTAGAGTTTTAAGGCGCAAATGCAGTGCCGTAACTAGGGCGGTGCCAGCGGTGCCCAGGCAAAGGGCGCAGGCGCAGACCCTGGTGGGGCGCAGAAATGACCAGACCAGTATCTTCAAGGGCGCAGTTTTGAAAGCTCGCACCGGGCGCGTAAAAGGCTAGTTACGGCACTGCGCAAATGTGTAGTTAATTATAGCATAAAACCACATGATGACATCGTATTCACACACATCACGCCTGTGTTCCCTAATACGGTAGGCAGAGCGCACGAAACGCTACATGGACAAAACCATGACTGTTCCACGTTTCGTAGCTCTTCTAGCATTTTTTTTAGGTCTTGAGTCGGCTGGTAACAGTAACAGGTTGTTAGCCAGTTACCATACCTAAACCTTAGCCGCCTCTTACGACAATGGAACGGAGAGGTGTCATTCTAACCCGAAACCACACACTTTAACTTTATGGTTCCACAACTTAAAAACTTTGCCGTATGGTGTCGGGATAGGATAACACCTCTCCATTTCTTCCGTGGATGTCGTAAGAGGCGACTAAGGAGGAGGTTTGAGTATGTTTTAGAAAACCGGCTGGGAATCTGTCACTATTCTACCTCTTCCATCTTTGCAAACCTAAAACGATGCCAGAACTGGCTGCGAAGCATAATATAGTCATAATAGTAGTTTTGTCTATGTCGCCTTTCATGTGCTCTGCCTACCCCATCAGCTAAGTCCACAACAGTGCGCTTTCGCGTTCACCTTATGCGTTTTCCTCTGACGCATGCCCGTGTAACCACCAACCACAGCGCATGCCGCCAGCGCGTCTTTATTGAGGACGGATCTAGTTTCAGCGCATGCGCTGTGGTTGCACGGGCATGCGTCAGAGGAAGACGCAAGGTGAACGTGGAAATAGCTATTTGGGAACACAGGCGTGATTGTATGTAGCTTAAAAAAGGCAAAGGAATCACTCAGCACTCGCCACTCGCAGCGACATCTCCGAGGGCGCCCGAAGGGGTTCGTAATCTCGCGTAATGGGGCAAGTTGGATCGTTAATGTCAAATAGCAGCGATTGTTATGTGGCCGCCCTCGCGACGAGGCGGTAAGGCACGAGCGGTGGCGATTTTTCGATGACAATGGTTAAACAATTAACATTTCTCCATTTAACTGTGTAAACTCCCTGTACGTGGACGGGACGCTCCTCCTCTGGACAAAGGGTTGACCACTTCGCAAGAGCCTCTGATCTAAATGGAACGCAAATCACGCCACTACTTTCTTCCAAAATTTGGGCCACTCAATTTTCAGAACCAAAAGAGAATGCCAAAAATGCAAGCCAACATCCCGGACTCGACGCACCCCGAGACCACCATGTCTAAAGGCTGGTTTTCACTTTGATTAGTGCGAGTGCAGGTGTTTAGTGCGAATACAAGGCCAACTAATCACTCGCATTAATCAGTCGCTGTTCACACCTAGGCAACTAAACACCTGCATTAATCACTCGCACTCGCACTAATCAAAGTGAAACCCAGCCTTAACTGGGAGCACCGCCTGACACCACTGCGACTCGCTCAAATAACGTTCAGGACAATGTCCAGCGTTGCCCTCAGCGTATCATCCAAAAGTGTCACGTCTCTGTTAATTACTTTTAAGTAAGGCTCAATTCACACCAGAAGAGCGGCGAAGGGCGGCGAAGCGCAGCGACCCGCTCAGTAGAGAAGGCGTGAGGATTCCCGCGACTGCTTGAGAAGTCGCTGGAAAGGGCGGAAAGCTGGTTAGGTTCCAAGATCTCTGGGCGGGATATTGTTAGCGGCTGCTCGCGACTGCTCGAGCATCCTCGGACATTTCCGCGACGTCTCGCGCAGTCGCACGTCTTCGTTTATGGAATTCGCCGGAATTCCCGCCGATCCGTGTAATAAGTCTTATTGTAATGAAAATAAAGTTAAAATTCTCATGACACTGAAACTGCGCTCCGCTTCGCCGTCCTTCGCCGCTCATCTGGTATGAATTGAGCCTAAGTAAGTACAGGTATATGTAGGCAATAGATTAGTTTTTTTTTTGTGCGCCCCGACAGGGCATTTAATTAGTTATAAATTGCTATGCCCCAGCAGGGTATTGAATATTTTTGTAATATGTTATTGTAAAAATGTGCAATACAAATTTGAAAATTTGAACACGAGTCACCCGTCAGCGTCAATACGCTGAATACACCTCAGTTGATCACATCGGCCATCTGTTATGCGTGCAATGTGCAACTCAGTCGGCATCGGCCATCTGTTGCAATGTACAAAGATACTCGCTATTCCTTGTGGCTTGGCCCACACAGGCACCGGGTTAAGCTTTTCCGTTTTGTGTGGTTTTGTCAGATTAAAATCCGAAGTTCAGGAGATAAACGTATCTCGGGTGCCATTAATAGCAAAAAAGTTTTGGCTGACAGCGCTTGCGAACTATTTTAATGATGGTAGAGTACTTTAACTAGCTAAGGTCGGGATTTACAACCGATGGGTGGAAATGTCAATACTAACTTGTGGGAGAAACGCTATTTTGTAACGTATCACATCATCACTACACGTTATACGAAGCGAGACAGACAAATCATGATTGTGACTATTTCACGCTTCACAGCTACTTCTAGCATAATTTTATGATTTAAACAGATGGAAGAGGTATAGTAGTGACAGATTGCAGGAGAGTCGATTCCGCCAAACATCGCGGCGATCGCTGTGCTCTTAACGCTCTTAACGCTCGTAACGCTAATAGTGGCTTTTTCCTCTATGGTTATTGGCTCTGTGCAGTTTCTGTGACAGTGACGGTTGATATATACGTCACAAGCTACTAATGGTTTGCAGGACTGTGTGGCTAGCATTGTCGCTCTAGTGGCTTTTTCCTTTATGATTAACGCAGACGACAGTGACTCGTGGTTTGAACGTAACATAGAGGACAGAACCTATAGAGTACTAAATGTCATTGAATTTGTTCGAAGACGATTCCGCCAAAGCATGGCGGCGTTCGGTGTGCTCTTATTGGCCGGTCCAAGATCGCGCGGAACGCAGTGGCTTTTTCCTCTATGGTTATTGGCTCTTTACAGTTTCTATGACAGATAGTAAGTTGAAATAAACTGACGGTTTGCGAAACAGGGTGGCCATCATTGTTTCTCTGGTTGGTCTGTCCTCTATGGATCGTAATGATACTTGGGGCACGTGTGTTGGAGAGAACGAGAAGCGAGGCAAAATAAGACAGATCTCGTCAGGTAACAAACATGCCAAAACGTCGTTTAGTTGCGATTAAATAATAAATGAAAGACTGTGCGTGGCATGTCATAGCCCCAAGCCTCGCCTTGATTATTTATTCTTTTGGCTTAAAATGTAACCCGCATTGCTCGCGGCTTGAGGAAAACGGCAGACAAACGGACGCATTTAATATAACTTACCTGTGGAATAGACGCCATTTTGAATGTCACAGGGTGCCACAGGCTATGCAAATATGCAACGATACATCGCGGCGAAAGCGAAAGCGGAGCAATTCTTGCGTGGATGTCGTAAGAGGCGACTAAGGAAGGTCGAGGTGTAATTTAGGCGACAGGCTAGCCACCTGTCAACCTGTCGCTATAGTGCCTGTCAACTTAAAATCTAAAAAATATGCTAGAAGTGGCCGCGGAACGTGACACAGTCATGGTTTTGTCTATGTAGCATTTCTTGTGCTCTGCCAACTCCATTTGGGAATACAGACGTTATGTATGTATGTATGTAAAAGAGGTAAAATAGTGACAGGTTGCTAGTCTGTCCCATAAAGCATCATCATCGTCAGCCTATATACGTCCCACTGCAGGGCACAGGCCTCCTCTCAGTATGAGAGGGCTTGGGCGATAGTTCCCACGCGAGCCCAGTGCGGATTGGGAACTTCACACACAACGTTGAATTACTTCGTCGCTGTGTGTAGGTTTCCTCACGATGTTTTCCTTCACCGTATAGCTCGTGATAAATATCAAATTTGATATCGCACATAAATTCCGATAAATTCAGAGGTGCGAGCCCGGGGTTTGAACCCACGACCCTCTGCTTGAGAGGCCACAGTTCGAACCGCTGGGCTACCACGGCTTTTATTACATAAAGCATACCTAAACCTTCGTCTCTTACGACGTATACGGAAGAGATTCGGAATTATTGTAAACCCGATACTACACTAACAATACTGTCATAAATCGTTGGGACAAAATACACCGAAGCATTGGAAAGAAACTCGCTAACAATCGAGTTTCCGTGATCATTCAAACTTTGCCAATTTTCTGTAAGGCGACCATCTCACGAAGTCTTTCGATTTCCTGTTCACATACAACCTCACATACAACATACATTACAATTTGTCAGCATTATCGATTTGCTTTTTTATGAGATGGTGAAAAGCAACACAATGTTACAAAGGCGTTGGCGTCCTTTAGAAAAAAGAAATCTAATTAAAACCACTTTTTTATTTAAGTAGGCCGTAAGTGGCTCTTTGGTACGTCTTGTTTGGAATCTAAACTTGGCACAAACAATTTTTTATAAAAAGAATACTAAGTAGTAAAAATAATAAGTCTTAATACTAGCCTTATAAGAAAACACTTCAACACTTATACTTTTTCATGTCGTTGAATCAAAAGCAACCCGCTACAGCAACAAAAAATACAACAAAACTCTTTACACTTTCTTGACTATAAAAATAAACCGTTTTGTCATCGAAACCATTAATAACGTCTATTTACTCTTTTTACCTGCAGTTCTGAAGAGGAACAAACTTGGTAATTAATCATACAAAATTGTCGCCACAAATTATAAAGGCATTCACTGCATAGAACCTGAAATGCGCATTTCCTCGACAACGTCAACAAGTAAGTAAACAAGTCGGCAAACAAATCCATCAAGAGAAGAACCGCTTTTGGATGTCGAAGACAAATGTTGATGAACAGATCCAAATTTTCATAAGTCGCTGAAAAATTGTTGATGAAATCTTCATCACTATTTAGATATTTATCAACAATTTTTCAGCGACTTATGAAAATTTCAAATCAGTACATTGAAAATTTATAAAAGTGTATAAACAGTACATATTTTTACAAAAGTTGGTGGCCATTCCAAATGTTAAAAGTGACCAGCTATTTTGGATGGTAGTGGATAGGACATAAGACTATAAAAAATCAACAGTCTAGCTGGCGTTCGTGAGATATTGGCCTTGCCTGGTGATAGGCGGACGGACAGGCGGATGGACGGAGGGCGAAGTCTCAATAATAGGGTCCCGTTTTCACCCTTCGGGTACAAAACGCTAAAAATCCACAAAAATATCCTCTACTTTGTTATACCGTTCAATCCGACAAAAGTTTTATAAATGTTGAAATTGCTACAACTAAACTGCCCGTTAAAAAAGTCGCACCAAAATACAACCGCTCAAAATTACGATGTCACAGCCAGACAAGCGCGTAACAGTAAAACTTATAACACCCCTTTTTGTCTGGATTTAAAAACAACTCAGATATAACACCTTAATCACCATGTACTAAAAGTCAACAACTTGACACTCCTCACTCCACCTTCTACCATACAACCACAGACCATCGAAATAGATACCGCGAGTTCCTGCATTTGTCTGAAAACCAAGCGTGCCACTTTTTCTCTACCTACTGTAACGTCACATGAGCGCTTTAGTGATGGGAATTGACCGTCCGAGTGAAACCGATTCAAAGATGACGCCGTCTTATTCGAGTTCTGTCTCTAGGCAGTAAACCTTTTTTTTTTTTGTTAAGGCTGGGAAATGCATTTACGCACTAGCCTCCCTGAGTTGTTTCCGCGGAAACGGGGCGTCGCGGCGACAACCCAGGAGGATTGTGGGACTCGCTCCCCCAGAGTGGGGAGGAATACCCACTAAAACCCAACCGCCCTCGAGGCCGTTTGGTGCGGGTGTCCCAGGGACGCCATAGGCAATCAGTCCGCAACACCCGCCGGCAGGCAGTTAAACCTAATTCCTCATTTAGTTTTGTACCACTTAGATTAGGCAGTTAAACCTAATCAAAGTGGTACAAAAATGAAATGCGTCAAAGGAAGGGCATTGCTTACTTTTAGCTCCCTTTTGGCATGCAAAGTACATACACTTGAGTCATCTTTTTCGATATAAATCTGTCCATACAACGCAGAAGGGCACAGTAGGGGATTTAAAACTGTTCTAAACACCTGACGAAATTTGCATGTAGAGTGAATGAGGTGTCGTGTGTAAAATTTTATAATAAAAGTTGGCTAGATAACTCGCCTGCCCCTATTAAAATCGTCGGATCTGCAAATCTGCCATTTTCTGTTTATTTCATTAATGGACCCTGAATTACGGTAACTT
>BHDV01035864.1:29313-90223 GCA_005406045.1 Adoxophyes honmai
GATATCTCACCAGGGGGGGTGGGAGGGTCAGAAAATTGAAAAAAACACCTCACGTAATTTATGGACGCCCCCTAGGTACAGTGAGAGGTTGCTAGGCTAGTATGTCGCCTAAAATATACCTTAATCTATTGTCGCCTCTTACGACACCCAAAATTGAAGAATTGAAGAGGTTTAATTCTAAACCTGAGCCCACACCAAATTTGTGACTCAACATGCGAGATTTCATGAAAAAAAGTCACCAGAAAGTAGTAGGTACTGTAGGATTCGAGTCCATAGCCCAAAACGCGATATAAATGCGTTGATTGCGTCCTCTTATAGGTTTTCATGTTTCACAGGCCTTAAAGACCTTGGTAGTATCACAAAATGACCGCTCAAGAACATGTTGAGGCGCTAAAATACTGATGTTTCTTTCTTCCACAATTTGCTTACCGTAAAAAGTCTTCCACGTTGGCCTTTGGAGCGCTCCAAAACTGCGGAGTATTTAGTCCTAATTTCAATGTTAATTTTATTAATTTCAAATAATCACACAGCATAACAGTAACAATATCAAAGCACTGTGATATTTATACAATTAAAAGAAGCAACAAAAGTCATAAAATTAGGAAAAAAAGAAAAACGTAAACAAGGGAAGGCTTGCAAATAATTAAGTGAGGACGGACGGTCATCCTTCGCCTCGCAGATTTTCATGCACTCACTACATAGAGACTTCCAGCTACTTGCAAATACATCACAGGCAGGTGCTGATGCAAGAAATTTATTAAGACTTCGTAGGGCACGAACGAGCGGTGAATTTTATACATCCTCTTGTGTCTGAGAAACAAGGTCTTCACAGAGGGAAAACAAGGTGATAGGATCCTAGATCCTTTCCTTCTTTAACAGGTATGGAACCCTAAAAAAGGGAGGCACCGTATCTTAAACATTGACAAGAGATTACGTACTTCACTTTTGTCCGCTTCCAATTTTCTACTTGACATTCTTCGCGAATCGTTCTGCCAGGCCAGGTGTTGTATCCAATCTTCTGAAGACCAGATCCCCGTGTCGTGCCTGGTTTGAAGATCGAGATTTGCGAGCATCCTGTTAAGCTCTCATTCCCTAGTACTAGAGGTGAGTGTGGTGTCGGGTGTAGAATAACACCTCTACGTTTTTTTTTTGTGGAGGTCGTAAGAGGCGACTTAGGAAATAGGTTTAGGTATGATTTAGGCGACAGGCTAGCAACTTGCTATTGTATCTTTTAGCTTAAAACCAATATGCTGTATGTGTGTTCGTTTGTGTTAGAGGTAAGTAAGGTTATTCTTTAAGTTTTTTTTTGCGTTCAAATCAAAAGGCTCCAAGATAAGGTGTCTAATTTCTATGCGATTTTGTTTTTTTTTATGTCGTAATAAATTGAAGCCGTGGTAGCTCAGCGGTTTGGCTAGTGGCCTCTCATGCAGAGAGTCGTGGGTTCAAATCCCAGGGTTGCACCTCATGATTTTTAGACTTTTTTATTTAATCAATTTGTTATTTAACAGTTTATCACGAGCTAGTCGGTGAGCACAGAGAAGTAATTCAATGTTGCGAGTGAAGTTCCTAATCCACACCGGGCCCCTGCGGAAATTATAGCCCAAGCCCTGAGAGGAGGCCTAAGGCCAGCAGTGGGATGTAAAAATACTGTTTTTTTTAATTATAAATTTATATTATAAACCGATCCATCCCACGAAAAAAGTTACATGATCACTTAACACAAAGATACATTAAGCGACATTGTCGTGCGACATGTGTATAAACGCGGATATAAGTCGCGCGACATGTCGAGCTATGTCCGGCGTCGTCGCGCTACATCGCTCGACATGTCGCACGACAAATGTCGCCTAATGTATCTTTGGCTTTATGACGAAATGAGTTTAATTGCTTTGTCATATTAAACTATTCTTCAGCTTCATTTCTGTATTTAAATTATTTCTCAAATCCAGGTAGTTTTTGAGTTATTAACCCGTAACAAAGTTCTATGTGATATGAATTCGACGTATAAAGTTGTACATCTCGATATAACTTTATACCGCGGACTTTATGGTTAATGTTGTGACTTGGCCATTGAAGGGTACAAGGGTACAAAACCAAGTGCTGGTGTCATTGCACCAATCTGTCGCCTACAATTGACTGGTTATTGAATCACCGTTTTCCAAATGACAATATTCCATCGTCAATAGGTAGCGGTTCGGACGATTGATAAATAAATAAAATAAACATCACCGGACAGTATTTACACAAATCACCTAGTCCCAAACTAGGCAATTTAATGCCTGTATTATGGATAATGTATGGATAGTGGTAGACTAGAAACCATGGATGTTTATACATCCAAGACTCGAAAGCAAACATTCGTATTCATCATACAGACATCTGCCCTGACCGGGGATCGAACCCGGGACCTCAAGCTTCACGACTGTGAAGAGACTGTGAAGTGTTAGAGAAGCTGACTATGTTCTCTAACCGCTGGGCTATTCGGCTGTCATTGGTGTGTCTCACGGTAGTTTAATCTTCAACCTTTTCTGTGCAAAGCCAGGAGTCGCCATGCCAGCCCTCAACGGCAATGCGGACGACATAGTCGTGTCGGGGCTGTCGGGCCGGCTGCCCGAGTCCGACAGCATCGAGGAGTTTGCCAGGAACCTGTTCGATGGAGTCGACATGGTGACCGACGACGACCGCCGCTGGCCGCCTGGTAAGTATCCTTCATCACAGAACAGATACGTGAAGTCAATCTCCGTAAGTGCGCTCAGCGAACGTACATAGACACCGCTTAGGCACCACTGTTTAGGCAATTCGTTTCATTTTATTATTATAATTTTTATTATAAGTAATCAAAATTATAATAATCTCTTATCCACTTTTTGAGTTTATTACTAAGGTAATAAACTCAAAAAGTGGATAAGAGCCTAAATAGATTTATTGTATCCTTTTTGCTTGAATGCATAGGGCTTGAATTGTAAATAAAAAAAAAAGTATAGTAAAAGCACTTTTAGTGCGAAAAATTTAACTTTGTGCATAAATGTTGCATGTAGCACCACTTTTTGAGAAAATGCATTAAAAAACTCTGCTCACAGGATTGCACGGCTTGCCTGAGCGTTTTGGTAAGCTGAAAGACATCAAGCATTTCGACGCCTCATTCTTCGGCGTTCACGCCAAACAAGCTAATTTCATGGACCCTCAATTGCGGCTGCTGCTGGAACTAACGCACGAAGTCATCGTCGACGCGGGGTTCAACCCTGCCGAGCTCCGTGGCTCGCGGACAGGCGTCTATGTGGGCGTATCTAGCTCAGAAAGTGGAGAAATATTAAACGCAGACGTGGATTCCCTGAACGGCTACGGGCTGACTGGCTGCTGTCGCGCTATGTTCCCTAACCGGGTGTCTTTCACCTTCGACTTCAAAGGACCGTCTTACGCCGTCGATACAGCCTGCTCCAGCTCTATGTACGCTCTAGCCCAAGCGACGGCAGCTATTCGCTCCGGTCAATGCGACGCGGCCATCGTCGCTGGCACCAACCTTTGCGTCTTGCCACCCACTGCGATCAACTTCCAACGGCTAAACATGCTGTCACCAGAAGGCCGGTGCGCTGCGTTTGACGCGGATGGACGCGGGTATGTCCGCGCTGAAGCAGTCGTGGCCATCCTACTACAGCGACGCCGCGACAGCCGCCGCCTTTATTGCACTATCCGAGGAGCCCGTTTGAATGCTGACGGGTATAAATCCCAAGGCATCACGTATCCCATTGGCGCTATGCAGGGTCAACTAGCACAGGAAACCTTTGCTGAGGCTAATCTAAGACCACAAGATGTTACTTATGTGGAAGCTCACGGCACTGGAACTAAAGTGGGAGATCCTGAGGAAGTAAACGCGATTGCGGAACTGTTCTGCAAAGACCGCGCCTCGCCGCTTCTGATGGGTTCTGTGAAGTCGAATATGGGGCATTCAGAGCCGGTGTCGGGATTGTGTTCCATTGCCAAGTTGGTCGTGGCGATGGAACGCGGGGTCATTCCTGGGAACTTGCATTACAAAACACCTAATCCTGATATACCTGCGCTTAGTGATGGACGAATTAAGGTACCTATCGTACACTTTTTCTATCTTAGGTCTGCCTAATATTGCATTTATCGTGAAGAGTTCAGTTGGGAATTTAACTCTAACTTTAGTTCATTCTGAACAAAACAATCTAACTTTCCTCAGGTAGTTGACCGCAACACGCCGTGGCAAGGGGGTTTGATAGCCGTCAACTCCTTCGGTTTCGGTGGAGCCAATGCTCACGTAATTCTAGAATCGCACGCCAGCGAGCGGCCGCCCCCAGCGTCTCACTCCAGCCCCAGGCTTGTGCTGGCTTCTGGGAGAACCGAAGAAGCTGTGCTGAAGCTCTTGGGGCTAGCAGCTGAGCATCCTCGGGATGCTGAGCTTCATGCTTTATTGGATGCTGTCCATGAACGAGACATCCCTGGACATACATTTAGAGGTTTTGCTACTTTAGACCCTGAACGGAACGCAAAGCCAGTAATTGAAGCTATGGAGGTAATTTTGCATTTTTTATTTGGTTCTTTATTTCCACCCTTTATAGGATTTATACCACCTTCACACTACGCTAACGGCGCGTTTTGTGCAAGCTAGCTCACGAATTGCTCTGAAATTTTGTAGTAGTTATAGCGTAATCCTTTGTCAAGACATTTTAACATTGATCGCACGCAACAGAGGCAGTCAATGGGTCGTTAAAAACACTAGTTGTATGTACCCACTTCTATGAAGTTCAACCTTAATTTTTGTCGGAAGACATAGCATGACTTATCAAAGTTTAACATCTAAGATTTTATGGCCTGTAACTAGCTCAACTAGCTGTTATACCCTACAGACCCTAATTATCGTCATAAAAATGTAGTCAAAAACTGTGCAGCGGTAAATGCGTGTGTGGGTTAGATTCCAATAGAGAAATCTCTCTCCAGGCAGATGTTGCGCCTGGGGACCGAAGTTCTCACAGAGAAAATTAGAACTTGTATTTATGCAACCGATTTTTGAAACACCGTTAGTGCGATGTAGAAAACTTTGACTGTTGGTGAAGCGTAAAAAATAAATGAAAAAACTATAAGAAATATTGGGGATGTTCAGTCAGTTCCAAGGCGAGATGGATCTTAATTCTCTCATGATTACTAACTGATGTCCTTCCCACCAGATGGAATCATCAGAGTCCCGTCCCGTGTGGCTGATTTTCTCCGGCATGGGGTCGCAGTGGGCCGGGATGGCGCGGCATCTCATGCGTCTGCCGATCTTCGCGGCCAGTTTCTCCCGACTGGCCGTTACACTCGACCCCCTAGGATTCGACTTGAAGCACGTTCTGACAGAGGCTCCAGAAGAAGCCTTCGAGAATGTGATAAACTCGTTGGTGTCGATAACTGCTGTTCAAGTCGCACTAGTTGATGTCCTGAAGCAGCTGGGGGTGCGTTTTGACGGCATGGTGGGACATTCTGCTGGTGAAATTGGTAAGTATTTACATACATACATACATATTCTCACGCCTGTATTCCCATGAGGGGTAGGCAGAGCACATGGATTCGGAAATCCAGCGCCACGTCTAGCAAATTAAGGGTAACCAGATGGTAAAACGTGATATTGCGGTGACAGGTTGCTAGCCCATCGCCCACAATACACTAACCCTTTCCCAAAGTCGACTCTTACGACACCCACGGGAAGAAAGGGGGAGGTGCTATTCTAACCCGGCACCACACGGGAGTATTTAACTTACATTTAAGATTCAACTCGGTAAAACAAGTTGATATTTTATTTTTTGATAAGAAATTTTCTTACTGGTATATCCCTGGTAGTCTTCTTCATAGGATCAAATCTCTCAAATCTCTCAAATCAGGAAAGTAAGGAGCTCAACCTCGCTAAGAATAGGGTCTTTGACAACAGTAAAAATAAACTATAATTTGTGGCCATCCTAACAGATTATAGGAAAATTAAACATATTTCACTTTCTTTTGTTCAAAATATTATGAATTTTTAGAGTATTTTGTTCAATTTCTAATATTCGTTAATAATGTATCTGTGACCGAAACGTTTGCGATTGATTGATGACGTCACATACCATTAAAGGTATCTGTGGTCAAAGTGGAAATTGATAATTTGACATGACAATTTTGACAGCTTCTTTGTGTGGTGCCTTTGTTTACTTGCATGTTACGTCAAACAGCGTTTTTGGCGTGAGTTTGAGAATTTGAACTTTAATATTTATTTTCTTTGTTAATACAGACAAGAACCCGGAAATACTAATATATCGTGTTTATTACATAATGAAGAATTGATTAAAAGTATATTTCAAAAATGTTCAAAAACCCTATTGTAGCGTTTTATTAGTTATTTTATCCAACTTCTAGCTCTATCATCAGATAAGACCCAAGTTATAATGAAGTAACATTTATCCATCTGTTTTTCCAATTTAAGAATATAACCAAATTTTTCCGACACATACAATGAGGTGAAGTTTTTTGTTAATTAAATTAGATTGTAACCAACTGACAAAGTGTTTTAATTCTAACTAACTAACATCGATAAAGTACCGGCTAAGCCCTGGTAAAATGTGTATACAGGGTGTGCGTATGCCGACGACACGCTGACCGCGGAGCAGGCGGTCCTCTGCACGTACTGGCGCGCGCGCTGCATCGCAGAATCAGCGCTGACGGCGGGAGCGATGGCCGCCGTGGGACTCTCCTGGGCCGAAACCTCGCGCCGATGCCCGTCAGATGTGTTCCCCGCGTGCCACAACGCCGAAGACAGTGTCACGGTCAGATTTCATCCAATCTTCTTCAAAGTCCATCAAATCTGCAGGATAAAATGGCAGTTCATATTTCCTGAGTATTCTTTGAATCATAGAACACAAAGTTTAAAGTAAAGCGTGTCTACAAATTAAGCAGATGCGAACAGATATTTGTCAATATTGCTCGCTGTAAAATTCAATGAGCAAACACACACAGAGCAGATAACTTTTATTTTACCGTCAAGTATCTGTTAGCACCGACGTATGGAAAGATTGAATTGAACGCAGAAAAAATATTATCGTATCTGCTTAGTCTGTGACACGCTTAAGCTTTTGGATTAGATAAACTTAAAAATTACTGAGTGTCTTTTGAGTTGTCACCACAAACGTTAATTGCGAAAACCCTTGAAAAGTAGAATAATTTGACCTGGTTGCAATCACTAGCCTAACTCTTCTTTTCAGGTATCAGGCCCACCAGAATCCATAGACAAGTTCGTAGCCAATCTCAAAGCTGAGGGCATCTTCGCGCGTCGTGTCAAGAGTTCAAACACGGCTTTCCACAGCAAGTACATAGAACCAGCTGGGAAGGTGCTCTTTGAGAAACTAGGGGAGATCATAAGTCAGCCGTTGCCTCGTAGCTCGCGATGGGTGTCATCTTCACTGACGGATGACAACAAGGACTCTGAGTGGGGTAAGTGGGAACCGTCTTAATCACGCGACCAGGATCTGGTCGAGGCTAAAGTTAGCACCAATGAAGGCAATTTCTAAAGCGTTTTTTCATCAATGTTAGCTATTTGTACTGAAACGTTTAACAAAACAATTTTCTATCTAAGACAGCTTCTTTATTTAAAAGTACCTTTTTGTTTTTGTTACTTAGCGTTTAGTGTTTTGTTGAACCGATAGCTAGAGTTCCTTATTCCACTTCGACTATACCTAATTTATCCAAAAATTACATTTATATTGATTGATCTAGGTTCTGCTTAGTGAAATTTTCGCTTCCATGGTATCAATATTTTTAGGCATTTTTTTCAAGTCTATTAGTTACAAAAGTATACTGAGATGCTCTGTCGATTGCAGGTAAGCTGAGCAGCGCAAAATATCACGTCAACAATGTACTATCACCAGTACGCTTCGCAGATGCTCTTAAGAAAATACCAGAAAACTCAATAGTAGTCGAAGTGGCTCCCCACGGGTTATTGCAGGCGGTGTTACGCCGTGCGTTGCCGAATGCCACACACATACCGTTGACAAAGCGTGATCATCCCGATACGCTTGTGCATCTACTGGGGGCAGTAGGTCGTCTTTTTGTTGCTGGCACGCAACCACGCATCTCTTCGCTCTACCCGCCCGTATCGTGGCCCGTCTCGCGCGGGACGCCGACCCTCGCGTCGGCTGTCGGGTGGGATCACTCCACCGAGTGGGCGGTGGCCGACTACAGCTCGTTGGCTCACACCGGCGAGAACGTCGTCGAGTTTGATATCAACAAGCAGGAGCATGCTTTTCTAACTGGGCATAACATCGACGGACGCGTGCTTTTCCCTGCCACTGGCTATTTGGTAAGCAAAAGTAGTATGTTTCGAACATCCACACATGCTTGCATAATTCGGCTTTATAATACCCGATTTATAAAGCTCTGAGAAAATCGCTAAATAAAATTTTTGCAGGCACTATTTGTAAAAAAATCTCTCCAGTGAAGGCAATTTTTTTTGACAGTCAATGGTCTGGTCTACAGTAGCTAAAATCCACAACTTAAAGATGGAAGACACAGCCATAGTGATGGAAGACATCAACTTGCTTCGCGCAACTATAGTATCCCGTGATGCACCACTTCGCTTCCTAGTATCGCTGCTGGGTGGCACGGGAGACTTCGAAATATGCGAAGGTGGAGCAGTCGTGGTGACAGGTCGCGTGCGCATAGCAACCGACCCTGCCGCTGAACACTTGCCTGCATCTCTGCTTATTGAAGAACCTGAAGACGACTTACTGCCACTGAATGCTGATGACATTTACAAGGAGTTACGTCAAAAGGGCTACAACTACCAAGACATTTTCCAAGGTGTGAAGTCTTCCGATGCACGAGGAACGCGAGGTTTACTCCATTGGGAGGATAATTGGATATCGTTCATGGACGCCATGCTGCAGTTCGATATCATTGTTGTGGACCATCGCGAAATGAAGCTGCCTACGCGGATATTGCGAGTGCTGATCGACCCCGCAGCACAGAGAGCGGCCGTGGCGGCGGCGGCGGGCAAAGGAGTGCCTCTACGTCGGTACGATGACGTGGCTGTCACAGTGGCTGGCGGCGTAGAAATGCGAGGCATTAAAGTATCCCTTGCGCCGCGACGCACCAACGCCCAGGCTCCACCCAAACTGGAGAAGTATGTCTTCACACCGCTGGATACCACTCACACTGAAGATGCAAGTCATTCCAAGCGCAATGCACTCACTGTTGCGCTGCAGCTGCTGTTAGAGAACATCAGTACTCTGCGTCTTCGCGTGGCTGAGGTAGCGCGGGGTCGGTCTGCGAACGAGCTCATGTTGCCGCTTGTTGTACCGATACTTGATGCTGAACCACAAGTGCGAGTGGAAGCCAGCCTCGCGGCTGGCAATATCCCTGTTATTCAAGCCGCTTCTATGGACCCATTGGGTATTAAGGTAAATTATAATTTAAGCATCACATCTAAGTATCTCTCTAGTATTGCTTTTGTTCTAATAAATCTATGTAACTGGATCAGATGATTGTTCTCAGTTCGATAACCATATTTTACAGGTTTTTTCATAGTATGGATTGATAGATGCTTTTATTTTTAACAGGTGTTAAACAAGGACACGTTGGATGGGCTGGATTCTCAATGCCAGTTGGTGCTAAGTGGGAACGTTGTGTCGAGACAAGATGGGAACACGTTGCGTGCACTTGTTGCTGCACTAGATGCCCAAGGTCATATACTACTGGAGGAACCAGTAAATATATTCGATAAGCCAGAATCGGTATCGTTACTGTCAAGCGCCGGTTTAGTAGTTGTTGCACGGCAACGCTCATTAGCTAGCGAATATGTGCTTCTACGACGAGCAGTCTCGTTGCCTTCTTTGAGTATTGTAATAGAAGTACGCGACGACAATTTCACATGGGTGGTAGCGCTAACTAACGCTTTGAAGCGTGCTGAGAATGAGGATATCCGAGTTTACGTGTGGTCACGTAATGAAGACAGTGGTGTGATCGGTCTAGGCACTTGCCTTCGCCGCGAGGCAGGCGGTGACAAACTACGCGTTTACTATTTGCCAGGAGCAAACGATGCTTTTGACCCGGTAGCACCGGTCTACCGCTCACAAGTCCAACAAGATATAACCTTCAACGTGTTGCGCGCTGGCGTCTGGGGCACATATCGACATCTACTGCTTGAAGACACAGCTGAATCGCAAATACAGGTAAGCTTAGCTCTCATAGTCTCATATTAATTATGTTCTCAATCGCGTTGCTGGGATCTGACAACTTTTTGCTACCCACAGACGGAGCATGCGTACGTGAACACACTGACGCGTGGAGACTTATCCTCGCTGCGCTGGATAGAGAGCGAGCTGAAACACGCAGCTGCCGCCCCACGTCGCGCCAACACCGATTTATGTCGCGTGTACTTCGCGCCGCTAAACTTCCGTGACATCATGTTAGCCACAGGGAAACTACCGCCAGATGCATTGCCTGGAGATCTCGCAGGCCAGGTAAGATCCAGCCTCATTAGACATTCATAATTATATGTACGCGGGACTTAATCGCGATTTTATTTATTTACCTTCTCGACGTTTCGGCCACGTTACAGCGACCGTGGTCACGAGTTGACTGAAGCAGAGCGCGACGTTTGTTTCGCAGCCCGGGTTCTTCGAACTACCCGCACTTGATTTTCATCCGTAACGGCTTCTCGAACTACCCGCGTTTCATCAATATTGTCCACCATTCCACTATTACACCGACACACAACACTAACAATGTCAGACGCTCGCACCGAATGTTCGTCTCTAGGCTGACACTTATTAATAACCGGATTCCATGAAGACGAAAGCTTAAAACCATCCCCTCGGTTAAAATTTTTATACTTTTTAATTTCAACCGCTTCACGAACTATTCGCGAGTAATAATGTCGTTCTGTAGAGAGGATTCGGGGATTATGAAGCTCGATCCAATGGTTTGGTCCTGACTCCAACAAATGTTCAGCTATGGCAGATTTGTTAATTTGGCGATTTTTAACAGCAGTAATATGTTCCTTGACTCTTTCAGCTATAGTACGTTTCGTCTGTCCAATATAGGAACTACCACAACTGCAATCAACCTTATAAACACCCGGTGTTTGGTAGGGAACAACATCCTTCGCCGTACGCATATACCTCGCGACTTTAGACAGGGGCGTGTACACAACTTTAATGGAAAACTTCCGTAAAAGGTCCCCAATTTTGTCCGTCACTCCTTTCACATAAGGCATATACGCAGGCTGTCTAGCTACATCAGGACGCTTCCCCCCACTCTTTCTTCTAGGCTGCCATTTGTTCACCATATATCCGTTGCGTTTTAGAACCTCCTGAACATGCTTCAACTCATCTTCCAAAAATTCAGGGTCACAAAGATCATACGCTCTGTTCTGTAAAGATGCTACAACGGACTGTAGATGTCTGGGATGGTGATGAGACATCGCATTCAGATATCTGTCTGTGTGTGTCGGCTTCCTATACACAGTGTGCGTCAAGGAACCATCCGCTCTCGCCATCACCTTGACATCAAGGAAAGCTAGTGTGTGATCCACCTCTACTTCACTTGTGAACTGAATCTTCTCATGGATGGAGTTTAGGTATGCCAGAAACTGCTCAACTTCAGGTTTCCCACCTTTCATAACGCAGAAGACATCATCGACGTACCTTTTCCACAATTTAACATTCCAACATTGCAGATCTATAGACGCCTCAAAATGCTCCATCCATATATTGGCCAATACTGGTGCTACAGGACTTCCCATAGCCACGCCATCTATCTGGAGATAGTGCTGCTCTTGGTACAAAAAGTAACTCCCTTCCAAGCAGTTCCTAAGCAATACCATGTAAGATTCTGACATGTCATTGTCACTAAGCTTTCCCCGGATCACTTCACAGCATTCTTTAAGAGGAACATTGGTAAAAAGTGAAGTAACATCAAAACTCACCATTACGTCTCCTGGTTCCAACTTAAAGCCCTTGAGTATTTCCACAAAATGGCGAGAATCTTTGACGTATGAAGACGTTTTACCTACAAGCGGCTGCAGAACCGACGCCACGTGCTTCGCAAGGTCGTAAGTAGGCGAAGCAATTTGGCTAACAATTGGTCGCAGGGGCACACCAACCTTGTGCACCTTCGGCAACCCATACAACCTCGGTGCCTGCACGATCTTTGGCTTGTAAAGGCGCTCAAAAACATCCTCGTCAAACAAATCTTCATAGTCCCTGACAATAGCTCTTATACGCCGCGTAACTCTGGCCGTGGGGTTGTAAGACACCGCTTTGTACACCTGGTCATCATCCAGCAAATTCCTTACTTTACCGTCATAATCACTCGAGTCCATAACCACAGTGGCATTACCCTTATCCGCTTTTAGTACCAAAATTCCCTGGTTCTTCTTAAGGGTACTTAAAGCTAAACGCTCTTCTGCAGTTACGTTACTCTTTGGTAACTCAGCTTTTCTTAAAATAACCGCAACATCTTGCCTCAAGACATCAGCGTCACACGAAGTTACCTTGTTGCGCATAATTGCCTCCTCCACGTTGCTGATTATTTTTTCATAAGGAATTCGCTTCGGTGTCACAGCAAAATTCAGCCCTTTCGCCAATACGCCAATCGTTGCGTTATCCAGTGGAGTGTTAGATAAATTTACTACCGTTTCCGATAGTAACGGCTGAGCAACGTCGCAATCACCATTGCCTGCGATTCCGTTCCTTCTACCACAACGAGCAAGGAGCTTAGCGAATTTCTCATCATGTTTGCCACTACACAACTCGAACGTTCGCACTGCCTGCTGGTATGTTATCCGGTCACACAAGTCAAAGTCATCACGAGACAACGCCAAAACACACTCACTGTGCAACTTGTACAACGCACACTGCACATCGTTCAGTTCACGGTAATGGTTTCTAATAAGTTGCTTTAACAAACTTACACTCGCATTACGCAGAATTTTTTCGGAAAAAACGATATCACTACGCGGTTTAATCCTAACGCATGTAGGTAGAATGTCCCAATCACGGCACTTCGTTAAAAACACCAATGATGTTTGAATGCGCACCCGTTTTTTCCGTAACAACTCTAGTTGACAAATTAGTTTTAATAAATCCGGCCCGTAACGGTTTACTATGTAATGTTTTAAACTTTCGCGAAATCGCCAAATTAACAAATCTGCCATAGCTGAACATTTGTTGGAGTCAGGACCAAACCATTGGATCGAGCTTCATAATCCCCGAATCCTCTCTACAGAACGACATTATTACTCGCGAATAGTTCGTGAAGCGGTTGAAATTAAAAAGTATAAAAATTTTAACCGAGGGGATGGTTTTAAGCTTTCGTCTTCATGGAATCCGGTTATTAATAAGTGTCAGCCTAGAGACGAACATTCGGTGCGAGCGTCTGACATTGTTAGTGTTGTGTGTCGGTGTAATAGTGGAATGGTGGACAATATTGATGAAACGCGGGTAGTTCGAGAAGCCGTTACGGATGAAAATCAAGTGCGGGTAGTTCGAAGAACCCGGGCTGCGAAACAAACGTCGCGCTCTGCTTCAGTCAACTCGTGACCACGGTCGCTGTAACGTGGCCGAAACGTCGAGATGGTAAATAAATAAAATCGCGATTAAGTCCCGCGTACATATAATTATGAGTGAGAATCGCGAAAGTTTAAATCATTAGACATTGATCAAATCTTGTTACGAGGACTTCATATTCAATCTTTCGTCTGTTTTTTGTCGTAGGAATGCATTCTCGGGTTGGAGTTCAGTGGCCGTTCATCTTCCGGCAAGCGCGTGATGGGCATGGTAGCAGCTAAAGGTCTAGCTACAACTGTCATTGCAGATGAAGGCTTTATGTGGGAAGTGCCAGCTGCCTGGTCTCTAGAAGAAGCAGCTACCGTGCCAGTAGCTTACGCTACGGCGTATTATGCTCTAGCAGTTCGCGGGAGGATGCGACGTGGGGATAGCGTGTTGATCCACGCGGGGACCGGCGGAGTGGGGCAAGCCGCCATCTCCATCGCGCTGCACGCTGGCTGCACTGTGTTCACAACAGTGGGAACTCCTGACAAACGAGCATTCTTACGCGAGCGCTTCTCTGCACTCCTTGATCAGAACATTGGCAACTCGCGAGACAATAGCTTTGAGCAGTTAGTGCGCCATGCTACGCGCGGGCGTGGTGTTGATTTAGTTCTCAACTCACTGGCGGGTCACCAGTTACAAGCATCCCTGCGTTGCTTGGCTATAGGTGGGCGCTTTTTAGAAATCGGCAAGCTTGACCTCAGTGCTAACTCACCATTTGGCATGGCCGTTTTGCTAAAGAATACCACTGTACACGGCATCCTGTTAGACGCTCTGTTCGATGCTAGCGGGGACCACCCCGAGAAAGCTGAAGTAGTGCGCTGCGTTACTGAGGGAATCGCCAATGGCGCTGTGCGGCCACTGCCTTCTACTGTTTTTGCTGATAATCAGCTGGAGCAAGCATTCAGGTGAGTTAAGGAAAGCTGTTGTAAATGTGCGGTTATATACATAGGGTGGAAAATAAGTCGAGTCTTGCAGGGAAATTATCGTAAATCCTTAAGTTGGCTCATTTTACTTAAATGATTTATCATTCCTACATTTTTTTTAATCCCTTGCGTCACCTTGGACTGGAATCATTTGAGAAAAATCACTTGTCACTTTATTACACTTAATTCCGTGATTAAACATAGGTTAAAATTTCTCAAACAAACATTTAATTTGGTCTTAAAAATAAACATGATTATAAAATCGAAATCATGGGGGGAGGCCTTTGCCCAGCAGTGGGACACAAATCCAGGCTAATAATAATAATATATATAAAATCGAAAATTTACTTTATTTATTTGAAATTCAGTTTGTTACTATTAAATAAATCAATTTATAAATTGGGCAATAAGACTCCCGTCATTTTAAATGCACTTTGTGTTTGATTTTGGTCCGAGTTCATTCATAAAACGTTGATCTGTGTAACAGGTACATGGCAACAGGCAAGCACATAGGGAAGGTGTTGATCCGTGTCCGGGAAGAGGAGGCCACAGGCCAGTCGCCGCAGGCGCGCCTGCTGCCTGCGCTGCCACGGACTTACATGTACCCCACTAAAAGCTACGTACTGGTCGGTGAGTACCATGATTGAAGAAAGTTTACATACATCATCATCATTTGTTCGTAATATGTTTCTGTTTTGCTAATTGAGCTAGCTTTCTTTACAAGTATAATGCTGTTTATATTGCACCCCTAAAGCCTCTGAGAGATCTCTCTCCAGGCAGATATCATGCCTGGGGACCGAAGTCCACAGAGAGGAGGTTGGAAATTATACTGTCGAAACTTCGATAGCAGGATGTAGGTTTCCTTTTTTCTTCACAGTAGAAGTTCTACTACTCGATGGTAGATGGCGCTAGACGTCCGCAGAGCACCTAATGTTTTCAAATTGTTAAAAAAAATTAAAGACTTTATGCCCAATTTTTTACGGCCTCAAGAGCCTCTTTCGGTCTTACTCTCATGGATAAAATTTTTGATTTTGAATAAGTTCATGATAGTAAACATAATCCTTACAGGTGGTCTGGGTGGCTTCGGACTTGAATTAGGAGAATGGCTGATGAAGCGAGGCGCGAGAACGATTGTCCTCAACTCTCGTAGCGGAGTACGGACCGGTTACCAAGCCTGGTGCATTCGCAGGTACCTTTTATATGCAGACTTTTTGAGTTTCTATCCATTTAAGCACTGCAGTCTAGGAAAGACGGACAGACGACTTGATAAAGGTCGCCGGAAAACACTGGATGCAGGTCGCTTCCAACAGGTACTTATGGAAGTCTAAAGGGTAGGCCTATGTTCAGCAATCTTTGGACGTGTTATGGTTAAAATGATGATGATGATAATCCATTCAAGAGCGAGATATCACAGACAGAGAAACAGATACACAGAAACTTCAAGGTAAAAAGCTTGTTATTGTACATACATACATACATACATACCGTCACGCCTCTTTCCCACAGGGGTAGGCAGAGACCACTTTGTTCCACTTGCTACGATCCTGACATACCTCTTTTGCTTCATCCATGTTCATTGGCTTCTTCATACATGCTCGTCGATTTCGGGTACTCTTGGCCTGACCTGTTTCTAAAACGTCCGCGATTTGGTCACGGAATGTCCGTCTAGGTCTAGGTGTTGGGAGGGGTCCCAACACATCCATTCACACTTCCAGCATAGATCTGTTTAGTCAATCTTCTTTCATCCGTCCTTTCTACATGACCAAACCAGCTAAGCATACTTCTTTCTATTACATACATACATACATAACCGTCACGCCTTATTCCCTGCAGGGTAGGCAGAGAGAACAGAGCGCCATTCGCTTCTATTCTGACATACTTCTTTCGCTTCATTAACATTCATCACTCTCATCAACATCATACACGCTCGACGGTTTCGGGTACTCCTAATTTGGCCTCCCTTTAGTACATCGCCGATCTGGTCGATATACGTTCTTAGAGGGCGCCCTCGACTGACTTGCCCTAACACACTTCCCTTGTAAATTTGCTTACATATCCTTGCTTTATCCATTCTATTCGCGGTATCTATTTCAACATAAGTCTGTGAGGCAGGTGAAGGTAAATAATAGTTTGTAAAACATAGGTGGCGTGAAAAAGGTGTGCGAGTGGAGGTGTCCACGGCAGACGCCACGACCGAGGCGGGTGCGCGCGCGCTGCTGCGCGAGGCGGCGCGCGCGGCGCCCGTGGGCGGGCTCTTCAACCTGGCCGCTGTGCTGAAGGATGCCTTCATGGAGAACCAAACTCCTGACGACTTCCAAACTGTCACTAAGCCTAAAATCAACGGTAAGCAAGAGTAGTTGAAGCTGGTACGAATTAAGAGCAACACAATGTCACAACTTATTAAATTAAGATGTTTCTTGCCAGGTCTGGGGTCAAGTGGTAAAAGGAAAGCTACTTATGCTTCTTTAGACCATTTGAATTCGATTGGATATTGAACCTCATCCGACACAAACCAGGACGTGCCATTTCACTATTTGTATAGTGTTGACATCTTTACATTAGTTATTTAAAAAAAAATGGAAGCCAAACTTAAGTAACTGATAGAATCAGCTATTTCTCTAGTAGTTAATTGTTTGACCACCTAGTTACCCTGAAATTGCTAAACGTGGCACTGGATTTTCGAATTCATGTGCTCTGCCTACTCCTCTTGGGAATACAGGCGTGAAAATATGTATGTATGTATGTATGTTAATTGTTACTAGTCTGCTTTTAACTGATCAAACTTAACATGACCAAAACTTACAGTTAAAAAAAAAAAAACTAGTTGTAATTAATTTTAAGAGCACTATATTGTAAAACTGTTGTGTCTTACGCGGAGCGCACAGTTAAACTAAAATAAAAAAAAGTATATACTAAAATCATCAAGGTACGGACCACGAGTCCGTAGATGAAAAATATGTTTAAAAAAAAAAAAAAAACTTACAGTTCTGTTCTTCAGAAGAAAACATGTGACGGCTGAATAAACTTTTGAAGCTTTTATATCCAGGCACTCACGCACTCGACATAGCGTCCCGAGAGCTAGCCCCCGAGCTGGACCACTTCGTGGTCTTCTCGTCGGTGTCGTGCGGGCGCGGGAACCCCGGCCAGGGCAACTACGGGCTGGCCAACAGCGGCATGGAGCGCGTCTGCGAGCGCCGGCGCGCGGCCGGGCTGCCCGGGCTGGCCGTGCAGTGGGGCGCCATCGGAGACGTGGGGATGATCGTCACTGCCATGCATGGTGAGGGGACTATCACACTGCCACACACCACGCAGCGTAATACGAAAATACATGTTTTTACGTTGTTTGTAGGTACACAACTTACACAGCATTACAGAGTTAAATCTAATGCACTGTGAAACTAAATGTGGACTTAAGGTACACAACATAAAGTTAGGGTGTTACAAAACAATTACAAAAGGGATACTACTAGGTCTATCATCTCTCTTGCCTACTTTGGGACTAGGTGATTGGTATAAAAATTATCCAGTGATATTTATTTTATTTTATTTATTTATTTATTCACTCTATCGGCTAAGAAACTATTTACGTATGGGAAATACGTTAATAAGACAAGGCTAAATTGGTCCTATGTGTATTAACTTTAATTTGTACTAATAACATACATGGTTTAAGTCTGTTGCATATATATCGTTCCCATGGTGTATATTTCGTGAAAATAAATGAAAAGGTTTCAGTCTACCCTTTCTTACGACGTCCACCAAAAAGTCTCAGGATGAGTGAAACACTAAGAAGCCCCAAATGTTCTCAGGTGATTCAGAGACCGAAGTTGGAGGGACCATGCCACAGCGCATCGGTTCTTGCCTGACGACGCTGGGCTCACTAATGGCGCTCCCGCACGCTGTTATTTCCTCCATTGTGCTGGCTGACAAACGACGAACGCAGGAGAAACCTACGCAAGAACTCGCTCAAGTTATCGGGAACATTCTTGGTATGTCGAACTTTCATAACCTTCTTTTATAGGCTTAGTACAGAGTAGACAGTAGACACACGCGCGGTATAGACTTCCTGTAACAGGTTTTTGTCAATTTTTGAAAATATATTTTACAATCATTTTTTTATATGATAAACACGATTCTTTCCGGATTCTTGTCTGTATTAATATAGACAATAAATATTAAAGTTTAAATACTCAAACTCGCGCGATAAACGCTGTTTAGAAAACGGAGTCAATCACATGACGTCTGTGACGTCACAGGCAGGTAAACAAAGGTGACAATCTGTCAATTAAACACTAAACACGTAAGCTTTGTCAACTTTGTTTATCTGCCTGTGACATCATCAATCAATGACAGAATTCGCAGTGTTTCGGTCACAGATACATTATTAAGAAAAATTTGAAATTAATCGAACAAAATCCTCTAAAAATGCATAATATTTTGATCAAAAGAAAGTGAAATATATTTAGTTTCCCTATAATCTGTAAGGATGGCCACAAATTATAGTTTGTTTTTAGTGTTGTCAAAGATCCTATTATCCGTAGGCTTAGCACAGCGACGCGCGCGATTCGTTTCGCGCGTGGTATAGACTACCCATCACTTACTGACATCTCTAGTCAGACAGGGACGGGTATCTCGCGCGGAACTTTACTCGCGCCTTGGCGTGCTAAGCCGGCTGACGTCTCTAGTTAGACAGTGCCAGGTACAGAATCTAGGTGCGCCGTACTGTGCTAAGCCAGTTGGTTGCCATGTAATATTTTCGAAATGCCATCCGGTTGAACCACGTTGAAGCTAGCAATGATAATTCAATCCATTTCAATAATGAAAAGGCTAATTAATTCGACCATACTACAGGCTTGTGAGGTCTTGGCCTTAGATAGTTACAGTCACTTAATAATACCTGTGTTTGATGCACGCAAAATAACTTGATTTGTACTACAAAATCGAATTACCATAACAACCATCTGTACCTAGACACCAAAGCTTCTTCATCAAAGGTTCTCGTTTGTACAGGTATCAAGGATACAAGCAAGGTGTCTGACGGAGCCACTTTATCCGAGTTGGGAATGGACTCACTCATGGGGGCTGAGATCAAACAAACCCTGGAGCGAGGCTACGATTTGCTGCTGGGCGTGCAAGAGATCAGGGCGCTTACTTTTGGCAAACTACGGACTATGGGGGGCGACGCGCCTTCGCCTTCCGCGCCAGAGGCACCTGCAGATCAAACCAACAAACGGACCGATCTATCGGTCGACCAGTCTTCTAACCCGTCGGACGATAACCTCGTGCCCACTGCTACCTTCGGCGAGCTAGTCCCTAAGCACGTTCTTGTGAAATTATCTTCGCTGCCGCCTGCTAACCCTGCAACTAAGCCAGTGTTTATGGTCAGTATCTAAGATTCAATCTATCTTTTGCAATTATTTCCGTTCCAGCGAATTTGGATTCGTTTAATCTCCTGATTTGTTTCACTGAAGGGTAAAAATTCAGAACAGTTTCTTCGTAACTCTTGGTAGATCACTTGTCCTATAGAAATTTAAAATATCGATTCACAAGTTTAATCCTACTACGTTAAAGATGATTTAATTTGTGTAGTGTTTCTGTTTTAGTCGTACATGCTTCATTACTAAGGGATCCTGTCCTAATTTTATTTTAGACAATATAAAATGGAATACTTACGATGATGACGATTATTAGGTTCACCGACAATCAATTTTTTTCAAATAATGTTAAATAATCTTCAGATAAGAGAAGTTAGTCTACATTTGGCTCCAAAATCAAATTCTTTTTTGATTACAGATACACCCCATCGAGGGCGTAGTGGACTTACTCGCTAGCGTAGCAGCCAAAGTACGCGGACCGGTATACGGATTACAGTGCACTCGCGACGCGCCTCAAGGCACCATGACAGCACTAGCAAGCTACTACCTAAAACACGTGCGATCAATACAACCCAACCCACCATACACACTCTTCGGATACTCCTTCGGCGCATGTGTGGCGATCGAAATGGCACTCCAACTGGAGGCTCAGAACAAAGCCGTAAATCTTATCCTTGTCGAAGGTTCACCAGCTTTTGTAGCGGGGAATATTACGCGTGGAAAATGCAAAGGGAACAGAACCACAGCTGTTGACGAAGCTGAAGGTCTGGCTTACTTTGCCCAGGCTATTAAGGACTTCGAAGCAGTTAAGGGGAGCGTTATTTCTCGTGCTGCCGGACCAACTCCAGCTGAGCTGGAGCGTTTAGAAGATTGGGACGCTCGGGTAGCGCGCGTCACTGATGTCATCGTCGCCAGCGGAATACAAGTTGACAAAGAGATTTTGAATGTCACAGCGTTTAACTTTTACCGCAAACTGGCTCTCAGTGATACGTACCAGCCAGCTACTCGAGTCGCGTCACCGGTTACTTTGTACCGCGCTCGGGAGCACTTTTTAGTCTTTGATGAGGATTATGGGCTTAGCGCTATCTGTGAAGACTTGCAGATTAAGGAGTTGGCTGGGACACACCGTACTGTGCTGGAAGGAGAATCTGGGGAAGCGCTTGCTGATCATGTGTCTGAGTTAATAGCACAATCTTAAATATGTCTTCGCATTCGAAATGTATTGCGTAATTAGTGGAGACATGGCTGGATATATACTTTACAATTTTAAACATAAAACTGCAGTGAGACACATCATTATCAGCCGACAGACGTCCACTGCTGGACATAGACCTACCCCAAGGATCTCCACAATGATCGGTCCTGCGCTGCCCACATCCAGCGGCTTCCCGCGACTTGCACCAAGCCATCGGTCCACCTTGCGGGGGGCCTACCCATGCTGCGCCTGCCGGTACGTGGACGCCACTCTAGAACCTTTCCGCCCCAACGGTCATCAGTTCTATGTGCCCTGCCCACTGCCACTTAAGTTTGGGGATTCTTCGAGCGATATCGGTGACTTTGGTTCTTCTGCGGATCTCCTCATTCTTGATTCGATCTCGCAGAGAAACGACAAGCATCGCTCTCTCCATCGCCCTTTCAGTGACTTTGAGCTTTCTGATGAGGCCCATAGTAAGCGTCCACGTCTCTGTTCCGTATGTCATCACTGGCAAGGCAACACACATTGGTCAATATGAGTGAGACTCACTCATAGTAAAATAAAACCGATCTACTCACATATTTATATCGAGATAAAGAGTGATAACTCCAGATACTGGGTCACGAATGGGCCCGAAACATGTCGAGATAATCTCGATATAAAAAGGCAGTAGATCCGTTTATTTCACTATCCATTATGATTGTCTAGAATTGCTCTGTAGCGATGTTGCAATACATTATTAGTGCTCGGTGTCTGAATAGGCTACTTGCTATGTGTTTAAAACTGCTCTTATTTGATAAAAAAATGCTTTATTATTGTAAAAAAAGTTCGACACATTCTTTATAAGGTGCGAAATGGAATTAGAGATCAAAAATGGAAACAAACAACTGTCAATGTCAAAGTGACATTCCAGAGAAAGTAAACCTGTTTTGTTACTAATTTATATAATTTTTGTATTAATTTTTTAACTACTTTTAGTTTATTGATTCATAGCAATATTCGTTGCATATTATGTGATATCTTTTGAAAATACGTCATTATACTTGTGTTCGTATGGATCCAGACGAACGACAAACACAAATTTAACATTGAAACAAAAACAAATAACGAAATAAAACAAAACTCAACACCAAACTAAAACTCAACACCAAACTAAAACTCAACACCAAACTAAAACTCAACACCAAACTAAAACTCAACAACAGAACGCATAAGCGGGAGGGAACCCATTCGATCACGACAGATGTCAGAAAACGAATTATATGATGTATAAAATGGACGCTAAGAGCGAAGGTAGAAAAGCGGTCTACCCACGATCTTTTAAGTGTCGTCCATTGCAAATTGAACAATATTTCATCGATTCATCAGTTTTACTGGACAATTAATTATATAAATATGAATACGAATAAAAATACGAACCAAATGTTTACAATTTCTAACCATTGCCAGTGGCATAATTATAAAATAATCAAATTTGCAATTTAAAAAAAGATGTGCTATTTCCTTTGTTCATTTAAATGTTTACATATGTTCACACGGTTTTATTCTGCTTATAAATTAGTTGTACTCATTTTTATGTAGCGTAATTATTAAATTTTAAGTTTTCCTAATTGCGTTTGCTTTTATTGCAATGGCAACACGTATGTTTACATTTTTGATCTCTAATTCCATTTCGCACCTTAGATGATCTGTATCTGTCATTCAAATAGTAGTAAACAAACATAATTTAACTTAAATTAAATGTGAACAACAAACATGTAGCTATAATTTTAATATAACCCTAATCAAAGAATTGGTCGAATGATATTATCAGGAGTCATCAGCAGTTGTAGCCCTTAAATCAACCTGTGTTGCCATAAACAAAAGTTAAAATTGTTTTAAAGCTCAGTGACATACGAATAAATAAATGGTTTTTATTTGTTAGCTCTATCAAGATTACTATAATACTATTGCAATGTCGCATCGCCACCAGCGACGTGTTGACTTTTCAAATGAAAAAAAAAAGATATTTAAAGCAGTTTTTCGGTTTACTTAGTGATTTATTTTATGAATAGCTTTTTTTTTTGTAAAATAAATACAGCCCTGTTTTTTGTTATGTGGTTTGGAATAAAGATTTATTTATTGTTCTTGTTGTATCAATTACAGAAACGCGTAAAGATCAAGTAAAGGTCCCCGAGGTGCCTGCCGGGTTAGAATAGCATCTCCTCCTTTCTTCCCGTGGGTGTCGTAAGGCGAAGGCTAGATTTATTGAACGTCTAGACTTCGCCTAAGAGTCGACTCTGGGAAAGGGTTAGTGTATTGTGGGCGATGGGCTAGCCACTTGTCACCGCAATATCACGTTTAACCATCTGGTTACCCTGAGTTTGCTAAACGTGGCACTGGATTTTCGAATTCATGTGCTCTGCCTACCGCTCATGGGAATAGAGGCGTGAGAATATGTATGTACCAATGTATAATGTACATTGGGAATATTTATGTGCAAATTATTAAGTAAATTGCTAGTAAATTGTTTACCATTGTCCATTAAAGCAGTGCTAGGTACCATCGCGATCAGGGATTGTTGAGCCACTTAGCTATGTTTGTAACTTGGTCGTGTAATACTAATCCAATAGCTAGCATCTAGTCGGTCACATCGGTCATTGATTACACGTCTAAATTGACTGTACACCGTGTAGGCGATGGGGTCGAAAGGGTTGAAGAGTGTAAGCCACGGACCAGCAAGCGCAGCGTAGAATGTCCATCTACAAGGTGGACCGACGACTTTATAAAGGTAGCTGGAAGACGCTGAATGCAGGACGTTTCCAACCGGTACATGTCATAATTTGGAAATCCAAAGAGGAGGTCTCTTACGGCTGAGATGATGATGGTGATGATGGTAATATCTACTTCATTTATTTCCTTATTCTTGACTTTAAATGACTATTTTAAGGGAGGCCTCTCTCAGTCCCGAATGTCTCCGGGACATACAGGTGTCAAAATTATAAAGAAGTCGAACGCACTTGGAATTTTCGAAAGGCTGATTTCTATGCACTGTATGATTCAATAGCGGAAATCAACTGGGAATCAACTTTAAACGAAACTAACGTAGATAGGGCCGTTGAGACTTTTTACCAACATTTAAATGAAGCTATTAGTAGTTCAGTCCCTTTAAAAAAGCCTCCGAAAGACACTAAGCGATATTCCTATCCAAGTTGGTAGGTATACGTCGGAATTGATTTACTATATCCAATTAAAATATTTCAATTTCAAAAAGTTCAAATCACGCGGCTTAGAGTTTAACCTTGAGTTATACAAATATTATAGGACCGTTGTCAAAGATCTAATAAACCGGGATTATAAACAGTATCTGGTAACTGTTGAAAAGGGTATAACAATGGACCCTAGTAAGTTTTGGGATTTTGCGAAGAGTAGGAAAAGGTATATAAGTCGGTTACGAGAGTTCTTGTACCAGGGTAAAGTCGTTGCGGGTCAGGAGGCTGTCGACGCATTTGCTCAATTCTTTGGTTCAGTTTTCCACGATAGTGTTCCCCGACTTGATCCAAAAGAGGCTGCTCACCACACTGAAAATCACCTTACTTCAAGGGTAGTCGAGATCAAACGTATAAGCCTCGGAGAGTTGCGCGCAGCCGCGAAGCGACTCAAAGCCTCGTCGTCAGCCGGACCAGACGGTGTCCCCGCTTATGTAGCTAAGGACTGTATATCAGTACTTGAGCAGCCTCTATTGCATATATTTAATTTAAGCCTAGAAACGGGAATTTATCCTTCTAAATGGAAGATATCGAAAGTTGCTCCCATTCCTAAAGTAGCAGGATCAAATGACGTGTCAACTCATAGACCTATAGTTATCTTGTCTGTGTTTGGCAAGTTGTTTGAAAGCGTTTTAAACTGTAGTCTCATAAAGCAAATAAACAACCATTTAGACGACTCTCAACATGGTTTCCGCTCCGCACGTTCTACAGTCACAAATCACATTTGTTTTTTTGATTACGTTCTGAAACATTGTCAAGTTGACGTAGTATATTTTGATTTTAAAAAGGCTTTCGATCTGGTGGATAATGACGTGTTGCTTAGGAAGTTCTCAGCATTAGGATTCTCTTCAAAGCTGTTATCTTTTTTTGCAAATTATCTTAGAGATCGCAAACAGTATGTGTAGATATCGGCCTTTCGATCAGGTGACTACTTCACTCGCTCCGGTGTTAGTCAAGGGAGTAATCATGATTGACGATCTAACTCGTTGCATTCCCGGTGCGCATCCGTTGATATTTGCAGACGATCTTAAGGTAATGCAACCCATCAACGAAGATTCAGATAGTTGCAGAGCACTAGTTGTGGACTCTGTGGCACAATGGAGTGAGAGTAATAAATTGCAGCTCAACGTAAATAAATGTAAAATCATTACTTTCACAATATCTAACAATCCAATACATAACATTTACCATTTAACGGATATACCGCTGGATCGAGTCTATGAAATTGTAGATTTAGGTCTCACCTTAGACAGCAGGTTGAATATGCGCAACCACATTATAAATATATGCAAAAAAGCTAACGGGATGTTAGGTTTTACAATAAGGACAGCGTCTCAGTTTCGTGACGATAAAGTGGTTATACTGCTTTACAATGCTTACGTCCGAAGCAAGCTGGAATATAACGCAATCGTTTGTGATCCATATGAGGGAAAATATGGCCTAATGATTGAAAGAGTGCAGCGCAAATTCGTTAGGTATCTTTATAAGAGGCGTTATGGATACTATCCCTATCTGTTCGCGTCCTTGTTTGTTCTCGGCATGGTCGGGTTGGAGACTCTGGAGCTGCGACGGAAGGTTATGACGGTGGTACACTACGGTTTACTGTTACGCCAGAAAGTAGATAATCCTTCTGTCTTAGAAAGGCTCGGACTGTTTGTACCCGATCGGTCCCCCAGCGCGGCCGGCCGCAGCACGCGCCGCGCGCAGCCTGTTCGCGGCGCCGGCGGCGCGCGGCGGCGGGACGCGCACCCTGCAAGCCCGCAATGCTCCCACTTTCAGAGCTATCTTGCTGCTCAACCAGTTTCTCGCTCAGATCCAGGAGGCCGATGTGTTTGCGGACAAATGGTTTGTCCTATTGGTGGCTTTAAATCGTTTTGTAAATTTAATATATGCTTAGGTGTTTTCTTTTTCTTTTCCTTTTTTTGTATAAGTTATTTTATGTTTAGAAATAGTTTAGATTTATATTGTATATGTAGTAATTTCTAGTTTAAGTGCTTCTTACCGGACACTTTGGTGAAAACTGTAAGTCCGTAAGAAATAATAAATGAATAAATAAATGAAATAAACAGCCGTTAAGTTATAACGCGGATTGTACGTATTATGTACACGACGAAGAAGTCTAGACGTATACTAGCACAAGTGGTAATTATATCAGTAAACCACACCAACACAACACGTAAAACTGGCGTATACTTGTATATCTACAATTGTCTCAAAAACTACAGACAATTATAAAATTGTATAAATGCAGATAAAAGTAAAACTTTTTTTGTTTACCTAATCCAAAATTTTGAAAGCTTATGTTATCAAATGAGAAAGTTACGGATATTGGAACCTTTGAACAGCTCTCCTGTAAATTTACTATTTTGCAGTTGTACCAGTATATGTAGGAGGTATTGTGCTATTCTAAAACCCGACACCACACGGGGTATGGTAATTAAATTAAAGAATGAAGAAAAACAAAGTAAGTATTATGATGTGGTTGAAACAAGATGACCGATGCGTATATTGTTGCGGATGCGGTTTTAAGTAGTTAAAAACTTAATGCCTGACCAACTCAATAATAATAAATAAGCAATGGCAAACACTAAACTTTTAAAGCGAGGTTAAATATCCGGCTCGAAGGACCAATTAATGGTTTGGCCGAAATGCTATCTCGGGGGTGCGGGACGCGGGGTAATTAAAAGTGGACTGTATTTTTGAGCGCGCGGGAATCACTGGGAAGAAATGAATGAGGGAAGCACAGTACCTCGTCAATCATGGTAATCTTTCCTATTCGCATTATCTCGAAAACCGTCCAACTTTTACTGAGGTCATGTTAGGTTGGTTCGATAGCTCTTGGATAGACCTACTTCCGGTGTCAGGGTTAGTCACTATTTATGAGACACCCTGTATTTTTTTTACTTGTTCAGAGTTGTTATTAACTCCTCTCCATTACTCAAAAGTCCAACAGCGACCTCTTTAGGAATACCTCGTTTGTGTTTTCCACTTTTTTACTTGCAACCTTTCTGTATTTAATTTTGTGAAAAAACTACTTTTTAGATTTTGTTCAAACCAATTTTCGTTGATAGTTTTTATGGTAATGTACATTATATATTTTTTTTAGATTTATCACTCTTTTATTTTAGAAGTTAGAGGGGGGGGGGACACAACTTTTTCAACTTTGGAAGCGTCTGTCGCACAAACTATTCACTTTAGAAAAGTACGATGTTAGAAACCTCAATATCATTTTTGAAGAGCTATCCATAGATACCCCACACGTATGGGTTTGATGAATTTTTTTTTTTTGAGTTTCAGTTCCATGTATGGGGAACCCTAAAAATGAACGTCAATCATTATCAATTATCATACATCCTAATATAATATAGTCGTTGCCAAGTTATGGAGCCATTTGACTGTCGGATAGACAGGCGGTTAGTTGCTTGTTTAAAAAATAACAATTACAGTTTGAAGTAACACGTCGTCTTAATCAAAATCAAAGATAAGACGATTAAAATTTTTATAACAGTCATGAAAATGGTTTTTATTCATATTATACTTTTGTTTTTAACTGGTAAGTCTAAGGTTTTTATCTATAACCAAATCTTAGTAGACATTTTGTTCTACTTCCTTATTCCGTCAAACGCACTTAAATTATACTAAAACAGTCGAAAGTATTTTTAAATCTACGCCTGGAGATTCTTGGCACTTCTGTCCCATTTAAGGGATGCTGGGCACTCGGAGTCGTGTCTTTAATTGGCAATTCCGAGCAGCAAAAGTTAGTTTGCAGTAGTTTCTCGTTGCTATCTATGATGGACGGCAAAGACTTTTAATAAACCTGCCAAGTGCGAGCCGGACTCGCGCACGAAGGGTTCCGTACCAAAAACTGCAAAAAATCATAATTTTTGTATGGGAGCCCCCCTTAAATACTAATTTTATTTTAATTTTACTATTTATTTTTGAAGTAAATATTTAATTAAATATTCTGTGAGCATTTTAAGTATTTAGCTGTTAGGTACAGTTATTTAAATAGACCCAAAACTGCAAAAAAAAAAACACGTTTTTTCTATGGGAGCCCCCTTTAATTATTATTATTATTTTGATTTTAGTATTTGTTGTTATAGCGGCAACAGAAATACATCATCTGTGAAAATTTCAACTCTCTAGCTCTCACGGTTCGTGAGATACAGCCTAGTGTCAGACGGACAGACGGACGAACAGACAGACAGACAGACAGACAGACAGACAGCGAAGCCTCAGTAATAGGGTCCCGTTTTTACCCTTTGGGTACGGAATCCTAAAAAGTACACTCATGCGTCGTATAATATAATATAAATAATAATCGTTTCAATCAACTAATGGAAAACACTATTCAACAGCTGCTGCCTTTACCGAAGGAACCTCCATACCTCAAGTGGACCACGTCATCGCCAGCCTGTCAAACCAGCAATGGGACGAAGACGAAGCTGTCTGCCGAGACAAGATATTCAACTTGCTGGACAATGTCAAGAACTCTACGCTGTGGGCTACTTGGAGTTAGTAATTATATTCATATTCATACCCAAAGCATGAATACCAAGTGGCTTCCGAAAAAGGACGTCAGGGGTTTTTATCCCCAGAAATATACAAAGTGCCCGCGGGGTAGCAACAAACTACTCCGCGCAGACAGCGCAATCATTGGCTGGGTATTTTAGACTGGATCTTTGCTTTCTATCTTGCTTTTATTAGCAACTTCATCATGTTGTTTCAGTCTGGGATGCGAACCAGGTGGCTCCAAATGGTATTTTTCTCGGTGCTCAATTCCACCTCGGCAACTACGACCAGTGTCTGCGTCCCTCATGGCTGCCTGAACATCCGGAGCTGAGGACCCAGTACTGCCTCGCTGACATCGAGATGAGTAAAAACCCTCGCGTCAAGAACTTGGAGCTCCCGGGCCCCTATGCTAAAGCGGAGGACTACTACATAGACGTAAGTGAACACAAGGTTTATAATTTACTAGCTTTTGCCCGCGGCTCCGCTCGCGTTGAATTCGGGGTATCACAGAAGAGATAGCACACATACCAATTTATAGCTTTCTACATTGAAAACTTCCACTCCTCATTTTAGGAAAACGGGGGTTTTGAAGAGACAAAAAGTAGCCTATGACACTCTCCATGCCCTAAACTATCTCTACCTAAAAAATGACATCAATCCATCGCTCCGTTTAATCGTGAAAGACGGACAAACAAACAAACACACTTTCACATTTATATATTGGTACGGATTGCTTTATAATTTTCTTTTATCAGTCACGACGTTTATTTGTTTGTCATATTCCTGGTATTGTTATTGTTTATCTCCGAATCCTTGCCACGAATATTTTTGCTGTTTTTGTTTTCAGGGTGGTACCATTGTTGGGCGTAGTTTCTCTTTCATGTCGTACGGAGTGTGTCTCCCTGCTGGTTGTACAGATAAGTCGGTGGAAAAGTTCACGAGGGCGCTGCTTCGAGGTCAGCATTTACAAGCAGCCTGGGTCGCAGATGTCAAGGTCTACCAATGTAAAGAGACTGGCGAAGTTGTTGTGCCTTCAAGAGGATATTATATTTACATGTAAGTATTCTTACGTGTGGTGCCGGGTTAGAATAGCACCTCCCCCTTTCTTCCCGTGGGTGTCGTAATTATAAGAATAATTATGTTGTAATTAAAAATATTATAAGTCAGAAAGTGAGTTTGTTTGTTTGTTTGTTCCGCTTTCACGCTGTAACTACTGAACCGATTGCTTTAAAATTTTGCAGACATAAAGATAGAAGTCCGGATTAAATAATAAGGTACTTTTTATCCCGGAAAAAATTGATGTTCCCGAGGGAAAATAAAAATATAGTTTGCTTGATAGATCGATATCAATCGGTGATAGATCGATATCGATCGATGATCGATCGATAGATGATAGATCGATGGCGCTGTGTGTCGTTTGAAACGAGAAGTTTTCTTATAGTTATGCTTCATATTCGTACCGCAATATAACCGAGTTCCACGCGGGCGTAGCCGCGGGCGGAAAGCTAGTAAAATAATAATACAGATAGACCGGGATACAGTGACACATTTTACTGGGTCATTTGTACCAGTATGGCGGTTCTTCAGGGTTCTAAGTACACACGTAATGAAGGAAAGAAAAATGATGGTCACCGGCGGCCCAATCGCGTGGGCGAGTCGAACGTGTCGGATAAAATACGAAAGTTGAACGATTTGTACCACAAAAATCCTTGTATTTTCCGAAAGTCCATAAAAAACAAGTAGGCGTTAGCGTAATGACATACTTCTCCGGTGTGGCTTAAAGCCCGCCATACTAAGGCGAAGTTTTCGTAATTAATACTATTTGGCTAAAGCAGTTGTAATAATAATGTCTTAATTTATTTCAGGTACACAATCGCCATATTGGCTTTTATAGCAATAGCTTCGACATACTACGTGAGCAACTGTTCAGACAAAGCCGCTTCGGATTCACTAGGTGATTAAAGGCTGTGGTGGCGCAGTGGTTCAAAAAATGACTTTTCGAGTTCGTGGGGTTTTCGAAGTTATTAGAGGAAAAACAATAAATATGACGAAGCGTGAAATGGATATGATTTGGTTTACGTGGCGTTTTGCATGCTTTGAGAACAGAAGCGAATGGCGTTCTGTTGTTCCTGCCTACCTCGCAGAGAATAAGGCGTATAGAGTGTAAATTATGCAATATATTACATACATAACATTGTCATGAATGGTCACGACCAGATCGACAGATAGTGCTCCTAAAATATTATTTAAATGGATTATGATCCAACACCTCTCAGCTTGATGAACAAGAAGTTCCACAGAAGAATAGTTTATCACCATCATCATGCTTTCAGCCATAAGACGTCCAGTGTTGAACATAGGCCTACCCTTTTAGACGTCCACATGTACCCGTTTTAAACGACCTGTATTCAACGTCCTCCAGCGACCTTAATAAGGTCGTCAATCCATCTGGATAGACACCTACAAGATTGTAGGTGGACATCCTACGCTGCACTTGCTGGTCCGTGGTCTCAACTCTTGCCTTTTTTCGACTCGTGCAATGCGCCTGCTTATCGCCACTTCAACTTGCTGATCCGGGGGCTACATCGATGACCTTAGTTCGTCTATGGATCTCCTCATTTCTGATTCGATAACGTAGACATCTCGAGCAATAACATATTTGTGAAATGTAAAACCAGAGACGTTAAAAATTTGAGTTGATGATGATTTAATTTCCAGTGGGTCACGTGGCCAAGTCGTTCTGTCTCCGTCGCAACTGGGCGACAGTGTTTAAGGAAGACAAGGACGCACTACAGTGCCTTCACGGTATTAGGTTTCTATCTGCATTCTTCATCGTGCTGTCACATACTATTATTTACACAAGTACAACGTCTGTTTCTAACGGGCTGGATTTGGAAAAGGTAAATAATATATTAAATGTTATGTTCTTGTCTAAAAATACGGCTACCGAAAATGGACTTTGTTTTATGTGAAGACACTAACTAAACGGCATTTTTTGGATTTCGGAAATAATGACAGTATTTTATGGCGGTGTAATGTTTTATTTGTAAAGTAAAATTTTGTCCTAGTATCAATCACGTATACCTTGATTTTACTGATGGCAACGATTTTCTTCGTCGTATTAGTTAACACTATATTATAATTGTCGTTTTATTGTATTGCAATAAACGCCTCATGTGTTATGGTGTTTTTTGCACTCGTCGTACAAACTACTATTAATTCTACTCCCACAGGTCTTACATTCGTTCGAAGTCGGTCCTCAAGCGATTCGGTTTGACCTGTTTGTGGACATATTTTTCGCGATGGCAGGCTTATTGCTTGGCAGAACCATCTCCACGCTAGATGTCACTAAGCCGTACAATTTGCTGAAAATGATCGTACGACGTTACTTGAGGTGGGTGCATTTAAGTTTCCATTTCCAATCTGTGATCCTAGGTAAGGGCTATGGAGTTCAATGTGATGGCTTGTCCTATATCAAGCATTCCTAAGTCCCATTTTGACCTTTTTTACCCTCTGGAACATTTCTAGTGTGTTTATTATTTCTTTTGTTCATTACCTAGATAATTATGTACCATCGCGAACAGGGATTGTTGAGCCACTTACCTGTGTTTGTAACTTGTTCGTGTAATACTAATCCAATAGCTGACATCTAGTCCGTCGCATCGGTCATTGATTATGTACACGTCTAAAGTGCGAACAGTGGCAAGTGGCTCAACAACATCGTGTCTGTACACCATAGCACTTTTTGAATGCACCTTGCTTGATTTTTGTTCCGCAAAGATTTTCATTTTGAAAGCAGTCTCTTTTTGCGTAGGCTGCTCACATGTAAGGGTTTGGTTTTTATGACGTCATATTTTACGACATTCGAACTGGATTCACTATAGTCTTTGCGAAATTGAAAATCGTCATAATTGCAGTAGCAAAGAGAAGCTTGGTTCTTACGAGTGTTTTAAAAGGAATCCTCGGGAGTGATCTTTTAATAAAAAATATTTTACGATGTGAATTTAAATGTGATATCGTACCCTGTGTAGTGCCGAGATAGAATAGCACCTCCCACTTTCTTCCCGTGGGTGTCGTAAGAGTCAAATCTGGGAAAAGTGTATTGTGGGCGATGGGCTAGCAACCTGTCACCGCAATATCACGTTTAATCATCTGGTTACCCTGAAATTGCTAAACGTGGCACTGGATTTTTGAATTCACGTGCTCTGCTTACCCCTCTTGGGAATACAGGCGTGAGAATATGAGAATATATGTATTTAGTCCTGAAGGTATCTTGAAGGCCTCGTTAAATAGTCTCATTAGTAATGCTTAGAGAGATAGAAAGGAGCTATTAATTGTCTTGTTTTAGGTTAATTGGCCCAGTGGCCATTACAGTGTTCTACTTGGCCTATGCGTTGTTGTACGCAGACGATGGCCCTATATTCCACAAGGTACTGAAGCCAGAACAGGATGCTTGCCAGAAAACTGGATGGCTCTCTTTACTTATGCTCGGAAACTACATCAATGTCGATTCTTTCGTATGTATGGTTACTTTGATTCTATATAACGTAAAGGACCCAATGCTGGACGCTGCACTGATAATCATTACCTTGTGAATACAAGAATGAATATTCTGTTGCAAAGTCAAAATCAGAGTGTCGATCATTGAAATTAAGCTGTCAAGCGTTGGGTTGCTTACATCGTATAAATAATACATGCACATTGAACTTAAAAAATAATTTAGAAAACGAAACCGAAATATAATCAAAACCAAAAACTCTAAATAATTATCGTTTTAGGGATTACTTTTACAAATTATTCATAACATGTTTGAAGAATTCGTAAAATAAGTTGAATAAGTGAAGAAATTGGGTAAGGGGTGGGATAAACCCATGGAGTTGGCAATCGTACCCCGGTCTCTGTAGCTGAGATGCCCAGCAATCTCAATATCAATGAGCAAGGTGTTAACAGGTTTCATCTTGTACCTTCAGAAAGCTGTCAAAAGTGATAATTCGTGTTAAATGTTCCAGTGTAACATTCCTTGCTGGTCAGTCTACTGCGACTTCCAATTCTACGCTCTGACTCTCATTCTTCTGTACATTTATCGGAAGGAACCTGAAATTGGTAAAACAGTCATCGCCGTGGTAGTCATCCTTGGGATACTGAGTCCTGTTATAACCGCGTACGTGTATGATTTCCCTGCTGTTTGGAGTTTAGGAATAGGGTGAGTGTCGTTACTGTAACAGATGATAATGCTCATAGTGAACTAAAACAGATCTACTCGTATTTATTGTACAGATTGTATTTGTGCTGCATTTTTGGCAGTGCGCGTCTATCCGCCGCTGTGGCGCGTTTCTCCTGATGAGCCACCAATTGGCTCCTAAATATGTTGAGTTCATCTCCGTAAAGTAAATGTGCCAATGCTGTAAAATGAGTGAGACAGGAGATATTTTCAAATAACTGCTTTTACGCGCCATTTTCCAATATGGCAGCGTTAGCGGCAAAGATACGAGGTGGCAAAGTTGAAATTCGGAAAGAGCACATCAAAATCTATAATATTACCAATTTTTTAAACTCCCAGAAAACTTTCCAGGCAGAACTACCAAATTACTGTAGTATTATGTATGTCTTCTTTTTAAGCCAGTATTTTTTTGAAAATTATTACTGAAGAAAACACTGGTTTGCTTTACTTGTTATAATAAGATCCAAATAATAATGACTAATTAAGGTTTTATTTCATTTTAGTTCCCCTGATATAGTACATATTAATGAGAAATACAAACAAAGTAAAAAGCCGACTACGGCGTTTTTTGCCGATTAGTCGCCGACTACTCGCCGACTACAAAAGCGGCCGAATAGTCGGCTTAACCGACTAGTCGGCGGCTAGTCGGCACATCTCTACCTTAAATCCGTTGTATTTCATTATTTTATTTCAAAAGTTTTAATTCAGATAAGCATCCATATTTTGTTAGTAACAAATCTTACAAAAACTAATGTTTGTACGATATTATGAAATGTTAATTAACATTTTGGCCGTGCGCAGACAACGACAACAGACTACCACGACGGACTTTTTAGTCTGTGAAAATAGCGAAAACGCACACGACGCGCAAAAAGTCCGGCCCACAATAAATACAATCCACGCAGACTTTTTGTGCGCCGCAGACTCGATCGCACAAAAAGTCTGTCGCCTGCGCTGCGCCTTTAAGTATTTCGTCATCTTTTCTTAGATCTGCTCCTTTTCATATCAGACTTCCAGAAAAACCAATATTTCCATTACCTTAAGCTCAGAAGTCCAGGTTTAAGGTATGCCATCGTCCTGGTGCTGATTCCGAAACATTCCAACAATCATTATATCAGAAACTCGGCACTGCGCTCCAAAATTCTTTGGTAAAACTGAAAGCTTAGCTTGAAAACCGACAAGTTGAAACGGGCTTGTCTTGGAATAGCGTGTATATGAACCAAGTGTAGGCAGACCCAAAATTATGACATACGACGTACAGTCGCGAACCGGGATTGTTGAGCCACTTGCGACTGTTCTCAATTTAGACGTGTAATGGGCGATGTGACCGACTAGATGTTAGCTATTGGATTAGTATTATACGACCAAGTTACAAACATAGGTAGGTGGCTCAACAATCCCGGTTCGCGATGGTACATAATTTTTAGCTTGTAAGGTGAACGTTGTAGGGAAGAGTGGCGAATGAAAGGGGTGGCTTTCCTTGGTGGAACATTTCAGGCTTTGTTTTTTTTTTAGGATACAAATAAATTATCGAGACAAGCCAGTCTTTACCGAAGGTTATATTAAGGCTCACAATCGGATGCCTCCTTATATGGCTGGACTGCTCGTTGGATATATGATGTCAGTGTACAAACCAGCTGATTATAAGAAAGTTTGGAGTAAAGTAAGTTCTTAAAGACGAAATTAAAGCTTAACTGTTATTGCCAATTGTTGCAATGCGGATTTGAGGGTGCGGGGTGGACTGTATTTTTTAGGTTTAGGGGTAGCGGGGTGAGACTGAAAGACTAAGGGGATGAAGGATGCACAATACCTTAACACTCCTTGTGGGTGATCCTGTGACGGTGAATCAGCACGGTCATTTGCTAGACCCGTGGCGGCGACGTGAGTCCTGGGCCTGAATCTTGGTCTTCTAGGGTATACACAAAACACTAGGGAGCTCCCAAAAGACTATCAAATAGTCACGATTCAAAGGTCTTTCAGCCTTAATTAAATTAAAAATATAATTCAGCGCAATTAGCGACGCCGAGTAAAGTTCAAGCGAGAATGTGTTCGGATGCAAAACACCGTCACCATATGTTCTCGTCTCCTGTCTCTTTCTTCCACGGGCGATGGTACTGTGCGGGGAAGGGACAGGAAATCGACGTGAGTGAAAGTAATTTTTCTGTGGGAGCAGATGGATGTTACCTAGGTGGCGTTAACACTTAACAAAGTGACACATTCGGTGAACCTCTTAGGGTTTTTTCGTTACTGTCGACGCAGAATCGGCAGTAACCGATTGAAAAGTATCTTTACTAAAACTTGCACTTCAATTTCGATCTTCTGTTTTTAATCTAATCTTCCTCTAATTTTCTTTTCTTTAATAAAATCCGATTCTGCGTCGATGATTGTAGGGTTCCCGGTAATTCACTCTGGCTCTAATTAAAAAGATGTATTATCATCAGTTTGTTTTTCGTTTGATTAATTTTCACTTTGCAGACCGCGTCGATCTTGGGAGTCGTCACCAGCTTTTCCTTGATGTACGCAGTCTTGGTTCTCAACTTCTTTGCCTACGAACACCGTGTCTTCGGACCCCTGGCTTGGCTGAACTTTTTACTTGACAGGACAGTCTTCGCTGTCGGGATTCTCGGCTTGATCACTTTCTGCACATACGGTGATGTTCGTAAGTGAACTTTAGGCTAAGCAGAACATCACGCGCTAGTGTAAGTGGCAGATAATGAGTGATCAAACGAGCTTAACTGGAAGTGATGTTCGATCATCATTAGGTATATAAATACATCAGTCTTCTCACTAACACAGAAAACAAGTGAAATATCCCGTTTTTCAGTTCGGCATCACGTTTTTAGAGCTCTTTAAAAAAAGAACTGTCTGTGTCTACTCCGCTGACTCTTTTTGAATGCAATACATTTTTTACAAAATTTTATTTAACTTCACTTTTGTATGTATGTATGTTTGTATGTTTATTTACAAATCTTGCATGGAAGATTTGAACTACTTCCAATAAACCGATTGAGCTGAAACTTGGTATACTTACGTAACTTAGATGACAATACAATATTTCGATAGTGGGCTTCTGGTAGCCCAACCGGGACTGTCTCCGATGGAGGGAACTTTCAACGGTTGGTCTGATTGACTTGAAATCTGGTTCACATAATCTAGGGTGGATGACAATGACGTACAGCTGGCAAAAAGTACTGTCAGAAAAAAGCTTGTATTGAAAATGAATTTTTTTTCGGTAAGCTTATTACAATTTACAAGGGCTCAAAGTTAATATTTAATAAATAATAAATAAATATCACTGGACAATATTTACACCAATCACCTAGTCCCAAACTAGGCAACTTAATGCCTGTATTATGGGTACTAGACAACGGATAAACTTACTTATACATATATAGATAAACATCCAAGACTCGAAAGCAAACATTCGTATTCATCATACAAACATCTGCCCCGACCGGGGATCGAACCCGGGACCTCAAGTTTCACAGTCAGGTTCTCTAACCGCTGGGCTATTCGGAACTCAATTAAATCCCAGACATTATTTCCATAGATATAATGTCTGGGATTTAATTGAGTTCCTGTGTTTATGGAATATCTGGTGCCTTCACTTCCCCGCGGTGCCCTTGATGCGCTGATTACCCCCACTAGTTTTGCCACCATAAACGCCCAGCGCGAATCATACCTGTCGAAGAAATTAGATTCCTAGAAAAATCCACAACATAACCTCAATAAAGAGGTCAGACTTCACCTCGCCACTTTTAGGGTGAATTAAAATAATTGAGAATAGAGAGATAGAGGAGGGACTTTAACCCAACTAACTCAATTTAAATCTAATGCTGGTTGTACCACAGATTTAAATCGAAACTAGCTTTCCGCCCGCCGCTTCGCCCGCGTGGAATTCGGTTATATTTAATTGCGGTATAAACTTTACGGAGCCCGAGACCTTTCCAACGAATGCAAAACCGTACGATCGCACGACACGACAAAATCATGATTAAGTCCCGCGTACATATGAATATGAGTGAAAATCGCGAAAGTTTAAAACATTACAAAATCCGTTCAGTCGTTTAGACTTGAAAGAGCAAAATTCCCAACAAAAACGACTAAAAAACACTAACTCAATTTAGTTATCTGCCTACTGCCTACCCCCTAAGAACGATGGTGTGATTATTTATAGCTTATGACCATTTCTAGGTTATCATCTATCACCATACCAAATTTCATCAAAATCCGTTTAGCCGTTTAGACGTGAAAGAGCAAAAGTCCCAACAAAACGACTAAAAATCACTAACTCAATTTAGTTATCTGCCTACTGCCTACCCCCTAAGAACGATGGTGGCGTGATTATTTATAACCCATGACCATTTCTAGGTTATCCTCTATCAGCATACCAAATTTCATCAAAATTCGATCAGCCGTTTAGGCGTGAAAGAGTAACAGAGAGACAGACAGAGTTACTTTCGCATTTATAATATTAGTAAGGATAGTAAGGATAGATCCCGCGAGTTCCTACATTTGTATGAAAACCAAGCGCGCCACTTTTTCTCTTCCTACTGAATCGTCACGTGAGTGCTTTAGTGATGAGAATTGACAGTCCGAGTGAAAAAGATTCAAAGGTGACGTCGCCTTATTCAAGCCTTGTCTCTAGGCAGTTAAGACTAATCTAAGTGGTAGAAAACGAAATGAAAAATCGCGACAAAGAAAGAGCATTGCTCACCCTTTTGGCTTTCTTTTGGCACGCGAAGTACCATCGCGAACAGGGATTGTTGAGCCGCTTACCTATGTCTGTAATTTGGTCGTGTAATACAAATCCAATAGCTGACATCTAGTCGGTCACATCCGTCAGTGATTACACGTCTAAATTGCGAACAGTGGCAAGTGGCTCAACAATCCCGGTTTGTGGCTGTACATACACTTGAGTCATCTACTTCGATATAAGTTTGTGGGTTGTATCTACTTATATGTGTTGTCAGCTACAATCTAGATCTTTGTTTTCAGCTATTCTCACCTCCTTCTACAGTTGGAGGGTCTTCAAACCACTCAGCCATCTCTCTTACAGTCTGTACTTGATCCATTCTATGCTGCTGTACAGACACAAATTCGCGTTAAGAGACCACTTCAGATACAATGCGAGTGATGAGGTATGAGTAGTCAAAAGTATGTTCAGTTTGCCGTGGTGTCGAGTTTTGGAAACTAAACTGACTTCGAGGAAAAGATTATCAGAAGCGTTGTTTTTTTTTACAGGCGGTGACAGCTTTGGGCGTGACAGTCTTATCAGTGATGCTGAGTATGGTGGTGTGGTTGGTGGTGGAAGCGCCTCTGAACAATCTATTCGGTGGCTACCTCAATGTCAGGTACATCGTCAACTTAACCCAAGGGTGCTTACATATAGAGACAGGTTTCCAGCGGGTCGGTACCAATTGTATAAAGAAACAGGTAAAACTGAAACCTGTTTCGTTATGCAAACACCCTACGCCAGGATTTCAGTGGGAACTTCTGACGTTTCACTGTGACCACTCATTAATTGACTTACGATATAACAGTCGAATCAATTGATTACTGATCCACTGCTCTCAAAATAATTTTAAACAAAAAAAACCTACTTCAAATTAGCAATATTTTGAAAGTATTCTGTTTACTGAATGTAAAATCTTGACTTCATCAACAAATTACCGAAAACGCCGTACATCTCCATATAAAATTTGAAGAGTTCCCTCGATTTCTCCAAGATTCCATCATCAGATCCTGGTTTCGTGCCAATGGGACCAATTTCGAGTTATACCCTTTCGATTAAAAAAAAAAAATTGAAAATCGGTCCACGGGTTTTCGAGATATCGAGTAAAATACACACACAAAAAAAAAAAAAAATTAGGTCGAATTGAGAACCTCCTCCTTTTTGAAGTCGGTTAATAAACGTGACAAGTTTTCCGTTGCAGAAAAATACATGCATAGCATACATACATAACAGTCACGCATCAATGTAATACAATCAAGTCAGAATCAGACCTGTACCTGTACTATCGAACCAACTGATTCCTTACCCACCGTAGAACGTTGTCACGATAAACGTCATAAACATTTCCTTTGTCGAGCAATGCAATGTCACTATGACGTTCACTGTGAATAGGCTCTTTGGTGGGTCAGGAATCTATTGGTTCGCGTGCACATAATTTTACACGTAACTTGTACAGTCAACCAATTTGATTCCTAGGCCACTGTGGAACCATGTCGTAATAAATTTGTTTGTTTGTCTTCTATGACATTGATTGTTGCATTACGCATGTCATGATGACATCTTTACTTTTGCGAACATGTGTCACCGATAATCAATAGAAAAGGGGTTTGTTTAGGTATCAATAAGTTTCATGTCATAGATATCGGGATGAAAATTAAAAATACTTTTCTGACAAAACTTCACTGAAAGAGTATAGTCTATTTGTTTCTCCGTCACACTTGCGTATAAAAGAAGCTTAACTGGAATAGTCTCTGTCTTTCTGTCAAACTTTCTTTTTAATTTCATGTCATGAAGCTCACTCTCTACGATTATTTCATATTGTGATTAGAGAGTTGATAATTGTTTGACCCGCATTGACGCTGTCATTATCTATAGTCAATGCGACAAAGTTCTATAGTGGCCTAGGAATCAAATTGGTTGACTGTACATCAATGTTATGCTTGGTTTCCCAAATACGGTAGGCAGAGAACAGGAAGGTGCTACATAGTCAAAGCCATGCCTGTTTCAGGGTTAGCCGCTTCTAACATACTTTTAGGTTTTAAGGAGGTACAATAGTGATGGGTTGCTAGCTTGTCAACTTCCACATTACGACAAGCACGGAAGAAATGGAGAGGTACTAGACCCGACACCACACGGGTAGGTTTTTAAGTTAAGAGGTACCTACAATAATAGCGATGGGTCGCTAGCTTGTCACCTAAAATATACCTTAACGCAGCGTTTCTCAAACTTTTTTAGTGACGGAACCCTTTTGGAAAGCGAAACACTTGACGGAACCTTACAAAAAAAACAGCAGTTTTTAAAAGTATTATTTATCCACCGTCCATCTATTCGCCGCGTCAAAACTTTCGATAGAGAATGGCGTTTTGTTTTTTTTTCTAAATTCTTGCGGAACCCCATCAGGGTAATCACGGAACCCTGGGGTTCCGCGGAACACACTTTGAGAATGGCTACCTTAACGGGTTGACTTAGTCGCTTTTGATATCCAAGTTGAAATGAAGAGGCGTCTGAAGGATATTTTGTTTTACATTTAAAAAGTTTATGTTGGGTTAGTGTGTTAAATAATGTACTATTTTACAGGTCACAATCGCAAAAATCCACTACCAATGGGACCACGGAGAAAGTATCTGAAGAAAATGTCGAACAACAGAAGACAACATAGTTTTCTACCGAAGCAAGATTAGTGTGAATGAAGTAGTAGTTATGTATTTACTGTACCTATGATGTAAGTGTTAGAAATGTAAAAATGTTGCTTTTATAAAACGAACATTTAATAATGTTGTCTCTACGGTGGACATGAAATTCACGATTTAAGATCGGTCTCAAAATTTTATTTGTCAACGGTTTGGTTCTTCAAAGATAGGACAATTTTGATGTGCCGTTCATTTAGACCATAAGGCTCAATTCACACCAGAAGAGCAGCGCAGCGCGGCGTAGCGGAGCGCAGTTTCAGTGTCATGAGAATTTCAACTTTATTGTCATTACAATAAGACTTATTATCGCATGAGAAACTCTAACGATGCGCGCGGATGCCCGCGGATCCGCGGGAATTCCAGCGCATTTTATAAACAAAGCCGTGCGACTGCGCGAGCTGTCGCGGGAATGCCCGAGGATGCTCGAGTAGTCGCGACGGCCGCTGTCAATACATATGTCAATATGTCAATAATTATGTGAATTCCAGCGACTTCCTACGCATTCCAGCGGCTTCTCGAGCAGTCGCAGGAATCCTTGCAAATTCTCCACGGAGCGGGTCGCTGCGCTACGCCGCGCTGCGCTGCTTTTCTGGTGTGAATTGAGCCTAAGAAAACTGCAGGAACTTTTAAAAAATTCCAATCCAGAAATTCAGACAAGATTTTTAATTACAAAAGCGATGCGCAAACTTAATGATGGGATTCTAAAGGTCACAGCACACATATCAACTCGGAAAAGGATCGCCACCGTATCGCCCCAAGTAGTTCAGTATATTGTTTGTATGAAACTCCCTACTGCAACGCACTCTAATTGGAATCGTACCGTAATCGCCTCGTAAACACGTTACTTTGACGGCTAGTTGACGGCGAGGCGAAACGCGATACGGAGACGATCTGTTTCCGAATTGATATGGTGTGCTGAACGTCTAGTGTAATGAAAACGATTTTGCAGTCGTTAACGAATTCGTTTGCGAGTTATCGCAAAATTGTATGGAAACTGTAACAGCGCCGCCAGCGGAACGTTTGCACAACTGCACGTCTCCCATTGAGGATAGAACCTATAGAGTACTAATGTCGTTTTGGTTGTTCGGAAATTATTCCGCAAAACAATTGAAGTGGTCGCTGTGCTCTTATTGGCCGGTCCAAAAACGCGCGTAACGCTAGTGCCTTTTTTTCTACGGTTATTGGCTCTGTACTGAGTCTGTGACAGTGATGGTGACGTTTAGTATGTTGAAATCAACAAACTATATGCGTACCGGGGTTGCGAACATTGTTTCTCTATAGGTTCTATCCTCTATGACGACTCCATACAATTCCGTGATAACTCGCAAGCGAATTCGTTAACGAGATCATCGTCGTTTTCATTACACTAGTCGTACGTACTGTGCCTCAATGGTGGAGGAGCTGTTGGGTCCATGACGATGACGGTTCATCAGATTGAATGTCAGTGAATAAAATAGTTTTCCTAATGAAATATGTGTCTTTACTTCCCTTGATTAATCTGTTCATTTCTATATCTCTTACTTAAAATCTGATCAATTGCCGACTGTTTATTACAACATTAAAAAGGGCCAGGCGCGTAAAACACATACATACATACATATTCTTACGCCTGTATTCCCAAGAGGGGTAGGCAGAGCACATGAATTCAAAAATCCAGTGCCACGTTTAGCAATTTCAGGGTAAACAGCTGGTTAAACGTGATATTGCAGTGACAGGTTGCTAGCCCATCGCCCACAGTACACTAACCCTTTCCCAGAGTCGACTTTTACGACACCCACGGGCAGAAAGGGGGAGGTGCTATTCTAACCCGGCACCACACGGGGTAAAACACACTTTCCGATATGTACACTTTGTCAATAAGTATGCGCACTTTCGCAGAAGGTATATTTTCCCGGAAAGTACACTTTAGGGGTGGGGGCCCCCCTTTATAGTAGGTACCAAAAGGTTTCTGTGATATAGTCCAAATGCGAACAGATGGATAGAAAGACTGAAACTATAAGCCTTCTGTTTTTGCAATTTCAACTACAGGATCCTATAAAAATAATATTCATCTTTTAACAAATACGTTTATAGTCTCAAAGTAAATAAAGTAAAACTTAACATAAAATCACTTTCTTCTTTAAAAATAATAATTATCATAACTTGTGGAAAAGAACACTTTTTGAAATAGTGCACCTTTCGAGAAAGTGCACCAATTGGGAAAGTGTATCTTTTGGGAGTGTACATTATGCGGAAAGTGCATTTTTAAAGAAAGTAGCACTGGATTTTGGAATTCATGCCTATTTCTCTTGGGAATACGGGCGTGAGCATGTGTGTGTGTGTATTCTCACTAGAATTGCTCAACCCAATGCTTTACCATCGAATGGGCAGTTACTGTCTAATACAAATTATTAAATAATTACTAAATTAATATAAGGGCGCCCTCGAAGAACGTATATCGACCAGATCGGCGATGTGCTAAAGGGAGGCCAAATTAAGAGTACCCGAAACCGTCGAGCGTGTATGACGAGAGTGATGAATGTTAGTGAAGCGAAAGAAGTATGTCAAAATAGAAGCGAATGGCGCTCTGTTGTCTCTGCCTACCCCGCAGGGAATAAGGCGTGACGGTTATGTATGTATGTATGTATGTAAATTAATATAATTTGCTAAAGATTTTGGTTAATTGGGTCATTGTCATAACCCTAAAAAAATATGTCCATTTGTAATATATAAGACATTTTTAATAATTGGATTCAATTTACATCATAACTATAAAGTACCTACAGGAAACGTACTAGACTATAACTATTATCATATTTTCTATAAATGTAATTATTTGTTTTGTTTATCACCACAAATGTAACTGAAAGTCCACTTTGGTGGACTGTCCGGATTCCACCTGTTAATAGAATGTGGCTTTAAAAAAATACCTCTCTTTTATTATTGTACAAAAATGCCATTTTTCCCTAATCCATGTATGATTTCCATTTAACATTAATAGGATTTAAAAAATTAAATGGAAATAAAACACATTTTTTGCATCATTGAATCTTGTCACAACATTTTTTATCTTTTTGGTGGACATTACTTTAAATTCTAGAAAAACTAGGGAAATGACAAATGAATAGACCGGGACATATAATTTAACTCATTCACTATCGTACTATCCCTGTTAGCAACCATTTTGCCGAGACTTGTGCGCAGCAGACGATATTGTTGTGTTAACAAGAATATTTGGTGGTGTCAAAGTTGAATTGTCTTTCCGGTTACTGCTGTATTTTGTAAGTACATCGCTATAAATCCACCAAACGTTTTTAATAATTAGTTAAGCAATCAAACATTGTAAATATGCCTTGCCTTTTGAATAATCCTTTAAATGGCTGGTGTTGTGAATGATATTGCGGAAAAAGTCCATTCGGTGGACGTCTTTTTGGTGGACTTTTTGTACACCCAAACGATAAATGATTGTATTTTAATTGATTTCTTGTACTTTGGTTTAATTTTTTATTATAACTTTAAAAACTTGCTTCTGATTACTGTTTTGTTTTATCCGTAAATGACTAGTGACTGAATAGTGAATGTTTAAACGTAAATTCTGTAAAGGTAAAAAAAAACTGTAGAAGATTTAACAAAAACATACAAAATAAGCTTTGAAGGAAAAATGGAATGATGCACGACGATGCAGAAAAAAAATCAATATACAAAAAGAAACTTATAAGTACATCGCACGCAAAATACCGCCTTCGATTCCAGTTATTTTAGTACCATGAAATGGGTGAACGTATTGCAGTGAAAAACAGAAGAATGTTGAAAGCAAAGAAACTTACTTACTTAGAAAGAACTTGATGACTTCAGAATGCGGCAACCATAAAAAATTAGTGAGTGCAGTCTGTTTGTTGATTGAAAAAAATGTTCATAAAAGTATACAATTTTCGGACGTATATTCTGAAAGTTCGGATACGTCAACGTTAAAACCAGGAAGAGCCACCAAACCCCCACTTTCATACATGCTTCTTGAAGATTTGAAGGCTTCCTAGTCTTCGGAGGACGAAGACATATTTGGTCCACCGAAAAGAATTGTCTATATTGTTTCGGTAGACAGACACAAAATATTTTTTATATACTTTTTGAATGTATTTACGTGTCTGATTGTTCATGATTATGAGAATATATCATGAACGTTATTTTTGTTTAAGATGTTTACCGCTTTTTGTTTTGTTTATTTATTATTAATTAACATAATTAGTCCACTCGGTGGACATATTAGTCTTTTCGGTGGAACCAAAATATCGTTATTTCGTTTTAAATCGTTTTTTTTTTTTCGAATAATTGATCTCTGAATGATACTCAGTTCTGTTGCAAGTTAGAGTAAGAGTCGTAATATACCTTCGATTTTTAAATATCACGTGTTTAATTTTTTGGCGAAAAAAATTGCCAGGCTTGACAATGACCCAATTATAATTAGTTACTTGCATATTCTCACGCCTGTATTCCCAAGAGGGGTAGGCAGAGCACATGAATTCAAAAAATCCAGTGCCACGTTTAGCTATTTCAGGGTAACCAGATGGTTAAACGTGATATCGCAGTGACAGGTTGCTAGCTCATCGCCCACAATACACTGACCCTATCCCAGAGTCGACTCTTACGACACCCACGGGAAGAAAGGGGGAGGTGCTATTCTAACCCGGCACCACACGGGCAAGTTACTTATTCTTGATAATAGTTGCTAAAATAAAGAGCACAGTTCATTTTAACCTTCTGCCAATGAGGTGGTAGTCTGTCAGACACCGCCAACCATAAAAACGTTACCAGATCGCGATGTGACGTAGTGTTTGTAGATCATTCTGTCTCGCTCAGTACCTCTCTTAGGGACCTATTTGCATAAATAATAGTACCCTGGTTCTAAGCTGCCTCCCCACCAATTTTTAGCCAAAACGGTTTAGCCGTTCTTGAGTTATAAATTGTGTAACTAGTAACACGATTTTCTTTTATATACATGTAACAATAATAATAGTATACTTTGTGAAGAACGCCTGGCCTTACGAGGTTTCAAATTTCAAAACCAAAAGATTATTTACGTCATAAGTCAAACTACGACTAGGAAGGCGTTAGCCACGCCTTTGGTAATAAATATTTAATTTAATGCAAAATAAAACAATATAAGTACAACATCAAATTTATTCTTTTCAATATAGCAAAAAACGTAACATTATGTAAATACATACTCGTATAATTATAATAAGCCTGATATCGTGATAATAAACCGATCACAGCGCCGTGCAGTGCTTGTGTCGATATCACCATCCCCCATGACGAAAATCTCGTTAAGGCCGAGAAGGACAAACTCAGCAAGGACCTTAACTTGACACGAGGTGACCGACATGTGGGATGTAGATTCGACGATCATTGTACCGATAGTCGTCTTAGCAAACGGTCTCATAGCGAAGAGTCTCGACCACCATCTTAGGAGACTCTCGCTAGACGGTTGCCTCAAGGCTTTGATGCAAAAGCCGGTACTCCTTGATACCGCACACATCGTCAAGAATTTCCTCACTTAGTAGCCCTAACCGCCGGTAGCTTGGGCCTTGCTCCGCTGCCGGCGGCAATGGGTTGTTTGGGTTTGTTTTTTGTACCTAAGAGCATTTTGTATTTTACTTTTTAAAATCATATTATTATAAAAAAACTTAAGTTAAAGAAAATAAATTAATACAGAATTAATAATATAATAATATAAACATCACGCCTGTATACCCAAACGGGGTAGATAGAGCATACCAAATGTTGCATAAATAAAACCTTAATTTTTTTACATTTCGTACACAAAACCAGGGACTATTTCTTAATAATATGACTACATATTTCAGATTTATTTATGTACTAGCTGTGCCCGCAACATCGTCCGCGTGGAATAGTTATTTTGAGCATTATTTTTTTTTCTAAATAAAAGCTAGCCTATGTCCTTTCTCAGGGTCTAAAGATTGTCTGTGCCAAATTTCATCAAAATCGGATGAGAGGTTTAAGAGGGAAAGCTTAACAGACAGAAAGACAGATAGACAAGTTTCTTTCGTATTTTTAATATTAGTAGGGAAGTAGGAATACCCCTGTTTTCAATCACCAGGGTCTGTTTCGCTCTGTACAGTCGCCATCAGATGTATCGAAGTAGCCAAGGTGTCCAAATATATCTGAGCAAGACTGAATTTCAATAAATTCTGCACACTCCAGTTGTCATTTATGTCGCAACTGCTGCAATGCCGTAATCATCTCTGAGCAAAACGCCAAATGTATCTAAGCAGACAGGCGCTCATAAATATCTGAACATTTGAGAAGAATATACTTTATGCTGTATGCCTTATGCGCGATTTTACGTATGTATGTCGACGGTAAAAAAATACGTCAATCATAATTGTACAACCTGACAGGGCAAGCAAATAATTATAATATTGTCGTAGCGATTTCATTAAGCTATTTCATGGTAAGATATACTAGCGTTTAGCTGCCTGTAAATTTTAAAGATGAATTAAAAATAACTATGCTATCAGTCAGAAGTAACATCTCATTATAATCTTAATCAAAGCAGAAGATAATTGAAAACTTTTTAACAGTAATGAAAATGGTTCTTTATAGTGTACTACTTTTAATTTTAGCCGGTAAGTAGGTCTTAAGATCGGTGAATGTTTGTGTCTATAAAATCAATGGCAATGTCTATTTAATCCTAAGGTCAGTGCAGCTTCTGACCATTGGTCACGTGTTTTAAGTGTTAAGTGGCTTTTAATAAAGAGGCTTTAGAGTTGGTGGTCATATAGTGTAAATCCTGTATATGCTCAAGGGAATCGCCGAAAATGTTTGTCAAGAGAATCTCTAACCGGCTTCCACGGTGACGACATTATGTTTATCAGTTTTATTTTGCCACGAAATGAACATTCTGTGTGCAAGGCTTAATCGACTAATGGAAAGAACTTTTTTACAGCTGCTACCTTTGCCGAAGGAACCTCGATACCACAAGTAGACCACGTCATCGCCAGCCTGTCAAACCAGGAATGGGAGGAAGACGAAACAGTCTGCAGAGACAAGATATTCAACTTGCTGGACAATGTCAAGAACTCTACGCTGTGGGCTACTTGGAGTTAGTAATTATTCATACCCAATTAGACATGAATACCAGTTCACGAGAAAGAACATAATAGATTTTTATCCCCAGAAGTATGCAATGTTCCCGCATGGTAGCGACAAGCTACTCCGCGCATTACATCCGGATATTTTGACCAGCAGCGCTATTGTCTAACGCACCAAAAATCTAAATCTTCATTAATTTGCCAGTTGGAATCAATAATCGCTTCGAAATTGATACATTTGAAAACGAACTGACATTGAAACTTTCAAATTAAACACGATTTAGATGTTTGGTGCGATAGACAATAGCGCTACAGACCTTTGATTTCTATCAGGTTTTCATTAGCAAGTTCATAATTTTGTTTCAGTCTGGGATGCCAACCAGGTGGCTCCGAATGGTATTTTTCTCAGTGCCCGCTTCCACCTCGGCAACTACGACCAGTGTCTGCGTCCCTCATGGCTGCCTAAACATCCGGAGCTGAGGACCCAGTACTGCCTCGCTGACATCGAGATGAGTAAAAACCCTCGCGTCAAGAACTTGGAGCTTCCGGGCCCCTATGGTAAAGCGGAGGACTACTATATTCACGTAAGTGAACACAAGGCTTATAATTTCATTATCATCATCATCAGCCTATATTCGTCCGCCTGCTGGACATAGGTTTCTCCTATGGCACACCACTCAACACGGTCCACCGTTTTCCTCTTCTATTTTATTATAATTTTGATTATTATCTTTAATTTATCTCCGAATCCTTCCCACAAATATCCTTGTTCGTATCATCACCTGCGAAGTTCCACTATGAAGGCTTCGTCCGTAGTTTTTTCAGGATATTGATTCCATTTTCAGGGTGGTACCATTGTTGGGCGTAGTTTCTCTTTCATGTCGTACGGAGTGTGTCTCCCTGCTGGTTGCAAAGATAAGTCGGTGGAAAAGTTCACGAGGGCGCTGCTTCGAGGTCAGCATTTACAAGGAGCCTGGGACGCAGATGTGAAGATCTACCAGTGCAAAGAAGCCGGAGAAGTCGTCATGCCTTCAAGAGGATATTATATTTATATGTAAGTATTGATAACTTGTTTAGAATTACGTCTACCTATGAAATTCATGTGAAGGAATTGACCATAGAACGCTGGTTAAGATGGACACTCGTCCAATTTTTTTACGTGTGGATAATATTCCTTGTGCGTCCTCTGATTCGAGGCAGTACGACAAAATTTAAAGAGCTTTCCCTCAAGAGGTGGGCATACCCACTAAAACCTAGGCAAATGAGGGATCATAGCCATTTGTGTGGACGATCCATTAACTATACTACTAAGTATACGTTTACTTTGGTGGCACCGTACAATGCGGGTTCCTGATTCATCACCCGACCCCGCTGGTGGTCAAAGTATATCTTCCTCCTTACATCTGTTTCCTCAGTGCTGAGGATTGTGGTCATTTCGCCGGAACAGTCTCTCTCATGTTGTTTGATGTGCCGCCATCTGCTCCCAACAGTTGCTGTATGAAGAGCATCGTGTATGGCAGTGTCGAATGTCGTACAAATTTGGTCTGCCCAGCGTGGTGGGCTTCTACCTCTTGGACTTGCCTGTATCTATGCACAATATATGTTTTAATTTATTTCAGGTACACAATCGCCATATTGGCTTTTATAGCAATAGCTTCGACATACTACGTGAGCAACCGTTCAGACAAAGCCGTTTCGGGTTCATTAGGTGAGTGAAGAAAAGGCTGTGGTGGTTTTGCTAATGGCTTTTCAGATTCGTGGGATCGAATCCAAGCTCGAAACTATGAGTTTTTCAAGGTTTATGAAAGGAAAATCAATAAACATGTAGGTTTGTTCTGTGAACATTTACCGAGTGTCGAGTTTTGGATGACATAATTCATTTTTTTCGTTAACTTTGTAAGAGGCGACTTTGTTACTTTAAGTGTCAGGCTAGCAACCTATGGCAGAGCAGCTACTGTACTTTTTCTTCTACTTTTAAACCAAAATTTTTGTAGTTGAGTGGGAAACACGAAATAGTTTTGTCTATGTAGTGTTTCGTGTGCTCTGCCCACCCCATTTGGGAATTTAGATAATTAGGTTGGAAAGTAAAACTAAAGGAGTTGCGTTTTCAAGATAATAATTATGTGTTTGTAAGTGTACATTACAAAACGAAACAATATTCTTTACTGAAAACCAAAATGAAAAAAAAAGAATCACAAAAATGAAAAGTCAAAGGGAAAGTAAATGAACAAATTTAACCATTTGTTTCAAATTTTAAATAAAGACAATTATAATATGTGACATGAAAATTGATTGCTAACTTTCTTTAACAAAACTCGGGAACAGCTGAACCGATTTTGCTAATTATTCTTTACTAGCTTTCCGCCCGCGGCTTCGGCCGCGTGGAACTCGGTTATATTGCGGTATATAGCACAACATAAGAAAACTTCTCGTTTCAAACGACACACAGCGCCATCGATCTATCATCTATCGGTCGATCATCGATCGATATCGATCTATCATCGATTGATATCGATCTATCAAGCAAACTATATTTTTGTTTTCTCTCGGGAACATCCATTTTTTCCGGGATAAAAAGTACCCTATTATTTAATCTGGACTTCTATCTTTATGTCTGCAAGATTTTAAAGCAATCGGTTCAGTAGTTACGGCGTGAAAGCGGAACAAACAAACAAACAAACAAACAAACTCACTTTCTGACTTATAATATTAGTAAGGATTACTCTTGACGTTATGAGGATGATTCTTAGGAAGAAAAAAAAAACAATAAGACGTTTCTTTTCCAGTGAGTCACGTGGCCAAGTCGTTCTGTCTCCGTCGCAACTGTGCAACAGTGTTTAAGGAAGACAAGGACGCACTGCAATACCTTCACGGTATCAGGGTCTTGTTAGCGTACACCGTCGTGCAATATCATGCTTATGTTTACACATGTGCAACGTCGGTTTCCAACGGGCTGGATTTAGAAAAAGTATGTATTGAAAGGGCTAGTGTACATGGACGTGATGATTTTGTAGGTGCTGTTAATCTCAATAAAACTAGAAGCTACCATTAAAGTATGGCTACCTAAAAACATTTGCTTTATGTAGCGCTCCAGCGCCACATTCGTCGAATAGCCGAACTAGACGATCGTAGGTACATCGCGCTAGCGAAGTTTCAACCTCCAACTTTCTCTCCGTGGACTTCGGACCCAAGAATAACATCAGTATTCTGTCTAGAGAGAGATCTCTTTATCAGTCTTTTCCACAATGTGAACGCATTACTGTGTGGTTTGTGCACTCGTCGTACAAACCAAGGATGTTACGAATCCGGATGCGCAGTTTATGAGGCCCACATCCGCGAATGAGGATGCGGATGCGGATCTGTACAAAAAACTCAATTATTGGTTTGGTAGGATAAAAAACAGAGTAATGCGCGTCAGATCTTGTCACGGCCACGACAAAATAATAGCCAGACGCGTCACCGTCACTGATTCACCGAAGTCCGAAATCAAATTACTGCTTGCGTAGGTATTTGGTCGATATTCGACACGTGCCACTCACCGAGCCCGCCATTTTCTTTTTTTTCGCGACATGCTACACATCCGCATTCGCATAAAATCCGCATCGAGTTTATGCGGTTACGGATGCGGATGCGGATGTCCAAATCGATGCGGATTCGCATACGTGGATGCGAATGCGAATATTCGCAACATCTCTGGTTCAAACTTCTATTTTACTCCCACAGGACATGCATTCGCCTGATATCGGTCCTCAAGCGATTCGGGCTGATCTATATGTGGACACATTTTTCGCGATGGCAGGCTTATTCTTGGGCAGAAGTATCTCCACGTTAGATGTCACTAAGCCGTACAATTTGCTGAAAATGATTGTGCGACGTTACTTAAGGTGAGTACATTTTAGTTTCCAACTTCACCAATGTGGTGGCTTGACCTGAATCACCCATTCTTGAGTTATTTTTTTAGCCTTTTAAGTGTCCGACTGGTGAGCAAAGACTTAAGAGGATAAGAGTCGCACCACTTCTCCATACAAACGTAGTCCCCTGTTTTCTCCCTGAATAATGAATAATGACATTCGAGCAAAAATTTTTTTTTTCATTAAATTTGTATCTGTTGTAATGCCTCTATGATTTGTTTTTATCGATATTCTAAATAAGAAAGAAAATTATGAGAAATAAATTTAGAATATTGATAAAAGCAAATCATAGGGGCATAGCCACAACAGATACAAATTATGCTCTAATGTCATTTTTCAGGGAGAAAACAGAGGACTACGTTTATATGGAGAAGTAGTGCGACTCCTATCCTCTTAAGAGCCTAGCTGACACGAATTACCCGCAACGAACGCCCGTCTAATAAGAAGTTGTATGAACACCGCTAACTGGCCATGTTATTATAGTTCACGCTTATGTTCCCATAATGGGTTAGGCAATGCACCTTAAACGTGACATAGACAAAACCATGATTAGGAATATTTCACGATTCGTAGCCACTTCGATTGAAAACAGATGAAAGAGTTACCATAATAGTTGCATATTAATAGCCTGTCGCCTAAAACATACCTAATCCTAATTTTGATTACAGCTTGCCTTTTGACAAAGGCCTCCTCCAAAGACTTTCATCTATCCCTGTCTCTTGCGATTCTGGTCCATTCTGGACCGGCTACTCATTTTATATCGTCTTCCCAGCGTTTTATTAGAAAGATACATACATACATACATACATACATACATACATACAAATATTCTCACGCCTGTATTCCCAAGAGGGGTAGGCAGAGCACATGAATTGAAAAATCCAGTGCCACGTTTAGCAATTACAGGGTAACCAGATGGTTAAACGTGATCTTGCAATGATAGGTTGCTAGCCCATTGCCCGCAATACACTAACCATTTCCCAGAGTCGACTCTTACGACACTCGTGGGACGAAAAGGGGTAGTGCTATTCTAACTCGGCACCACACGGGTAGAAAGATACATAAATAGATATAGAAGAGTAATAAATTAATTAACTTTTTCCAGGTTGATTGGCCCTCTGGCCCTTGCAGTGTTCTACATGGCCTACGCGATGTTGTACTCAGACGATGGCCCTGTTTTCCACAAGCTACTGAAGAGACAACAGGAGGATTGCGAGAAAAATGGATGGATTTCCTTACTTATGCTCGGAAATTATATCAACGCTGATTCTTACGTATGTATGGTTATTAAGATTACTTATATCTAACGTAAGCAAAGACTCAATGCCGGAGACTGAACCAATAATCAACACTTGTATTTATTCAGCTGTAAAGTCAAAATCAGTGTGTTGATCATTGGAATTAAGCTATCAAACGACTGATTGCTTACATCATAATAGTATGTACAATGACAACTATCCATGAATTAATTGGATGAGGATTTAAACCCATGAAGTTGGCAATACGTATCACGCTGTTCCTACCTAAGACACTCTCAGTTGGAAACAGAATGGGACTTATTATCAACATCGTTTGTGGATTTCGTGTTCTTTGCCTAACTTGTTCGGGAATATTGCATACATACATACAGTCACGCCTCTTTCCCACAGGAGTAGGCAGATACCACTTTGTTCCACTTGCTACAATCCTGACATACTTCTTTTGCTTCATCCACATGCATTAGTCTCTTCATACATGCTCGTCGATTTCGTCGGGAATATTGGCGTGATGTGTGAATAACCGCAGGGCTAAAAATCTACATCGGTTTCATGGACCAAAGCGATCAAGATCTTAGGCGTTGCGGTAAAATGCTTTCGTGTAAAAATTTGATCACGAACGATTGTGAGAGCATTTTTAGAGCATACGTAAAACCAATTTTCAGTTAAATAACAAAATTCTAATATGGGTATGAGTTTCGGTTGCGATGACGTTACGTGTAACGATGAAATAAGTAACGATACATATATTCTGCTGTTGCGTATAAACTGGTTTCAATTTGTTTCTTTAGAAAGCTGTTAAAAGTATTAATTTGTGTTAAATGTTCCAGTGTTACCTGCCTAGCTGGTCAATCTACTGCGACTTCCAATTCTACGTGCTGACTCTCATTCTCCTGTACATTTATCGGAAGAATCCCGAAATTGGGAAAACAGTCATTACCGTGGTAGTCGTCTTTGGGATACTAAGTCCTGCGATAACCGCGTACGTGTATGATTTCCCAGCTGTTTTCAGTTTAGGAATCGGGTAAGTGTCGTTACTGTAATGAAAATGCTTAAAAAATTATCGCACGTGGATTTGAATTGAACCCATGACCTGGCATTCCGTGTCACTTTTTTTCTTCAGCAAATTTCGTAAATCTGTCGTCACGGGCTGCAACTTGGTACGATCCTGGTGAATAGGCGACTCAAATCGAAATAAAATTATCAAAATCAAAAAATTTCAGCCTTCGGAAGGTGATGGTGCTCTCGGGAAGAGCGGCGAATGAAAGTGGTGGCCTTGCCTGACAGTGGGTCAGTCATGATATAAATTTCATGCTTTATTTTGTTTTAGATTACATTATGATTTGCGAGACAAAAAGCCTTTTAGCGACCTATATATTAAGGCACATAATCGAATGCCAGCACATATGGCTGGACTGTTCGTTGGATATATGATGTCAGTGTACAAACCAGCTGATCATAAGAAAGTTTGGAGTAAAGTAAGTACAGATTGAACCAAAGCTTAACAAAGGGACCATGGTTGGTAATAGGTACTTACTTACTGTTACCGCTACTGTCGACGCAGAATCGAATAAACGATAATAATTATACTAAACATTTAAGCAATACCGTCTTGATTCAGCTCAAACATGCTCGGATTCGTTGCCGTTTGCGTCTCATTTACTTTTATTTGATGGTTATATATATTTTTTTTATATAATAAGTTTTTGCGTCGATGGTTGTAGGGGTCCCTTTAATTCACTCTGGCTCTAATAAAAATACAAATAATTGTAATTTAGTTTTTCATTCGATGAACTATCACTTTACAGACCGTGTCAATCTTGGGAGCCATCACCAGTTTTGGCTTGATGTACACTGTTATGGTTCTTGACTACATCGCTTACGAACACCGTGTCTTCGGTCCTCTGGCTTGGCTGAACTTCTTGCTTGACAGAACTGTCTTCGTCGTTGGATTTCTCAGTTTGATCACTTTTTGCACATACGGCGATGTTCGTAAGTGAACTGTTATCTAAACACGCCATCTAGTGCGAGTGTATGTGAAAGATAATGGAACAAAGGAGATATTTACCAATTTGAAATGGGTACCTGTGGCGTTACTAGTCAAAAAATGCGTATTATGCTTAGAAGTGAACTACACGTTACTTCGTATTAGATATGAAAATAATTTATATCAAAAGATGTCAAACAAACAAACGTTATTCGTTGCTTGCGGTGGCTAGGCGTGTTGTAGCGACGTTTGGATTTTTTCTGGAGGTTTAACACGTTTATTAGTGTTCGCACCTATATAATAAATAGACAGATAGTTAAAGCATTATAAAAATATTGTGAAATAGGATTTTCAAGAAAACTTTTAAGTCCGACACCCTTTCTGAAGAATCGGGAAACCACAGACATTAGACATGTATATCTGATCCACTTTAGCCGACTTAAACTTAATGCTAGTTACTTATGTTGTCAGCAATACACTCTACCTTTGTTTTCAGCTCTGCTCACCTCATTCTACAGTTGGAGGATCTTCAAACCACTCAGCCATCTTTCTTATAGTCAGTACTTGGTCCATTCTATGCTGCTGTACAGACACAAATTCGCGCTAAGAGACCACCTCAGATACAATGCGGATGATATAGTAAGTGCAATGTACAAGTCTCCAGAAAGTCAGAAAGTAGTACGACCAACTTGTCCTCCCCAATGTGATCAAAAAGTTCCTGTCCCTACCTGTCCAAGGTTTTTTCTGCTTTTTCTTCTCTTCTATCTATTCGTTCTCGATCAAACTAAATCAATATATTATCATATACCTATACATACCTTTCACAACCCTAAAATTATAAAAAAAATCTTGGTACCCTTAAAAACACTTTAGGCAAAAATGGCTTGCGCAGAACCCATGGAAATAAAAATGTATTTAATTAAGACCACTGGACTACAACAGAGCGTCTAGTATGTTTAAATCGATGGTGCAGTCGTTAACGAATTCGTTTGCAACTTATCGCAAAATTGTATGGAAACCGAGACAGCGCCGCCAGCGGAACGTTTGCACGACAACTGCCACGGTCGACAAGTCTCCATACATTCCGCGACAACTCGCAAACGAATTAGTTAACGACTGCACCATCGATTTCATAACACTAAATGCTCTGAGCGTCTAGTGTGTTCATTTCGATGGTACAGTCGTTAACGAATTCGTTTGCGAGTTATCGCAAAATTGTATGGAAACCGAGACAGCGCCGCCGGCGGAACGTTTGCACAACTGCCACGGTCGACACGTCTCCATACAATTCCGCGACAACTCTCAAACGAATTCGTTAACGACTGCACCATCGATTTGAACACACTAGACGCTCTGGTCTATTTAAAAAAGATATTTAACGCCATGACTGCTGTATTTAATGACTCTCACTCGAGTTCCCCACCAACCTTCCTCACCTAAAATTCTGTATTAGATGGGATAGGTTGGATAATGGGAACTAACCCTTTTTTCTCTTGAAAATGATTTACTCGCGGGTAAAGAGTGACTAAAGGGAAGAAGTCTAAAGGGGAGGCCCATGTTCAGCAGTGGACGTCTTATGGCTGAAATTATGATGATGAAAGTAAGACTTATTTGAGGCGTCAATTTTCATTTCACTGTATCGAGCCAGCATATTCTTGAGCCATCGCTTTGAGTGCCCTGCCAGTTTTCATGAGCAATGTTTTTTGACCCGTGTGGACTCCCCCTTTCTTCCCGTGGGTGTCGTAAGAGTCGACTCTGGGAAATGGTAAGTTATTGCGGGCGATGGGCTAGCAACCTGTCACTGCAATATCACGTTTAACCATCTGGTTACCCTGAAATTGCTAAACGTGGCACTGGATTTTAGACTTCATGTGCTCTGCCTACCCCTCAGGCGTGAGAATATGTGTGTATTGCGAAGCCTGGCCCAGCACCGGTTAATGTGTACAGGCAGGGGTCTTAGGCAGTTGCCCTGCCAGTTTTCATGAGCAATGTTTTTGACGTGACAACGTCTTATAATTCGATGGAGCCGCGTGCACGGACAAAAAAGATGACGTATTTGCCGTTACCTCAATGACAGTCGATGAGTTCGATTTTAGGCGTCCCATTCCCAGCAAACCAATTACGTTGCAGAAAGTTTATCAGAATTTCAACTTCAATTCACAGCCTTCGATAGCTCAGTTGGTTTAGCGGTGTCTCTAAAGTCAATAAGTCGCTGGTTCAAATCCGGTTCGAAAGAGTTCTTTTTGTGTTTTATTTTTTAATGCAATGCTATAAAATATGTTAATTATATTATAACATTGAATGAATATACTGTACCGGGTGTCCCGTGGCAGATTTTGGATTTCAAAGTTAATTTTAAAGATGTTTTTAATTGAGAATATAAATGTATTTGTAACGAAAAGAAAGATGAAACATGCGGATTTTGTTTTTTAAAGCGTACTTTATCGAAATGTGTTCCATCGCAGCACACTCACTCGGGGAATATTTCCAGTGAATTCTGATTGACGCGCTGCAGTACTGACGGAAAAATAGGGTCAACTTCTCGCCTCACATTATCGTTTAATTCCAAAAGATTCGTCAGGTCATTATCATATAAATTTATCTTTAAGTTTCTCCCATAGAAAAAAAAAACCAAAGACGTGAGATCTGGTGATCTGGATGGCCATGCAATGTCTTCAAACCTGCTATTCGATTTTTCGAGGAAGATTTTCTCGAAGTAGGCTCATCACATGTTCTCAAAGAAATTCCTTGCCCTCTTTGACCGACTAAGTTTTAAATTCCTGTACCAATTGGATCTTAAAAGGATGGAATTTAATGTCCAAACTTAAAAAATGGTTCATCATGGTTTTTGGCAGCCGCAAACTTGACGCAAAATTGACACACGGAATGGCGGGGGCTATTTTGCACGCTGCTTTCAACACATGCAATGTTTTGATCAGTCCTTGATGTTTGGCTGGGACCTGGAGGTGGTTCTTTTACTGTTGAACGTGTTGCATGGAACTTCTGGACCCACGTCCTAATCAAAATTCCACTAGGTGGGTCACTTAATAGACGAATATTGTAGTGAGAACAAAGTGACCGGTGAGCTACAGCGCACAAATTTATGCTTTAAAATACGCTTTAACTGCGAAACCGCGCTGCACGCCAGTCCACTACTGTGCCTTGGGTAATCAATCCGCACAAATGCCGAGTCAAACGGTAACACTTTCCCGCTCCCACGCGCAACCTTTGGAAAAATATTCAAATTTCAAATCCAAAATCTGCCACGGGACACCCTGTAGTAATTCATTAAAAATAAAATTAAAAAAATATTTTGAAAAATGGAAGCATTCCATCAGTACTTTCTTATGACATAAGGCATAAGGTAGGCTAGGCCTGGGTTGTGTGAGTTCACGGGTTTGCCGCTAGATGGCGTTGAAATTAATGAAAAATAATTGGTATGCGAGCTAAAATGATTTTTTTAAAAGAAAATGTATAAAAGCTACCTCTAAATTGCGACGACACGTTTGAATATACTGTAGTAATTGATTAATTTTAATTAAGATGTTGTCACGTTCAACTATCGTCAGTAAACCGACTCTACAGACCCGTCCCGTTTTTTTTCCACAGGCAGTGACAGCTTTGGGCGTAACCGTCTTATCACTGATGCTGAGTATGGTGGTGTGGTTGCTGGTGGAAGCGCCTTTGAACAATCTTTTCAATGACTTCCTTGATGTCAGGTACATCAACTTAACCTAAGACTCTTTCCATAAATACGCAGGTTTCCTGAAGGTTGTTACCTGATGGTAAATCTGATAGTAAAGGTAGAAATGGAGCGGTATCTGAGGGTTATTTTGTCTTACATTTAAGAAGTTTACGTTGGGTTAAATTGTTAAATAATGTACTATTTTACAGGTCGCAATCAGAAGGAGCCACTGCCAATGGGACGAAAGAGAAAGTAGCAGAAGAAAATAATATCGAAAAACAGAAAACAATATAGCTTTTACTGTAGCAAAAATAGTATGAAATCAAAATTATGTATGTACTGTACCTATGTATGATGTAAATGTTAGAAATGTAAAAATGTTGCTTTTATAAAAGTAAAATTTAAGAATGTTGTTTCCTCTATTCTCTATTTACTATTGGTCCCAAAATTCAACTTGTGGACGACTAAGTTCACCCGGGATAGGTTCGTATAGTATAGACATAGACCAAAACAGAATGGCAGGAACTTTAAACAAATTCAAAGCCTGACATTCAGACAAAATTTTCAAATTAAAAACTTATTTATGAGGTTCTAAGAGTAACCTAAGGAATATGCTAGCAGTGGCCACGAGACTTGAAATACTTGTCTATATAGCGTTTCGTGTACTCTTCCTACCTCATTTGGAAATACAGGCGTGATGTATGTCTGTCTGTCTTCTAAAAGAAGAGCTGTTGGGTCTATGGTCGATCACGGTTTGTCATAATATTAAATGTCAGTGAATAAAATAGTTTTCCTGAAAAAATACGTGTTTTAACTTACCTTGATTATTCTGGTATTCCTATAATTATCACTTACTACCACCACTTAAAATCTGATCAAGCTTATTGCAGTTTATTAAAACATTAAAAATATTTTTATTTTATAAATGAATCGGCCATTTTGCTTGATCTTATTTTTATTCGTAAAACAATTTTTTTAATGACTTCCACAATGAATCTTGGTGGCCAGTAACAATAAACTGGTACTTACCTACATACATTGTTTTTAGGGTTCCTTAACGTCCGTCCGTCCGTCGGTCCGTCTGTCACCAGGATGTATCTCACGAACCATGCTAGCTAGACAGTTAAAATTTTCACATTTTGTGTATTTCTATTGCCGCTAATAACAAAATAAGGTAAAATAATTATTTATGGGGGCCCCCATACAACAATCGTGATTTTTTTACTGTTTTAGGGTCGATATAAAATATAAATAACGGTAACAGGTAGGCACGATAAATATTCACAGAATATTTGCTTTAAAAGTAAATAATAAAATAAGGATTTAAGGGGGCTCCTAAATAAAAATCGTGATTTTTGCAGATTTTGTTACCTACATTGAACCTTTCGTGCGCAAGTCCGAATCGCACTTAGCCAATTTTTTTTTTTAATTTTTGCCTCCCCCCACACTGTTAATGTCTTCATATGGCCTGATGGTTGACTGGTAGAGGCTGCCGAAGGCACTA
>BHDV01035886.1:0-14953 GCA_005406045.1 Adoxophyes honmai
CAACCGCGACTGTTCGAGGCACGAAAAAAAAACGGTGTTACAAACTAAGCTTAAAAATTCCTTTTCGAATGAGTATGTGAATTTTAAATGCTTAAATATTTCTGGCATGGATTGTTTCAACAGAGCTATTAGAGCTCGGGCGGGGCCTATTTTGAAGATTTGTATTCCCAATTGACGGAACAAAGAGTCCTCTTGGTTGAGAGAGTCTGCATCGATGCCGAAGCCGCATGCCCCGATGAAGTCGGTTGTGTACCGCGCCATGAGGTCGCGGGCGTCGATTGCACGGCCGGTGAGGATGGTGGTGTGGAGACGTTCCTTCAGTCTCTCGGCTCGCTCCACGATGAGCGGGAACATCGCCTTCAGTTTCCCGCTTGTGAACGCCGGCGTCATGCGCTGCCGCAGCAGCCGCCACAGGTCCCCATCCGCGAAGAACAGATTACGGAACAACGGCTCAATCACCTTCTCATGCACGTTGATACCTCTTGGGTAGAAATTAATAAAGTCCGTCATAATTATCCTTTTCACGATTTCAGGATCTCTTATAACTAGCTCTGGGATTGGCCCCCGGTAGTATCCCACGACTTTCTCTTTAGGGTATTTGTTGTACATTTCTTCAGATATTTCGGTAACACTTTTCTGCAAGAGGTAGTTACGGGCATTGGTGCCGAAAAACGGTACTGGCTTGTCATGCTTGACACCACGTTTCTTCCAGTAGCTATAGTTTCTGGTACCATATAGATATAGTGCCGCCAATGCGACAAGCACTACGACGAGTGTAAACATCTCTGGAGCTCTACGAACTTTCTGACCAGATTTTTTTCTCGATACTTTATAAATTGTACTTTTATCATTGTACTTGATAAAAGATCTGCAAACAAAGTCAAAGTCTAAGATGGAACAGTAATGGATGACTACGTATTATGACATCATAATCAATGACTTGAGAACTTTATTTAGCCTAAGCGGCTTTTGCGGTATCTTATACGCGTCTTCGATCTCTTGGGAATCTATGATGTGACTTACAATTTGCTTTGGATTGTTCTTGTCGGGATTTGAAGTTAAAGCCTCTGTACTAGTGACCGTAATAGAATTTGACATTGATAAAAAAAACATCTTAACCATTTTGTATCCTTAATAATCCTTATTCTTCTTTGTTTTTTTTTACTTCTTCAAATGTAATGGTTCCTAATTGGATATATAGTTTTTAATTTTCAATTAAGTGTGGTTTTTGTGTAACGTTGCGTCAGCTTTTTAGTATGAATGTCTCTAAGACAGTTTTGCTTCGGGATAAACATTATCTGTTTTATCTCATTGGACTTTGATTATCTTATCTATTGGGTTAATTTATCTGCTGTTTTTTCGCACTTTGTTCGGGTTATTTCAGATTATGAGTTATCTTTATCTACAAATGATAAACAATCAGATAACAGGTATCATTTTTTTGCAGCGCAGTGAATGAATAAGTAATTTTGCAAAACGATAAATTTCCAAGCCGTTGAAATAAATCATACACTATAGTCTTTTTTGCAAAGCAAGGATACGTGACCCTTTCTTTTTTCAATTCCACGCAATAATGAAAAACAGTAATAAAATGTTTTTTTACGTATAAAATCGCCAAAAAATAAACTCAAATTCACATTACCACAACCCTTTAATTGATCAATGTGTCACCACAGCCAAGCAATGTGAAAAGCACTATAGTAATACAAAATAACTATTTATTTCAAAATCCATTTTAAGAACATTGTTGGCATTGCAAGACTCATTGGGTGTGATGAATTTCGATAAACGAAATTGGACTAAGATGTCTCATTTTTCGTTTCATTGTTAAACTATTTTGCTTAGCAACTGGTGCTTCATAAACCCAATGAGTCGCAGTCGGCTACTACGTTTAATATTATCGTCATCTCGTTCCAAGATAACAAGAAAATATTCACAGCATTCCTCGTAGCCCCAGACTTTGCCACAAAGAACTAAACATTCCTCTTCTAAGAAGGTAAATGCCGAATTCTGTTGAAACATTTCGCTCGCATTCTCCGCGCATAAAAGAATCAAGAAGCAGCAAACGTCACTACTTTAAGCAATTCTTGACAATAAACAAGTTGACTATACGACAAGCCCTGCCCGTGGAGTCCCACTAGTGGGACCCCGCCAGCTGGGCCGGCGCCGGCGCGACAGCCAAAGCCAGCTTTAACTCATAGTGACAGAAACCACAGTCCGCTGAAAGTGCTACATTTTGTCCCCACATGAGCGACAGCGAAAAAGGACCCTTATGCCAATGAGGTTTAAGATGCTTCTGGAGCAGAAGCCAGCATGTATCTCAAAGGAGCGATTTAAAACATGTTCCGAACGTTTGCGGTGAAAGCTTTCTTGGCAAAGTTTCTTGCTTAGTTTTATTTTTAAATTGCGATTCATGCACGGATTGGAGGTGGCCTTTGAAACGTCGTGGCTCGCTCTCCGAGGCTAATGCTGGCTTTTAATGTAACCATTTATAACGTCATTGAGAAGTATTTGAGTTTGCTTTGACTGTTCGTTCAATTTACAGCGCACGACATGGATTTATGTAGAATCTTTGTAGATAGCAACTTAAGTAGACATAATGATGTTTTAGCCATTGTAGTCGATCCTCGTTTTACATAAAAATTGAAACAATAAAAGTGATTTTTTTTTATAGGGCTGCATTTAACCAAACACAAAAAGCAATAAAAAAAAGCGGGTGGGTAAATATTTGGGCGTTTGGCTATTTCATTCTTTCGTTTATTTATTTCGGTATTTCACCGGCGCATTCTTCTTGGCAATGATGGTCTTTCCGAAGCGCTGGTAAAATCAAAAAATGACGTGTAAAAGTGCTCTTAGGAGCCTATTTGCATAAATAAAGTTTTGAATTTTGAATTTGAATTTTGAAATTTTGAGTTGAAAATAATGACATCGGTTCAAACGCCCAAATATTTATCCGGGTAACGGTGACTTTTGCCATGACTAAATCTTATTTTTATTTATTCAAGTAGACCCTTATTGTGCCAAGAGCATTAGTTAGATTAGAAATGGTACGTTTTAGACGACATGCTAGCAACCCAGTCACTATCATACCTCTTCCATCTGTTACAAACGAAAAATTATGCTGAAAGTGGCGGCAAAGCGTGGAATGGTTATCTTTTTGTCTATGCAACATTTCGTGTGTTCTGCCTAACATTTGGAAATATGGGCGTGATTGTTGTATTATACAATAATGTTATGTCACTATTGACATTTACTTTAAATAGGTTCTATGGTGAGTCAGGAGTCAATTGGTTTGTTGGCACTTGCATAAAATTGTGTCAACTATTATGTATGCCTGCATTCCTTAATGGAATAGGCAGAGCATACGCAACGTTAAAAAACCAAAACACGTGACTATTTCAGACTTCATAAACAGTTAACATAATTTTAAGTGAAAAAATAGCAGGAAGAAATTATATTATTGGCAGGTCGCTAGCCTGTCGCCTAAAGCATACCTATACCCATTTCCTTAGTCGCCTCTTGCGGCGTCCACGGAAGAAATAGAGAGGTATTATTTTAAATTTGGACGTCTCTGTGGAATAAATACATACATACATACAATCACGCCTGTACAACGACGGACACGGAAACGGGGTGGACAGAGCATTCAAAATGCTACATAGACAAAACGATGACTATTTCACGTTATGTGGCCACTTCTACCATATTTTTTAGGTTTTGAAGTGCCGGGTCCAATAGTGATCGGTTGCTAGCCTGTCGCCTGAAGTATACCTTTATCTATATCTTTAGTCGCCTCTTACGACATCCACGGAAGAAATGGAGACGTGTTATTCTATCCCCACACCACACAGGTAAACAGGTGGTATAAATGAAGACTCATTCTAACTCCGACTCCACAAGGTAAGTCATGTGTATTTCTGGATAAAAAAACAAACCACTTAACTGGCTAAGGTTTTGTTTTTCGTTGTGTCACGTTACACATAGACCACGTCGTCCGAGTAGCTCTGATAATTGGTCGCGTAACGACGTGTCCCCCCAGTAACAAGATATCGTTGTGCAAGAGGCGGCCGACGTCGGCCCTCACACTGCACAACAAAATTACATACATCACGCGTGTATTCCCAAATGGGGTTGGCAAAGCACACGAAATGCTACATAATCAAAACTATAAAATACCAGCTTTTGCCCGCGGCTCCGCTCGCGTTAAATTCGGGGTAGCACAGAAGAGATAGCACACATACCCATTTATTCGTAATTCTCCACAAACGTCCACCCCTCACTTTAGGGAAACGGGGGGTTTTGAAGAGACAAAAAGTAGCCTATGTCACTCTTAATGCTCTAAACTATCGCTACCTACCTAAAAAAATCACGTCAATTCATCGCTCCGTTTAGCCGTGAAAGACGGACAAACAAACAGACAAACAAACAAATAAACAAACAAACAAACGCACTTTCACATTTATATTATTATGTATGTATAGTGGCCAAGTGGCCATTTTTAGTATTTTATTTTAGTTGCTAGATTGCCACCTAAAATACATCATCTTTTTCCTTAGTCACTTCTTATGACATCCACGGAATAAATGGATAGATGTTATTCTAAATCCGACAACACACAGAAGACATTCACGGAAGGAACGGAGAGTTGCAAAGTATGTTCGCTTAGTTATTTATGTGAGTGTTACATAATTGAAGGCACTAGCTGGCTAGTTTTCTGTTTCCAAAAGTAAGGGAATTATATTTAGAACGTATATAAAACAGTTTACGCAACAGCATATTTATATTGCCGTCCTTAAAACACAACAGATCAGTAGTGTAGAGCTGTATTCGTATTTATAGCATCCCAAAATATACGATTTGATCCAAATGGCAAAGTAATTTCAATTCAAATTCGAATGGGAAGACAATATCAAAGGATCGCCAAATAACATCTAAAAACTATCGTAACCCTACACAAACGTCTTCGGGAAAACTGCCTCTCTGGAGGGTTGCTGCTGTTAGATAAGGGACTTTAAAGGAGTGGTGATAGGGTTGGCAAAGTTTTGGGTGGATGATCCGAGCGAACGACTGGAGACGGATCGGTCGTGGCGAATGTTTTATTCATGAGTTGGTGTTTGTCTAAATTTCCCGTGGCCTAGCTCGAGCCGGATTGAAATTTTGCCAAAAAACTTTGCCTCCTCCACAGTCTCTTGGCGGCCATCGCGTCCGCGCAACGCTGTTACGAATGTGACGCGATGCACATTACATTACAATAAACTATGCGTACTTGCAATTCCAATATTCTTGACAATCATAGTGTTTCAAAAACACACACACACAATCACGCCTGTATTCCCGAATGGGGCAGGCAGAGCACACAAAACGCTACACAGACAAAACGATGACTATTTCAGGTTTTGTGGCCACTTCTAGCATAATGTTTTTTTTTTGGTGGCAGGTACAATAGTGACAGGTTGATAGCACGTCTTCTAAAAAGCATACCTTAACCTTTGTCCTTAGTCGCCTCTTACGACATCCAGGGAAGAAATGGAGAGGTGTTATTTTAAACCCGACCCCACACGGTTCAATCCAAAACAAGACGTGAAAAAGAGCTTCTTCTTCTTCTTCTTAATGTGCCACTTCACTACTGAGGGTTGGCAGTCAGCTCCCCAAATCGGACGCTTTTTACAGCCTATTAAATTTGCTTAAACAAAAGTTTGATTTGCAGTTTTATTTTGATTTCGAAATAGAGAAAGTCCTTGTAAAGATTCAGCAATAGGAACTACATTACACAAAGCGTTTGTTAAGTGTATATTAGATTTCGTATACATTTTGAACATTCAGTCTATCCGCTTTCAAATAAATTTAATAGACGAGTCGACAAATAACGTACTATCAAACCACTTCATTCTTGACCAACCATGGAACCTTTTCACAATAAACATCATAGTGAACAGAAGGCCACGGATGAGTCCATCAAAGACTACAATCTGCGGATGGCGATGTGGGCGAGGGATTCGGCCGCCATAAACACAATGCTGCAGGATAGCTCATAACATCTGGTTAACCCAGAGTTGACATTTATTTAGTTTCTAAGGTTGTTATTTATTTTATTCATATAACTAGCTTTCCGCCCGCGACTTCGTTCGCGTAAATTTCGGATTTTGGGGTCGTAGGTTTCTGAGCCTATTCATTACAAACAAACAAAGTTTTCCTCTTCATAATATTAGTGTAGATGTAGATATCTAAACTCAAATATTTAACAGAATCCTTTTTTTTTTCAAAATAAAATTTTGCCTATGTTACTCGTGGATAATGTGGCTTTCGAATGGTGCAAGAATTTTTGAAAACGGTCTAGTAGTTTCTGAGCCTATTCATTACAACCAAACAAACAAACAAAGTTTTCCTCTTTATAATATTAGTGTAGATAGTATATTAAGAAGAAAAAAAAATGAAGAGCAAACAAACAACAACAGTAAAATAAGACAAAATGATTGCAACTGTTGTGATTGAAAAGAAAAGGAAAAAAAACCCTTTAGTTGTAATTATCTTTAAGAGCATAGCTACTAGTTCAACCATTGTGTCTTTTCGCGGAGCGCATAATATATTAAAATGTTAATTAAAAAAACCGGCCAAGTGCGAGCCGGACTCGCGCACGAAGGGTTCCGTACCAAAAACTGCAAAAAATCAGAATTTTTGTATGGGAGCCCCCCTTAAATATTAATTTTATTTAAATTTAATTATTTACTTTTATATAAGATATTTAATTAAATATTCTGTGAGCATTTCAAGTATTTACATGTTACAGTTATTTAAATAGATCCAAAACAGCAAAAAAAAATCACGTTTTTTGTATGGGAGCCCCCCTTAAATACCAATTTTATTTAAATGTAATTATTTATTTTTAAAGTAGATATTTAATGAAACATTTTGTGAGCATTTCAAGTATTTACCTGTTACAGTTATTTAAATAGACCCAAAACAGCAAAAAAAAAAACACATTATTCCTATGGGAGCCCCCCTTAATTATTATTATTATTTTAATTTTAGTATTTGTTGTTATAGCGGCAACAGAAATACATCATCTGTGAAAATTTCAACTCTCTAGCTCTTACGGTTCGTGAGATACAGCCTGGTGACAGACGGACAGACAGACGGACGGACAGACAGACAGCGAAGTCTCAGTAATAGGGTCCCGTTTTTACCCTTTGGGTACGGAACCCTAAAAAGGTACGGACCACGGAGTCCGTAGTAAATCTATACTACAATCGTCACACAAACCCGCATGCAATCCTGTATCTCATCTTAACTCGTTTACTTTAAGGAGGTTCATCAGAGCAGTCGGAGGGTGCGTGCGCTGGGCGTGTACCCGGCGTAACCGCTGCGTCAGCGCTGCGACGGTTTATGTCCCAGCGTTTATGACGCCGTTCGCTGCGGATCTGTTTACTTGCCCCTGTTTGGTTTCCGATTTAAAAAGGCGCTTTGGGTTTTACAATATTGGCGTTTAAGTAACTGAGAGTAGATGTGTTGTTGTTTTATGGTCGCTTGAACAATAAGTGTTTACGGCGGTTTAGTTAAACGGTTGTCGGATACGTATTTTTTTCTACATCTATATCGTAATGTACCTGATATACGTTCAGGTGGAGTAAGTAAATGGCCACCATTAAGATACCTGAATGCTGTGGTACATTATAGTGTTTACGTTATAAAATCGATCTACTTTATAAAACAGGTAATCAAAAAAAAAAATTGACGCCAATGCGCGATTTTCGGAAGTTTGCGGCTATTTCAGCAGTTTTGCTTCGTACAAATGTTATCTTAGAATAATATAATTATAGTTTCGTGAATTCTGTTTATTCTGTTTGAAAATTATAATTGATAGTTGATTGAATGTAATATACCTACATATGTATATTACCAAGCTGCGTACAACAGCTAACATCTAAACAGCAGACAACTTATGCTATGCGCAATATATCGGACCGAGGCGGTTGGTGAAAACAGTCTTTAATAAATTTCCTTCAATTCGATTGAAACATGAATCTTATCTTGACTACGCTCCTGTGTTGCTATCAGTATCGCATAAGCTAAACGTATAATCAATCAATGGTTCTTCCCACGCCTGCCCTCACCCCCGCTGGGCCAAAGGTTAAGGCTACGTCCTACATAAAGTCATTCTAAGTCAAGTCTGTAGCTCTTTATCTAGGTTTTGCGGCGACTTTTCCCTTCTAAACCTAAGTAGTACTACTAAACTTGATTTAATACGGTGAAGGCAGGTCAATAGCCGTGATAGCCCAGCGGTTCGACCTGTGGCCTCTCAAGCAGAGGGTCGTGGGTTCAAACCCCGGGCTCGCACCTCTGAATTTTTCGGAATTTATGTGCGATATCGAATTTGATATTTATCACGAGCTATTCGGTGAAGGAAAACATTGTGAGGAAACCTACACACAGCGACGAAGTAATTCAACGTTGTGTGTGAAGTTTCCCAATCCGCACTGGGCCCGCGTGGGAACTATAGCCCAAGCCCTCTCATACTGAGAGGAGGCCTGTGCCCTGCAGTGGGACGTATATAGGCTGATGATGATAGGTCGAATGGAACGTTACACAGACAAAACCATGAGATTCCACGCTTCGCAGCCACATCTAGCGTAAGTAATTTTCAAGATTCCAAACGCGATAGACAGTAACCCTGCAGGTCTGAGCTCCATAAGTAACATAGTCTGGCTAACCCGGAGTTGACATATATTTAGTTTCTAAGGTTTTTATTAATTTTATTCATGTTCAAGAAAAAAAAAACATGTATGAAAAGGAAAAAGAAAACAAAACAAGGAAAAAAGGAAGAGAGAAGAAGAAAAAAAAACTAGTTGTAATTAATTTTAAGAGCATGTTATTGTAAAACTGCTGTGTCTTTACGCGGAACGCACAGTTTTACATAAAATAAAAAAATAAAAATCCTAAAATCATCAAGGTACGGACCACGAGTCCATAGATGAAAAATTCGTTTAATAAAAAAAATAAAAAAAGTTCAATAAGTAAGAATGGACAGGACATACATATCGACTAGCTGGCGCTTCAACCGGCTTAGCAGAACAAGGCACGAGTAGAGATACCCGCGACACTATACCTGTCACTGTCTAACTACAGACGTCAGAAAATGACAGGCAGACTATCCCGCGCGCGAGACGACTAGAGCGTGTTACCATAGTACAGGATTATGTTTTATTGAGACACAGCAGTACTCAAGGGTATGACCTGAAGAACATCGTGATGGAAAATCAATTGATTTACTTCACTACATGATACGTGACCGAGTTTAAGAGTACTCGGCACCTTAACATCAAACACGGCTCCGTTAAAAGGTCAGAGGGTAATCGTGAGCCGAGGTATCAAGACTGTTAGGTTTATTTTTAACTCCTGGCACAAAAAGAGGTGTTTAAAGTCTTACGACAATGTGTATGTCTGTTGTGTGTTCGTGGCATCATAGCGTCTTGATGAAGAGCTTTTTTGTGGTGGTTCTTAGCCACGCATTTTTCGAATTTTTAAATTGGAATACACCCAAATATACGCAGTGACTTTTAATTGGGATACATCAGCGCTAATGTCTAACGCACCAAAAATCTAAATCGTATTTAATTCGACAGTTGAATTCAGAAATCGCTTTGTTTACACATTTCAAAGCAAACTGACACTGAAACTGTCAAATTAAACACGATTTAGATTTTTGTGCGTTACAGAATATCATTACAGGAATCTTAGATAAGTTCGTCGGATGTGTTGCATTTATTTTGACAAGGTAAATTATTATGTAGAAGAAAATTTAAATAAGGTTTTCTAAATCGTTACAGAACTTAGTTTTCCAAAGAGGTAAAAAATTGTTAACTTATTCATTAAATACGAAGTTTAAAAAAATAAGAAAAGAAGTAATGTTTATTTCTATTGCCTTGAATTTAATCGGAATTTCCTGCAATTAATTAGTAAAACAAAATAATAGTTCCTGGAAACCATATTTTTAAGTACAAAAAATCGAATCTAAACTCGTCGCTTCACTATTACTTTTCGGCAGAGCCCTGGCAAGGCAGGGCTCCTATTTCCAGCTTATTTGCCCTCCGGCATCTATAGACAGCTAACGAACCTAACATTCCTGCTTTTGCGGGAGAAAAATAACTTCCGACGAAAGCGAAAGGATAGGTCTTTATATAGTGGTGAGACAACCCTAAGGGCGGCCGCACACGGACTGCTCGAGCAGTTAACGACTGAGTGACGTACACGGACCGCTCGAGCGGCCGCCATCGACAGCTCTAGCGCAGTCAACACCTCGAGCAGCCGGCGTATGCCTCGCAACCGCTCGCGGGCGGTCGACGTTCCGATGGAATTTCGTCATGCAGTTCTGTTGACAGCTTGAAGCGGTCGCGACTGCTCGAGCGGTCGTGTGTACGGCAGTGAATCAATAACTATAATTCACCGCGCGGTCGCGGCTTTAAGCAGTCGGTCTCAACTGCTTGAAGCAGTCCGTGTACGACCGCCCTAAGTCAGCGACAAAAATCTAGAAACGTTTAATCTACTCCCCCGCAACTATACCTGAGAGACAGGCAGGTACAACTTCGTTTGATAAATGCGTGTCGAACGAGTAGGTTTCTAATGAAGTTGAGTTTGGAGTGGTCGTTACATGCTTCATAGTCACTGTTTGCAAAAAAATAACTCTAAACAGGTAGCTAACCTGTCACCAGAAACATAACTGAACCTTTTTCCTTTGTCGCATCTTACAGTTTATTCGACACTTAAATCCGTTTTTTTTTTAATTAGCGATTCTGCACATTTTTTCAGTACCAGCTGCGGTGATTATAAAATAAACAATATTGGCATAAGTTTTGAATAATTCCATCTTACGGCATCCACGGAAGAAATGGAGAGGTGGTAATCTAAACTCGACACCGCACGGGTCTTAACCTATTTCACAATTGCCTCACGACATCCGCCTTTCCATGAGGTGTATCGTAAACTCGACAAGAAATCACACAAGAAATCTTATCTCTCCCACTGTAAGTTAAAATCTCTTGGTAGTCCATATTAGTAGGTACCTACTCGTATGTCTGAGCCAACCCCGCTGTAACACACCAGCATTGCGGACGAAGTCGAATCCAAAAATCCTTTCGGATATTGATATGTCATCAATTCTTGAGGCTGCCATTTAAAATCTCAGAACGCGTGAGGCCTTTCCGTTGATCGCACATATCTGTCCCTTTTTATGAGCCATCGATCATCCGAGACAGCTGCTGCGGCTCGCCTGACAACTCTATTACTGTTCCAGATTTAAACTGAGCCGTTTGCGGTGTTATAGATAGTTCAACTCAGTGTCAGTTGTGCGCGCGGCGCTGTGTGCGTGCGCTTGTAAATACACAGATTTAATTCGAAAGGTGCTCGTTATGTCACTGTCACCGCATACAAATGAAATATATGTATTTACAAGCGCACGCACACTACTATATTATGTACTACTATATGTATTAGCAATGTGCTATTGCCCGCCAAAGATTTGGATTTTTAGACCGCTCATAATAATGATGATGACAGGGTTAAAATAAGACACTCTAATTGTTCGTTAGATTATGGAAAAAATAAAAATCGTGTTTTTACCTTATCAAAAGCTAAACATCGATAAAGGATTAATTAAATTAGATAATCAAACTGCCTGAGTGGGAGCTCGTGACGTCACGCCTTAGTAAAAATTATCCCACGTATTTACGTCACTCGAAGCTTTAGACCTCGTAATTTCTTGCTTGTTATAAAATAAAAGCCGTGATAGCCCAGCGGTTCGACATGTGGCCTCTCAAGCAGAGGGTCGTGGGTTCAAACCCCGGGCTCGCACCTCTGAATTTTTCGGAATTTATGTGCGATATCAAATTTGATATTTATCACGAGCTATTCGGTGAAGGAAAACATCGTGAGGAAACCTACACACAGCGATGAAGTAATTCAACGTTGTGTGTGAAGTTCCCAATCCGCACTGGGCCCGCGTGGGAACTATCGCCCAAGCCCTCTCATACTGAGAGGAGGCCTGTGCCCTGCAGTGGGACGTATATAGGCTGATGATGATGATAAAATAAAAAATACGCGTACAATATTTTTTAGTGATTATAATATCTGACGGACTAAATGTGTAGTTGTTTTTTGTAAGATTCAAGAATCAAAGTTCTGAAATACTCTGTTTTTTATTTTGCCATTTTTGTAACCAATCGCGTCTAAGTTTTATTTACGTCACCAAAAAAAAAAATATATATATTATTTTAGACTTCCTCAAATTGCATCTGGTAGCCCTATGCCCTGTAGCATCGGGTTAAGGAATGAACAAACGGATCTGCTAACAGAGCCAAAACAAAAATTGTTTTAGCATTCATTGGCAAAATGCCGAATCAAATTATGTCCCTGAGGAATTTTAATTTATTTCGGTGGTGGACGAGGAAAAGCCGTCACTATTTGAGTCACGCGTGCCCCGGGGGGACGGATGCAGGACGATTTGTCTTCATCCGGGCCAAGGTTGCTATTTTATACGAATCAACATAGATTGACACGGAATGGGGGCAAATTGAATTTTGAAACGTCGACGCGAATTTAAAGTCGCTTCTTTGAATTCGCGTCAAATAAGGCGGAAAGTTAGTTCAGAAACACGGAGCCAAATGCGCAATATTATTTGAGTACTTTGCGGGACTCTGCCAAAACACATGGCATGAACGAATGATACATGCCGTGGCGTCAACTGTACGAATTAGGTATCAACATCTAGCATTATTTTGTCTGTGAAACATTTATGTCACTTAGGAAACAAGTTTGATGTATGTATGTAAGTAAAAAAAAAAGCAGTGGTAGCCCAGCGGTTCGACCTGTAGCCTCTCAAGCAGAGGGTCGTAGGTTCAAACCCCGGGCTCGCACCTCTGAATTTTTCGGAATTTATGTGCGATATCAAATTTGATATTTATCACGAGCTATTCGGTGAAGGAAAGCATCGAGAGGAAACCTACACACAGCAACGAAGTAATTCAACGTTGTGTGTGAAGTTCCCAATCCGCACTGGGCCCGCGTGGGAACTATAGCCCAATCCCTCTCTTAGTCAGAGGAGGCCTGTGCCCTGTAGTAGGACGTATATAGGCTGATGATGATGAGGGTGATGTATGTAAGTAAATTAAATTTAAGATATAACATTTAAGACAGTATACAGTGTTTAATGTGACTTGCAGTAGTTTTAAGATCACCAGTAAGAAAGCCTCAAGTAAATAATTATAATTTTAGTAACCAATGTTGTTGCTGTATGTACCTATATAGTCACCCGACTGTTTACTGTACACATGGCCTCTGTTCACCTAAAGATTATAGATGTGGATTCGTTTGCTAACAAGTACTTACATTCCAAGATCGCAGTATATTTAGTACCTAGGCAGTATTTCAACTCAGAACGACGTTACAAATGTTATACTACCGTGAGAGTCATGAGACTCACTCATAGTCAAATAAAACGGCTATTCTCGCGTCTTTGAATCAAGATTAACTCAACATGTTTATCACGCCAAGTGGGGTAGGCAGAGCACATGAATTAAAAAAAAAAACCAGTGCCACGTTTAGCAATTTCAGGGTAATCAGTTAAAAATGTCCTACATTGTGATACCTGTGGCCGGAAATTGAACACAACCTACCAATCGCTTATTATTATACTTTTTTTTAAGTAGACCTAAAATATGCCAAATGTGGCAAATAAAAGGTAAAATAGCCTACCCTATTTGGGAATAAAAGCATAGAATGTAATGTAACTTTTGGATGCGAAAAGAAATTAACTGCTCACAGCTTTGACAATAATACACAGCCTTCTCTACTTTAAGTTAAATCACTTAGCTTCAGTGTCCTAAAATTAATCACAATTCCCAGAAACGAAGTTTCCTTGCTTAGATAGACAGATAGATTCATCTATTTCATTTTGAAAAATACATAGCATGTAATTTTCATGTCAGATACAAGTAATTCACAAAAAGATTGTCAAATTATAAATAATAATAAGAAAATATAAAAAAAATAGCTCATAATAGTAGTAATAAATAGAAATGTCTGAATTCAATACAAGTTCAAAAACATAAATAATGTTTAAAATACAAAAATATCTATGTCAAAATAAAATCATATCGCATAATGTGAAATATGTCCAAGTCATAAAAGGTATGAAAAAGCAATGATAATAAATAATAATAATAAATCAAACAAAATATAATTATTATAAAACGTACCGGCTTAAAGGCGACATACTGTCCCATTTCTATATCACATCGGGAAGGGTAGACAAACAGCGGCGCGCGCGTAACGAGGCGACCGGAACGGCCCTGCCGGCCGCCGCGGGAAATCTCATTCCACACACTTCATGAATCACCGCATCGGCCAGCAATAGGCGCTGGGGCACTGTGCCATCCATATTTTGTAACAAAGTTGACTTCTAAACAATCGTAGATGCGCAAAGTCCCCTTTTCCCTTACATTGTCCAGTTAGTTCACCATTAATGTGTAAGGTAAACGTCCCTGTGCTCGACACTGACCCAATACTTGGCATTAACCTAATCACAGTAAGACAGGTAACATGGTGTCAGGGCGTTGAGGCATCGAGCATTGGTACTTTTACCTTAGTTTTTTTCTATACCGAACAATATTTAAAAAGTATTTCGTCACGTTCTATATCCCTTCGAGTGGCATTGGAACATTTCCTGGCATGCCCCTAATTAGCAACCGTCCGGCTCCCGGCAATAAAAGTATGTTTAAAATTGGTCATCTAATAGTCGATTAAGACTACTAAACCTCACATAAATCGATGGGCCCTATGTATAAGGGCCAAAGTGATTTTTTTCAATTTTGCTTTTTTTGCATTTTAGGCATCTATAAAGTATGTAGTTTAATCCTGGAGTTAAAAAAACCAATTTTTTTCATTATTCTACAAGTTTTTGTCG
>BHDV01035897.1:0-10585 GCA_005406045.1 Adoxophyes honmai
ATCATGTTAAGGGCCGATAGGACCTTCTTACATCAATGGTTTTTGCTCAAAAAATATTGGTACCTATTTATCTCAGTAACCCGAAAAAAGGTTTACTAACCCATCTCTGTGGTATATTGCCTTCAATTTAGAAAAATGGGGATAACTTGGGATCCAAACCTTATTTTGCAGCAATCAGAGTATAGTTTTCAATGGCATGATTCACAGTATAATCCAATTTGCCTTTGAACTCGATATCAGCCAAATAGGGTGCGAAATCGCAACTAGACGGACTTACCTTCTTCTGTAAGGCAAGACCGTCTACACGCCAAGTTTTATAAAAATTACAATATTTCGCCTAGATATTGTTAAAATTATATTTCAATAACAGCAATTTGTAAATTATTAAATTCTCTATCTATTGCAATTTCAAAGACATACGTAACTTAATAAATTACTTAGAACAACCCAAAGTCATCTCTGCAAAATATATGCAGGACTTACCCACACTGACCTTACTTAATTTAATTCATATACTTCATTAATTGAATCCGGTCCTACCTTCCTCGGAAGGTAAGACTTTTAATGAACGGCAATTACTCAATTTACTCACTGTTGCCCAACTATACCCAGAACTCTACACGAAAGTGTGAGTATGTAGCTCTTCTGATTCCACGAGCTCAAACTTAACCCCCAATCCGTGTGCAGGGTTCACCCACGAGTACAGATAAAAAAAATTCAATTCCCATGCAAACCCACTGGTGGGTGGACCCCCAGTGTGCGTACGGGTCTCGTAACGAATCCTCAACAATCATATAAACCCAAATCTAACTACCCGTCACCCTTGCCGTCACCACATTACGTTGACGCGTTTCGAACTGTCACGAGTTCTATTTTTTCTCAAAACAAACACAATAGTTTACACACAAAGTAATAATAACAAGTCAAGTTTGGTGGAAACTTTATTCCTAAAAATCATTATAATTAATTCCAAGTATATTCTCCTAGTTGGCATTTCTTTAGTCATATTGAGAACAATTATTAGCTTTAAAATGTAAGGTAAGGTTTCTGTAGATCACTAATAGACACACATTTTGATGTGAACATGTATACATACAATGTTAACAACTCCACTACAATTCAAAGTAACTTGTTTTGTTAACCACTAAATTCTTGCGGTTGGTAGTCAGAACACATAATGGTTTAAATGGTTTGATAGGTTTTATAAATAATCAGACATAAACGTCACATTACGTGAAGATAATATTAACATTTTCACCACAAAAACGATTTGGCAGTCAGTCGTGTCTAACAGTGAATACAATTTCGAAACTTAATACAATGGCTATTTTCAAAGTTTTATTTACTCCCGTCGGAATATGAAAAGCGTTATTTGTTTATGATGCAGGCTATACAAATTATCTCGGGCTTTATGGATTCGAAATTCCATTTCAACTACAAAGCAACTATTATTCTTGAGCATGTACCAAGGAGTACCTACTTGGTCTCACATAACAGTGTACCAACAACTTATGAATATGCGATCAAGCCTCGACCCCATGGCCTGCGATCGTATGACCATGCAATCATGCAATGATCGCATCTCGTTCGTGGTTCGATCAGACGGTCGTCGTCGTGTCGTAGTTGAAGCTGGCGGATTGTAATTTATCGCTTATCGTGCGCACTTGCGAATTAGGAGGTCACCGTCAATTTAAAACAGTGCTCCAACTTGACAACACAAGAAAGAAAAAATACTTAACCAAATCAGTCGATAAGATTAACCTATAAATAAGTTTGTTTGTGATTAGTACTTGCCTATATTTTCACTCTGGTATTGTATATCCGTTTATTTATGCATATCAGCCCAGAATCATTAAAATTCATAGGTCAAAATTTAACAGGCACCAATGCAACACTATTTTTATTCAATAAATACTACTATAAATTTAATATCATTACATTTATCAGAATGTTACATTATCCACAGCTTACTCATTCGCAATGTATTAATCTTGGGCTATTATTAATCTTAGGTATACATACTACAATATTAAATAACCGCTTTTATTGTAAGTTATCAATCAACGACAGAAAGAGGGTTCACTAAAAGGCATGACAAAAGATGCAATGTGCACTAATCTTGTTTTTATAATTTGGAATGGCGATTGTATTCAGTTAGTAATTTAAATTTTGAAATAATGAAAACTGCTAGTTATCGTTCCTTGTTTTTGTGATTTTAACCAAACTGGAAACTGAAAGCTCCTCCGGGGAATCCACCCCCGGATTGGAAATCGAAGTGTTGTCCGCCGCCGCGGTTGAAGAAAGTCTGGAACACTACGTTCGGGTCGATATCTGGAAAAAGACGAGAGAAATCATTTATTATAGAACTACTAAAATTTCGGCCGAGTACGTCAATCGTTTATGGAGCCGCTAAGATCACTTTGTCGGGCATTCCAAGCACAGGTCGCAACACAAATATTTCACAATGGTAGTCTTTATTTCTGTCTTGTCTCCTCAGATCAGATGCTTCCCAAATGGAAGGATGATGCTGGAATGGATAAGTCCTTAAGGTCGTAATTCCGTACGTAATTTCATCAATTCTAGTTGATTTGTATTGTATTATATTGTATGACTCTTTATTGCAAATAAAACAGTTGCATAAAACAAGTTACAAGTAATTATATTCTTAGCCTTGATTCATTGTGGAAACTGCAGTAGGCACAATAAAAGTGGTGGAGGTACTGGGATTGAAATTAAAAAATATATCGTCAGTGGAAAGGAAAAAACGCTAAAGCGCCAAATTGATAAATGGCGCTTTAGCGTTTTTTCTTTTCCACTGACGATATGGATCTGGCTAATGAATTGAAAGCTGACATGCGATGCAGGTTGTGTTTTACATTTTTGTATGGCAACTAATAAATAATAAAAAACAAAAGTCTCAAACCAACTAATAGTTCACAAATCCAAGGAACCTATAAAATTTGATGTACGGTATGTGCTACGAATCTACAACAGTCGTCTATTTATTGTTGGTAACAACATTCAAGGTTACTTCAAAATGTATAAGAGTGCTAAGGTCAGTTGGTAAGTTGTCATTGATTTTTTTCTTGCACCAGCCGGCTTAGCACACCAAGGGGCGAGTAAATGCGCAAAATATAGACTACTAGCTTTTGCCCGCGGCTACGCTCGCGTTAAATTCGGGGTAGCACAGAAGAGATAGCACACATACCAATTTACAGCTTTCTACATTGAAAATTGCGGAATTCTCCACAAACTTCCACACCCCATTTTAGGGAAGTGGGGGGTTATGAAGAGACAAAAAGTAGCCTATGTCACTCTCCATGCCCTGAACTATCTCTACCTAAAAAAATCACGTCAATTCATCGCTCCGTTTAGCCGTGAAAGACGGACAAACAAACAAACACACTTTCACATTTATATATTAGTACGGATACCTGCCACTGTCTAATAGAGACGTCAGAAAGTGACAGGCAGTCTATCTCGCGCGCGTGGAGTCTCTAGCATGCAGGCATTCTATACAATACCTAGGAAATCTATAGAATGCCGGGGTTGTTCAGGCAATGTATGAAACAATATTCAATGTTTATGTTTAAACTATTTAAACTTTATGAAGGAAATGTATAGAATACCTAGGCATTGTATAGATTGCCTGATGCGCTTCGGGCATTCTATACAATGCTGGATTATAAACATTGTCTTCATGATCATCATTTTAGCCATAAAACGTCCACTGCTGAACATAGCCTTCCAATGACTTTCATAAGTACCTGATGGGAGCGACCTGCATCCAGCGTTTTCGACCTTTATTAAGTTGTCTGTCCATCTTGAAGGTGGACATCCTATGCTGCGCTTGCTGGTCCGCGGTCTCCAGTGGAGACATACATACAAACAACATACAATCACGCCTATGTTCCCAAATGGGGTAGGCAGAGCACATGAAACGTGACCAAGACAAAACCATGGTTATGTATGTCTATTTCATGCTTCGCAACTACTTCTGGCGTAACTTTAAGTTTGGAAACAGATGGACGAGGTAGTATAATAGTGACAGGTTGCTATCCTGTCGCCTAAAGCATGTCTAAGGGGCAGCGCAGACGACAGACTTTTTGTGCGATCGAGTCTGCGGCGCACAAAAAGTCTGCGTGGATTGTATGCAATGTGCGCCGGACTATTTGCGCGTCGTGTGCGTTATACTGCACATAATTCAATAGGTTCTATTTTCACAGACTGAAAAGTCCGTCCCGGATAGTCTGTCGTCTGCGCAGGACATAAACCTATTTCCTTAGTCGCCGCTTACGACATCCATGGAAGAAATGGAGAAGTGTTATTCCATCCCGACACCACACAGGTTACTCCGTCCAGTGCAGCGGAGACACGTTGCCCGTGACATGGGTAGTGGTACTAACCGGCCATGCCGGAGCCGTCGTCGTCGAGGTCCTGGCCGTGGTCGTAGCGCGCGCGCTTGCGCGGGTCGCTGAGCACGCCGTAGGCCTCGCCGACCTCCTTGAAGCGGCGCTCCTGGTCGCGGCGCTCGCTGTCCGGCGCGCCCGCGTGCCTGTCCGGGTGGTGCACGAGCGCACGCTTCCTGTAATCATCGGCAAGTTATTGTAAATATCCAGGGATGTCGCAAGACTAAGCCCCCGTTCCCACCGCGTCGGGCGCCCGCACGATTTTTAATCGGGTGTCTAAAAATCGTGCGGGCGCCCGACGCGGTGGGAACGGGGGCTAAGGGTACACAAGATTTAGGTATGCTGCAGGCCAGAGCTGTCCTAATTAAATGGGGCATAAGTCCAACAAAAATTACTAAATACATTGGGGAGACTTGCAAAAAATTCCAAATAATATAAGGTGCTCATTAATGTATTTAAACAAAGAAGATACAATGATTTGGACTGCCTTACTTTAGGCGTCAGACTAGCATCCTGGCACTATTGTACCTATTAATTTAACCTAAAAATAAGCTGGAAGTGGCTGCAAAACGTGAAGACATGGTTTTAACTGTGTAATGTTTAGTATGCTCTGCCTACCTTATGTGGAAATACAGAGGTGATGTATCTATGTATGTGATCGTAAATATAGCAAATTAGTAATGTATGTAAAATAAATAAATAAAGTAAATTTGGTAGAGCATGGTAGCAACAATGTACATATACTATTTTAATATTTTATAGCCAGATGGCCAATTAAGGTTCTTTATTAACAGGGCCCGTAATTTTCATGCCGTTTTCGCAAAAATGACGTCACGCTCCTTAAAGGATGATCCCAAATATTTTGATTGTAAATTAGTAATCATTAGTTGTCAATAATTTTAATCATGTTTTTGTAATCGTATTTTTATGACATACATAAAAAACAAAAATACGATTACGAAAACAAAAGGATTTTTATGAATATTGCATTACGTATGAACGCGAAGATGACAGATTTTCTCTGCATGGGAATTAATGCAAGAAGGATGGCGTGCTTTACGTTAGAGAGGAACTCTGTTTTCTACGTAATTACTGAAATGTGGGAACAATACCATTTAATAAATCAAATAGTTTTAATTACGTGTCACGCATCAAGTAGGTATTATTTATTCCATTAATTTTTACGTCAACGGCATGAAAGTTACGGGTCCTGATTATTACCCTATTCACCTTGAGAATTGGAAATACAATATTACTTTTAACAAAATTAATATTTATGATCACTGGAAACAAACTAGTAGTTTATACAGTCAGTTGTATTTATAAGCAGTCATTGATCATACAACCTCTAGACAAAGTCAATCATATCAACTATCACAAGTAACATAAAGGAACACTGCTTTGATTGAACTTAGCAAGGTACAGATGTTGTGAGAGTTTCTCCATCATATTTCATTGGGATACTTCGCATTTGTTGTGGTCTCTTAATCTGGCTCTAAATAATAAAGTTTCATATTAATTCATTTGAGAAAGTCACTCAATTTAATACTACTTGACTAATACTTCATGCAATTAATTGTATTCCGAATTTCCCCGACGGAAAAACATTACGCACTGCATCTATGTATACCTGGGTTGTTTTTACTAGACTAAGTTGTATCAGTTTTTTTTACAAGATACATATCTCTATATCACAGTGCATTAACAGGTGTGATCTAATTGATTATTTCGCAATCTGCAAAATACACGTCATGCAAAAGTTTCCGATGCGTCAATAATGCGCGCGTGTCTAACAAATATTATCGTGTATTTTCGTACCTGTAAGCCTTCTTAATGTCGTCTTCAGAAGCACTTTTATCAACTCCCAGTATTTTGTAATAATCTTTACGTTTGGATTTCTTAAGGGCTATTTTGGCTTCATGCAGTAGCTGTTTGTTTTCTTTGCTTTTGTCAATTTTGTATAGTCTCTCATAATCTTTGACAGCTTCTTCGAATTCTCCAAGCTCAGTGTAGCACTTGGCTCGACGAAGTAAAGCCTTCACATAATTCTCGTCCAATTCCAGAGCTGCAGTACAGGCTTCAGCAGCATCTTTGACTTGGTTGAGTTTGGAGCACACCGTAGCTTTGTTGAAGTACAGTTTGGCATTAACAGCCTTGTTATGTTTATCAATTGTCAAAGCTTCATTGTAAAGGGTGAGAGCTTGCTGCCAGCGACCCATTTTGAATGCTTCATTACCTATAAAACACAATGAGATGCACAATTAATTAAAAAAAACATAAACACAGTAAATGAAGTAGTCCCATGTCATTAGATAGGTAATTATAGTGTTACATTATTTACCTTCTTCTTTCTTCTGTTTTAGTTGCTTGGCTTTTTTATAAATTTCCATAGCTTTTTTGTGATCTGGGGCAAGGCGCAACACTTGCTGGAAGTGCTTAAAAGCTTGGTCATCCTTATCCTGCAAACCAAATTAATAAATATTATTTAATTTATTGGTCAATATTTTCTTCTTCTATTCAAAAATTTTATGGGTTTATATTTCATTTTTATACCTCAAAATATAGACAGATACCACGCACGAATATAGCTTCAGCATCAAAACTATCAAACCTCAGAGAATCATTTGCAATCTCTTGGGCTTCTTGGCAGCGACCAATCATGGCCAAGCACTCTGCTTTACACAGCTTTGCCCTGAAATTAGAAAAACCTGTTTGTATAATTTAGAAGTAAGCTCTTAACTAACAATAGTAAAATATTTGAATATGTTGTAGCAAACAGTTTTTGATTTTAATTTAGTCTTGTTTTTTAATTTTAATTTTATTTTTTATCTGCAATTGATCCATCAAGCAATGCAATGAGCAAGTGCATTGTAAGACATTTGTCGTTTAGAATGAGAAGTCAATCCTCTCTCTTTGTCATTAAATTTTAATACTATGTAGTTTTTATCTATTTTTTAACATAGGTACAGCAGCATTTCCCATACTTCATTTTGTCATGATCTGGTAATTTTCATACCAATAAGCAGTAATACATACATACAATCACGCCTGTGTTCCTAAATGGGATAGGCAGAGCACACAAGACGTGACATAGACAAAACCATGATTACAACTATATCATGTTTGCAGCCACTTCTCAAATAGTTTTGGGTCTGCAAAGAAGTAGAATAGTACATACATAAATACAATCACACCCATATTCCTAAACGGGGTAGACAGAGCACACAAAACGCTATGTAGACAAATAGATGACTATATCACGTTTTGTGGCCACTTTTAAAATACTATTTTTTAAGCTTTGAGGTGGCAGGTAGAATAGTAACAGGCTGCTAGCTTGTCGTCTAAAGTATACCGTAACCTATCTCGTTAGGAGCCTCTTACGACATCCACGGAAGAAATGGAGAGCTGTTATTTATTCTATACCTGACACCACATGGAATGGAACGGTAGAATAGTGACAGGCAGTAATAAGGTAGGTAGTGATATTTGTAGGTAAAGGTATCAAAAGATTTTCACAGCCTTTCTAGTGTACCTTGAGCTGCAGGGGCTATAGTCTAGGCAACGGTCCATGCAGAAAACAGCCCGGCGGTAGTCTTCGGCATCCATGGCGCGCTGGGCGTCCTCATGCAGTCTCCGCAGCGACTCCAGCGCGCGGCGTTCGCTGGTGGCGCAATCCGCGCCTCCCAGTTCTGTTGCTGACCGTACTGCCTGCTCTCCACCAGATATATCCCCTTTTAGAAAATATAATATTGGGTTAACTTTGAGACAGTACAGTGTCACACATGCAGTGCACATGAAAGGTATAAATCAAGATAAATTACCTAAAGCAATGCAACACTTCGCAATCCGGATGTATCCCTTTGTAAAGGTAGGATCTAAGGCTACTGACTTCTGAGCATCTTCCAGTGCTTTCTTATACATGCCCAGCATCATGTAGCAGGCGGACCTGTTACCATAGTAAGAGGCATTTTCTGGGCACAGCTTGATTGCTTCATCATACATCACTAGAGCACTCTTGTAATTTTTGTACTTGTACAAGTGATTTCCACTTTCTTTCTTTTCTTCAGCCAGGCTGGAATTAAAAATATATTTAGAGTGATTAAAGCTATAAGTCTTTTAGATGTGATGGTTTTAAAAATGTGCTACATTAGCTCAATTGGCATTTTCTATTCTGCTTGTCGGTGTGTGAAGATTAAATCTTTCATGGATCAAAACTCTTTACTCAGCATGAGTTGCATATCTGTACCAATGCTTTGAAATACATAATTAAGAAAAATGCGCAATTTAGTGAGGATACTAGTTAGAAAAAAATAATTTTAGATTGTAGTCATAAAGTATAGTACACATCAAGGGCATGTGTCTAGTGTACATCAAGTGCAATGAGCTAGAAAAACAATGACAGCCGGAACATAAAACTTGGATGCCTATGGTTATTTTAGAACAAAATACATACCTACAAATATATGGAATTTTACTATAGTAGCACACATGTTTCTCAGTTGTATTATGATAACAAATATTCTGAATAACAAAACAACAAAATATGTTGTAGATTAAAACTCCAAATCATGCAATATTATTAATTTATTAGTAAATGAAGTACTCGTTTGTATCAGTTTGTAATTAGCAACAAGAGTTAACATAATATAAAAAATAGTCGCACTATTATACTGTTTATTATTTCAGGTATCTAACAGTTCTAAAATTATTCAGGTGTTTTTTTTTGGTCGATGGAAGTGGGTCAAATGTCAAGGTACTCTCATTTCTACGCCCACGTTATTGGTTTTGTCAGCATCTGATTTCAATTTAAATAAAATAGCTTTAAGCTAAGTATAGATCACTAGCTTGCTAAACCACATAATTATCAATCGATACAAAAATATCGAAGATTTATGACATACTGCTTTGTATACGCAGTGGTTATCTTTTGCTTTAATTTATTTTACCTTTCTGGACTTTTAGGAAGTAAATCATCAATCGTAAGATCCAAATCCACAACATCGGACTCCGCCATTTTTAGTTTTACAAATTTTCCAAGATTTTATAATAAAATGAAGTCCTCTTTATTTTGACGACGGATTCACAAAAGAACCACCGAGTGAAGGTCGGTTTCTGAATTTCTCTGTTTGTGATTGGCTGTGATTAGTGCTTGAATCAATTTGAAAACCGGTATTTAGTCTATGGCCAGACTCTATTTTCTTTTTCATGTTATGGTGTGGAAACACCTTAATGGCTGAATGGAAGTTATATCATGGTCTAGAGATTTTGAGCCAAGTAGATAAGAAAGAAACGTCAGATGAGTTTGTCAATCAATCGTCGTCAGTGACGATACCGCGTATCGTACTTCTAATATTATTTTAAATTATAACAAAAAAGATGCAATATCTATAATGTTTTAAAGCTACATTTTAGTTTAAAACTAGGCACAAGAAAATGGAGGAAACAGTTTCATCTGTAAATGATGCTGTTCATCACAATGGCGAGATTGAGTGGCAACCACTTGCTCTTACTTTAGTTGAATATCCAAAAGGTGTGTGATAATATTTATCGTATTGTTCGTTTCCTTTAAAGATCTTAATTCGTTTTATATCAGTCGGTCTACTATTTCTTGCGTTAGTGATGTAATACAAGCTGGTTAACGGAGCTAGACCATGCGTGAATATTTGTCGGATTTTGTTAATGACAGAGATAATAAAGCAATTTTAACGGCTTCTTTTTACGGCCACAGCAATAAAATTACGTCGTTCGGCTTTTTCAGGTGACTGGATTGGAAAATTCTTTGCGTTCATAAGCCTGTCGCCTTTTGGAATTGGCGCCGGGTTTGTCGCGTTAGTTTTATTTCGTCGCGATCTTCATACCGTAAGTATATTTTTGATATTGATAATTGATACTATTACTGTTATTTATTGATACTTAAAAATGCCTTGATTAATTAATATTCTTAAAGGTAGTGTTATTTTATTCATTGTAGTGATGATGATGATGATGATGATACATATAATTGTAAGTAAGAAAGTCTTGCATAGAAGTATAGTAATAATAATAATCATTAACCCATTCATTGCCGACGCTTCAAAAGCATAATTTCCCTCGATGCCACCGCATTGAAAGCGAAAACGCGAATTCGCGTTCACGGCATTACGTTAAAGTTTTCAAGAACGCGAATTCGCGTTCAC
>BHDV01035897.1:12275-33849 GCA_005406045.1 Adoxophyes honmai
AAGAACGCGATATCGCGTTCCCGGCATTACGATGAAATTAGCATAGGACGCGATATCGCGTTCTCGGCATTGAATGGGTTAATAATTTGAACCAAACACTAGATGCACTTACACATAGTCTTTAAAATAAACATGTGTACTGTGTAACTTCAATGGAAGTAGTGACCAACTTCAATTCATCAAATAAATTTGTTTCAGATTGCATTCTTCATAGGCACACTGGTAAATGAAGTCATTAACATAATACTGAAGCACATAATATGTGAAGCAAGACCACTTGCAAGAGGGCATCTTTACAATGAATATGGAATGCCATCATCACATGCTCAGTTTGTTTGGTTCTTCAGTATATATGTTCTTTATTTTGTTGTTATAAGGTATGTATTCTGATAATATTTATTAATTACTTGTAATGGTTTTGTTAGATAATTTTGTTTGATCATTGAATTCCAGTACAGCTATAGCTAGTTTGTACTTTGAGTTACGTATGCATGATTATACAAATTATATAAAAGAAGCCTATGGCTTATGGCAGTCAGCAGCAAAATCAGCTGTAGTGGCATAACACCATGTGGTACAAAAATACTTGTTTTGAATAAATTACTGCTTATTACTGGCTGGATGTGCTGTACCCACACAGATCTTTTATACAAGTTTAAAAGTAATATCTGCTCTTCACAATTGGGGTACCTCTACCACTGTGCATAACTAGTTAAGAATCCAAATGTACAATTTCCAGGTTGCACCATATAAACAACAATAGTATAATATCAGCATTATGGAGAGTGATCATCATCAGTGGCTGCTTGACCCTGGCCGTGCTGGTGAGCGTGGGCAGAGTCTACCTCCACTACCACACCTCATCTCAAGTCATTGTCGGGGGCCTTGTGGGCTTCTTGTTTGCCACACTGTGGTTTGCAATGGTGCACAGGGTTTTCACTCCACTCTTTCCTCATTTGGTGTCACTGTGAGTATCAGATTTATCTTGTTTACATTGGGTATATTTTTGGAAGGAAATACCACACACACACACACACACACAGCCTGTAACACATAAGTAGATTATTTTGTTATTCAGTAACTCATTACTTTCAATCTTTTTCAGTCTGGTTCAATAATTTGTATCCTGCTATTATTACAAATGTAAAAATTGAATGCATGTATGTGTGGATGTTTGTTACTCTTTCATACCTATAGTACTGGGTGGACCTTAAAGAAAATAAGTTAAGCTTTGTACTTTGACTTTGTCTTGATTGATATTTTCTGTACAGTAAATTAGTATGTGTACAGACAAGCCAATTGATTTCTGACCTACTGTAAAATGTTGTTTGTTGTGTTTGTAAACTTAATAGACATTTATTAATTGGACGTAGTTTAGCAGAAAGGATCCAACTTGCATAACCCTTCGAAGTAAAATGATCTATAGGCGTCAAAAATGTATGTGACTTATGTCACTTTAATTACGAGTGACTTGTGGGTTGGATCCTTTTCCCTAAACTACGTCCAATTATTCTATGGTCACCAATCAACTTGGTTGATGGTACTTTAATTGTAGCTCAAAGTAACACAGGCTACTTGAATGAGTGAATGACTAACTAATATTATGCAGTCAAAGTTTAATTGCCTAGCCTAACCTGTCACTATTATACCTGCCAACTCAAAACCTGAAAAAAATAAAAAAAGTAGTGGCCACGAAACATGAAATAGTCATAGTTTTGTCTATGGAGCGTTTTGTGTGCTCTGCCTACCCCATTTGAGAATACAGGCATAATGATGTATGTAGGTGATAGGTATTTAGTACCTATATTCGGTAAGATAGAAGGCATACAACAATACATACCACACAATCTGTATCGGTAAGACAACTACATATGTAATACTTTGTCTTACATATCCATATAGTATAGAGAATAAATTAAAATCATAAAATTTTTCATGCCCCAGTTTTGTTTCAGTACCATCACTATAAAACAAAGTAATTTCTTGCTGCCGGTTAGGAACAGCAGATGTATTTTATTCCTCGCAAGACAATTTTAATTTTGCCATATTTCTCAAGATGAAAAGTGCAACCACACTAAAACAAGAAACGATTAATTCCAGAAAACTGTGCGAGATGTTGATGATACGGGACACGACGCTGATCCCGAACGTGCTGTGGTTCGAGTACACGACGTCGCGGCAGGAGGCGCGCGCGCGCGGCCGCAAGATGGCGGCGCTGAAGCCGGCGCAGTGACGCTACGCCGGCGCGCGCTCGCTGCCCGCCGCGCGCCGCCCGCGCGCGTGACGCCTGCTGCGCGCCGCGGGCGCCGCGCTCGCGCTGGCCACGGGGCTGCTGCTCGCCGGCACCGAACTGCTGCCCTAGGGCGTCCGCCCACAAGGTTGCTGACTTTCAGTTAGAACCAGGCGTTAGTGACTACTAAATAAGTAAAACACTCGTGGCGGAGTGTGGTGGACTGTTAACCTCCAATGGTTCTTTGTATAGCCATTCCCTATATCCAATCTCTCGATAGTTTGATGTGACAATTAATGTTGTGGTTAAGCTGGAAATTGAATGTAGGGACTGGCCGTTAGTAGCGACGCCTGGTGACTGGTGGTGGTGGTCTTCAGCATCAGTGCTCCCCATCACTACCGCTGCGGGTAAACTTATATTCAAAACTGTGTCTATGTGTGCTAGTGATCGATTTATAAATACATCTGGACCTTTTGTACCCCAAACGACTCGATGGCGTATTCGACACGCGAGCAAACGATACGGTCATTGCACGACTTTACTTTGCTTTGGTATATTTTCCAATTTTGCCTGTGGAATAACAACCTGAATGGAAAGAACCCTTTGATAAACGGAATGAATAGGTCGCTTATGTTAAAATTGGTTATTATTGTTGAGAAATAGATGAACTCCAGACATCTTTACTTAATTGGCGGTCGTGCTATAGGGTACTGTTATATAATATTATGATGATCGCATCCTTTTGTCGCGCAATGATCGTTTAACAACGTTACTTAAGCCGATGCATTATACCGGCTACACACGTAACTTCATATTTACTCGTTGGACGAGATACATTTGCCGCGTAATTGCAATGCGTAATACATAAAAGACGTTTTAGTATATATTTAATATGTTTATTTATGCTCATAAAAAGCAACAAATCATGCCATGCTTACTTAACATTTTGTCTGCGTGGAGTAAAAAAAAAATACACTGCATTCTAGTCTCTTTATGCTTTTGTTTCAACAACTATATATTATACTGTATCAAGATAAAAATACAAAAAGAAAATCATAAGTATATCACTGGTCCTTTTAATAAATAGAAGACAGATTAAAATGCTTTGCAGCTTCTTGCTAGAAAATTTCGTAAACTGTATAAGATTTAGTTGACAAGAAAGTTAGAGTACAAACAAACTGCTACACTAGCTCATACATTACTCGCTTTCATGCAGATAAATTCTATAGAGAATCATTAAGAGTCACATTCACATTGTTATCTCAAAATAATCTTCGACCCTAGTCAATATAAATGAAATGTGCAGCTTTTCCATTGCGAGGCAGCATCGATAATAATAGAAAGCAGTTATTACTTCATAGTTTCCAGTCAATAACTTTCAAAGCCGTTGGCGCACGACATACGTGAGTGAGTTGTGAAGTAATTTTCATCTAACAACCGGTTTTCCTACTTTCGAAATGTTATACAACACATGGTTATGCATTAAAACAAACAAAAATTACTCAAATCTGTGTAATGTGTTTATGCAGTCACTATTACTTACATATAACTAGAGTTATTAGTTTTTTTATTTGGTTAGCTACCCAAGTAGGTGCTTACTTGATATTTTACACAGTGATTGACTGATTGTAATTTGTCTGCCTCCATGATCAATGCATAAAAGAAAATGACGCTTGGGCAAACAATACAAACAACCTATGTTTTTGTAGCTATGTTATTCGAATGTTCAATCTAAGCTTTGTATATGAAGTTTGCAGTTGGTGTTGTAAACCAAACTTATAGTGAAATAAGAATTGTAAATTTTCACTGTAATGTATGTAATTGTGTCAATGAAACCTTTCACGGTTGTGGTTGTCTTAAAGATTGCTAACATTGGACATTCATTTAAAAATAGCATTTGGCCTTTCTTATACATAAAAAAAAGTTTGATTTAGATTAACTTTGTAACTGGTCGACCCTAAGTAGAATAACCAACTATCACAAATCATAAAATAAAAGTAAATAGAAAGAGCAAACATTTGTAGCGTGCATGTTCCGTAATATAGCTTGAGAGTAATTTTGTGACCAGAGATATAGTTTCAATGTCACTTTTCAACTAACAGTGTTCCTTTGACATCTAATCATAAGCCAATCGTAAAGCCCTTATTCATTAGTTCATTACATTTACAGTTCATGTGTACAAGAGAACTCAAGTTCAAAGAGAATGATTCCATGTCTTCTTTTTAATGGACAACGGGCATATGGGCATAATATTTACAACAGAATAACGATTAAATAGATTTAGATTCAGATGCAGTGCCTATACTTGTATATGTACGAAAATTTCGATGTAATTTTTGCTTAGTTTTATTTTTGCGAAGTACATGATACACTAGATAATCGAAATATTTTTAGGGTATTTAAGCAACATTCATTTTAATATTTACATATTTATTTTGGATAACTGAGAGTAAATAATTAAGGACTACAACCATCAAGATGCGGTGAGAATATTGGTGCAATAATTTGATTATGATTAACGTAAATATCTTTGTTATTATCAATGCCATTTACATAAAAAAATACGGTTTTATTGTGGCAGTATGGAGCAAAAGAACGCCATTTTGTTAACGACTGCGCAAAAACGACAGTTTGTTTTTGTGAATTACAGAAGACATTTTGTACTATTTGGTTTCCTGATTTAGTTTTATTAATCGGAACAACGTTTTTAACAAGCCAGTTTTTATTGTAGATCTGTCGTTAGTTAGGCAGCTCCGTGTACAAATAAGAATGACTTTGCTGCGTTATTATTATTACATTCTATGTAGGTGCTTCCAGATGTAATGCACTCTTACTTCTTCCGTATAATCTAGCAAAGAAAAAAGTCATGTTGTTGTATGTCATGTACCTAATCGGTATAAACTATTTTGGTATGGTGGGTTAAGTGTCAAGTGTTTGTGAATAACTAATTAAATTAAGTCTTGTTTTAGGATGATAATACATGTATTACTTTGACTACTTTTGTTCTTCTTTTCTATAATACTATAATTCTCTAGTCTTGTTGATACTTCCTTTCGCTTTATCTGCCAATCTATTGTTTAATTTATATCATTATTAGACTAGCAATTAAGTTTACTTCTAAATATGCTCAATGATTTTATAAAGAATATGTATGTATATGAGTTTACAATTTATCACATGTAGGCGATTTACTTATTTACCTATGTATGTATAACTTAAAATTATAGAAAAAGCAAAAACAAGCAGTTACTGTTATTCAATTTATATGGAATTGTTGATAATGAATTAAACACCCAAACTACATTTTGAAAATTATTCTTTGGAATATCAGTCAGTACAAAATTAAATACTGCGCAGTGGCAGGGGAGGTCCAGTCCGCAGTTTAGGTACGCTCCGCCGGCGAGACCTGGAAGGCCTAAGGTCTACGGTACTACGGCAGTGCAGGTAACCACAGAAAGAGAGCAATATTTTTGCGCCTTAACATGTTCGGAGGGGGGGGGGGGCTTCGGTATTACCTCTTCTGTGGTTGTGGCAATGCTGCATCATTTTTACAATCTCCATGAAAAATGTTTTCGGTAGGTTTGAAATAGACGACCACGTGTAAAAACTTCGGCAGCCACCGCGTGGAGAATTGTTAGGTAAGGGCAATCTGGTTTAGGTAAATAGAGCTCTAACGATTTATTTACCTTTGGGGGTATGATAGATTTCACAGAATTTTGCTGTTAGAATTACCTATACATATAAAAATATTGGTACTTGTTTCGCTGTAAATATAGATACCTACATCTCAACAACTGTCGTCCAGAAATTATCTCGGATGATATACCAGACTTTTCAAGTTTAAATAAATGCGTCGACAGGTGGCGCTATCTAAACAACATCGGCGAATGATTCGAAGGCACAAAAACAGTCAATATAATGATAAAATTGATAGAAATATTTATGTATTATTTATTGGTTATTTACCAATAACAATGCAATAATTTCATAAGTATAAACCGACAGATTTGTTAATAGACACATTTTTTTACTGAATAGTAGCCGTAAAATACCGTATTTGGAATTCAGCGGTCTTATTAATCATCATCATATGTATTGTTATAATCTGCAAGGGGGCTGATATCAACTTACATAAATGAATTTAAATAATAAATCAATAATTAATATTAGTAATAACTCGACATCGAAGTGCCTGTAGAGTACACGTTGTCATTAACTATCACATGTTTGTTTAAACCCCAGAATCATTGCTTGCATTGAATTGTCCAGCATTAGATTGCAATTTCAAAATCAAAGTAGAATTAATTTAGAGCTCTCGATTTTTCTAACCAGCCAAAAAGTACTTGTGCAACTTAATTTATTAAATTGGTGATAGTATTAAATTGTACATAGTTTAAATTTATGTGACAAAATTGTGGGAATTGTAATAAATTTTTAATATTGTAGAACTGTTTTTATTTATCCATAAACTTATTCTACCTACTGTACTGTACAGTGATTTAGTTACTGGTATCAACAAATATAAAAAAAAGCATTGACATTAATTATTTTACCATTTTGGTGGATTTTGTTAATTTGTTTTTTTATTGGCGTCATCAGTTCCATAGTTAGAAGAACCTTGTAAAAATGTAAAGTGAATATAAATGCTAAGTAAATCAAAAGAATATTTCACAGGTAATTTGAATAGGGAACTAACCACTGACCACACCAGACCCAGAAGAGTTTGAATCACTATCTTCAGATACACTTCCCAGCCATTTCTGAAAGAAAATGACTTCCACATTGATGGCTGGCAGTACGCAACGTGACACATTATATTCGTAAAAATAAGGTGATACCTTATCAGGTGGAATGAGCCTGTCAGCTTTTTTCATGAATGTAAAATTAGCTTTTTGGCCAAGGTCCACCAAGTGTTTTGTGACTTCAGTTGTGGACATAGATTTTGTTAGCATGCCTTGGAGAGTTTGTGGATCTTTTTCTATTAAATCGGGAAACATTATTGCAATTGGTTTCAATTCAGGACCATCTTCACAATCCACCTGAAAGGTAAACTAATTACCTTTTGTTATAGAGGTATAAGTAAATGGTGATCGCATTGTATAAATGTAATTTACAAGTTGCAGTACTTCTTCTTCATAAGAGTGGGAGGCTGACGAATTGCTTGATGTTTGCAAAACGTCAACCCACTCGGAGTCTTTAGCCAGCAAGGGACAGAAGGGTTCCACTGCATTATTTACGTTACCGTCTCCAGTGTGCCTTGAGCTCTGAAATGTTCACAGAGGCAGTTAAGATACTGGTATTTAGTAAACTGTGTGATTGACTATTCTGAGCAAGTTTGTTAGTACAGATGCTACTGGATTTGTTGTTGACTGAGTCTTTTTCTTCGGCTTCTTGAATTTCTTCTTGTTGTCATTTGTGCTCATTTTGCAGCCACCATTGTGTTTTATTTATTGAACAGGTTATCAAAAATAAATTAAATGCAGTGAAACATGACATGACAGTGTTGACAATTTTATTGACAATCTATACAGTTTAGTGATACCAGTAGTAACAAGTCATAGGAAAAAGTTGCATGTCATTTTTCAATAAGGTAATGGTTTTGTTTACGAATTCTGTAAGATATATTGCTGTAGTATTAAAAGAGTCTGTGTCTTTGATTGTAATGTATACAATCTATGAATAGTCATCATCTTCATCTACTTCATTCTTGGGTCCAGTAGGTGGTGGCACGTAAGGTTGTGCCGCTGCGTCCGAGCCCACAAGGCCCTGTTGTTGCAGCAGGAGCCACTGTTGTTGATCTTGTTTTGCTTGCTCCTCACGAGCCTGCAGCAAAGACACAGAAGTAATTACAAGGTAGGATAAAACTGGTTGCAAAATAATAAATGTGACAAAGTTTTATTTTATTTAGCTATGTTTGCTAAACGTGGCACTGGATTTTTGAATTCATGTGCTCTGCCTACCCCTTTTGGGAATACAGGCATGAGAATATGTATGTATGTATGTTAAAGAGGATATTTGCTAGATACCCACTTAAAAAAAAAGATAGCAAATTAAGTAACCACACACAGGACATAGACACACATTGTACATAATAACAAATTTTATACACTCTGGTTTCCTGTACTTTCAATTTGAAGGATATTTAAATAAATAAGGTTAACTAAAGGATTTTTAAAGAGTACCTTTGCAAAAAGTTCTTGTTGCTGTCTCAACAGTTCTTCCTCTGGTATACCAAGGTTTTCAAGTCTAGTACTCTGTCTTCTTCTCTTGGCTGCTACCGCCTTGCAATCCTTCAGAACAGCTTCTGCTTCAATTGTGTAGTCTGTAAATCCTAATCTGTCGAGAGCTGTAAATTAAGAATACACCTTTTATGCTTCCAATTTTTTTACAGTAACTTTATCTATCTGTATATTATTAATAACTTGATAAGTTACCACTACTCATAAATACTTATAAGTTACCTGTGAGGACATGTTCAGCATTTATAGTTTTTTTATTACTTTGGTTACAAACTTCATTGGCTTCAGAACTCAGCAAATGTATAAATTCAGTGCAGCAGTTAAGAATTAGCTCTCTAGACTCAAATGCAACTCTAACCGAAGGAACCAGTTCTTTTATCATTTTGTTTATACTTGCTCTAGGTAGTGTTAACTCATCTTCTTCTGAAGGAGGTGGACAGAGTTCTTGTTCTGGACTACCCATTGTAATAGTTATTTATTGTAATTTTCTAGAAAGACTGATAACTATTATTTTACTTATTTTTTCTGAACAATTAATTAATTTCGCAATTTGTTGCTGTCATACACAAGCAACAGACAGCTTAGAGATACCTGTCATATTCCATTTATTCCAATTAGGTATTTTAAGTAGTCAGCTGTCAAGCACCCCATTCACAATAGCTCCGGGATGTGGGCCAGACCCACATCCAACCGGAGCGACGCCGGGAGTTTTAGGACAACATGCTAGAAAATATGCAAACATTTATTAATGTCAAATTAAACAGAACGTCATTTAATTTTATAATACTTAATGCAATAAATTTATGAGAGGAGTCAAAGAATGCGATTGGTGTAGGAAAGCACCGAGGGCGTTTTTTGACTTACTTATACAACAATGCAAAGATTATTTTTTTACGACTAGATTACAATAAAATATAAAGTTAAACAAAGGCAAGAAAAATAGTACCTAATAAAAAGGGAAACATGAAAATGACAAAACGTGTCTATGGTAAACTTTGTTTTTATTGACGTTTCTAATTAAACGTCATTTAAAGTAAGTTCATATTTACCTAATGATTTTATGCCAAAAATATGCTAGATGCAAAACAACAAATAAATATGCCAAATTTAGCGTAATTTGCTAAATTGGCAACACTGACGAACGAACTGATGGCTTGGACGTGGGATCCGGCATTCACGGTGAGTTTGGCGCAACGCGCCGAAAATATCGTGCGCAGACGTGGGTTTCGCCATTGACGATCAAATTGGACCACGGTTTCGAGTTTTAGGAAAAACCCACGTCCCGGAGCTATAATGAATGGCGGGCATCACCAGTTTCGTAGTCGCTTGCGTTCTCGGGTGCGTTCCACATGGCGCCCACAACGATTGTATCGCCCTCTTCAGCGTTCCCCTTGGTGCCCGTGGTCGTTAAGGGCGAATCGTTCGTTCGACGTCATTGCTCGCGACCACGTCGCGCCCACTTCGCCCGCAAAATGAGCGTGGCTCATATTTTCCGAGGGCGCGTTCCACCTGGGGCCCAACAACGCCCTCGCCCACGACCGCAGAATCTACCATTCCACTTGTGAAAAAACGCCGCAGGCTTTGTGGGCGTTTGTTTCAAGTGGAACGCAAAACTTGAGCGCCGTGGATTGGAGCAAAATTTAATTAAACAGGGATTCCCGTTAATTTATGGTAGCATTTTTCGCAAAACGAATGAAATTCAGTAAATTCATCAAAATCTGATGACATGTGTCACGTGACAGGTGACGTTTAAGTGAAAGCCCACTCCGACCCACCTACATTTTGCGGGCGAAGTGGGCGCGACGTGGTCGCGAGCAATGACGTCATCTGTGACGTCGAACGATTCGCCCACAACGACCACGGGCGCTAAGAGGAACGCTGAAGAGGGCGATACAATCGTTGTGGGCGCCATGTGGAACGCGCCGTTCGTGTTAATTTTTCCGTTCTCATTATTTACCGGTGTCTTTTTTTGCCAGTCACCTTTTTTTTGGTGGCAATTATTCCGTTCCCTTATTTTCCCAGTACGTTTTTTCAAAAACATATAATTTCTCATGGGCATTTTACATGAAATACCATTTTTCCGTTCCCTTATGGCGTAATTATATGTATAGGGTCTAACACAAAGCCCAATTAGGTACGACGACGAGCGAAGCAAGGAAGAGTGTACAGCGCACGAGCCGAGCGAGCGTGCCGCGGCAGCGCCTAGATATTTAAAAGAATGGGAAGAAATGGAAGCGAAAAAATCGAAACTATTAATAATAGGTGACTGGGAAAAAAAGACACCGAAAAAATTTGGGTATGGAAAAATTAACACGAAGAAAATATGATTTTCGGAAAATAGGAGCCACACTCCGCCCGCGGAGTTTTTTCCCTATACCTTATCGGTTTAGGTAGTTAAAACAATGTAAACAATCTTGACGTGTCTTTTTATTTAAACGTACACTTTATAAATCGAAATCTTTACATTTTACAATTTAGGTATGAAAAAATCATTTACTTTCATAATTGAATTGTATAGTGTAACGATTTTAATTTTTAGACTGTGTATTTCAAAAAAAACCATGTCAAGATTGTTTATATTGTTTTAACTACCTAAATCTATCACTAACTATCACTGCAATATCACGTTTAATCATCTGGTTACCCTGTAATTGCTAAACGTGGCACTGGATTTTTCAATTCATGTGCTCTGCCTACCCCTCTTGGGAATACAGGCGTGAGAATATGTATGTATGTATGTAACTACCTAAACCGATAAGGTATAGTGGAATGGTTAATTCTGCGGTCGTGGGCTTGGGTGTTGTGGGCGCCATGTGGAACGCACCCCTCGTTACTTTTTTTTCTAGTTGACATACAAGGCAGTGTTGTCTTACTTCCGGTTATAGGGTTCCACGACATAAGCTTGGCACACATCATCAGGAAGCATCTTTGAAAAAAGTTTTTAAGTTTTGCTTAAAAGATGGTTGATTTTTAAATAGCATAAAGCCTGCGATAAACTCTCAGAATAATGAAAGACTTAGAAACAGTCTATTAAGACCCACCTGAACGTATATACTTGACTCGCTTTGTCTTATGGGGATGTTACTCTGTTAGAAAAGGATAGACTGATGTAAAATGTAATGCGTTTTCACGGGTTGTCACTAAAACTTTCCTTACCAGTGATGTGACACACTCAATGTCATATCGATAAACTTATCGAGGTTTTCAAAGAAAAACAATTTTACTTATAACAACAATTATGCATTTAATCAAAATAATAAGTGTTACAAAAGCGAATATCTAAATGTACATAACTCAAATGTGATTGACTGAAATAGTGATCTATCAACGCACAGCCCAAACCACTGGACGAATCGGGCTGAAATTTGGCATGCAGGTAGGTATGACGTATACATCCGCTAAAAAAAGGATTTTGCTAATATGAATGACGACAAGGTTAGAAAACTGAAATTCTAATTAGTCCGTTAGTTAGATTATGAAAAAATATGAGACATATTCTTTATAGTGAGAGTTTTATATAAAGTGTGACTGGGGTGGATTTAATTTAACCAAACGACAATAAATTTTGTCTTGGAATGAGTCGCTTTTATCTGATTTTGAGGGTTTTAAGGGAAACAAGACCATTTAAATTTATTTTGATAACACGTATAACACAATCTTAGGCTTTTTTACAATATAAATAATTAAGAGCTCTTTCCATTCCAGTCGGAGTACAAAAGGTGCCCAAAAGTGATTTTTTTTCACTTTACGGCCCTGCGCAGGCAACAGACTATCCGCGACGGACTTTTTAGTCAGTGAAAATAGAGCCTATGGAATTATATGAAGAAACTCACATGACGCGCAAAAAGTCCGGCGCACAATGCATCCTAGCAAACTTTATGTGCGCCGCCGACTCGATCGCAACAAAAAGTCTGTCGTCTGCACTCCCCCTAAGAACAATTACAGATTATTATTAAACAAACAAAAAAAAAATTTAGTTGAACTGTGACTTTGGTTTGGGCGTACTAAAGTCAGAATTCATTTTTTTTCAGTTTTGTTTTTCACTATAGCAACCGTATTTTATTATCGATATGTATTATCGATAACTATAATTACATCACTATGAGAAGTTCAAATAGTTTCTAAAAATCGCTTATAACTCTACTGATGTACTAATTACGACAGATGTTCGCTGTAGAAAGATGCAGCGTACTTCGTTTTGTATTTATATTGGCATTCAGTTCACTTTTTAGTAATAATTGTACAAAAACTTACCGATGGAACGACAACATCGTTAAATCACTTTCTTGTCGCGAAGAATGTGATTTACACCCAGGAATCACACACGACATGATGCCAGAAGTCCACTATCCACTTTAACACAGCTACTTTCAATAGTTTTCATTGTTTTATAATAAAATTTTAAATAAAATCCGCACAACTGCACGCAACTGTCAAACTCAATTCTGACAACGAATAAGCGAACAAATTAAATGAACAAAAGAATGAACGGCGATATTCCGGAGTCAAGAACTACCGTATTTGTCCGGGTTAAAATAGAACCATTAGAACCAAATTAACTGACAATCCAGTACAACCTTTGGAAAAACGAATGAGTGACATATAATGCGTCTTTTTCTAGCACATCAAATTCTTTCATAAGACAAAGCGAGTCAAACACATGGTGAAACTAGGTGAAAACATTCTGTGGGCCTTGGATAAACTTAACAAACTCGACAAACCACACTTATTGCGTGAAGACGTCGTAACGTGCGTTAAAGAACATCAGACGAGACTGTATGAATTTAGTATCTTTTGCCTATTTTGAATTAGAAAAAAAAAACTTCTGTACTGTCACTGTCAGAATCAGACAGGTCAGTTTTATGTGTGGTTTTGGTATAGTTTTTTAGTATTCTGTACTGTATGGACTTATTTTTTAAGAGATTAAGATTACATACGGCTAATTAAAGGTTTAACATTCAGTAGGTAATATAACTTGTTACAATAATGGTTTTCTACTTCACGAGCAATGTAGTATCGCCCCCCGTTACCTTATTCATGGGTGCCGACAAACACGAAAGTGAGTACCAATGTACAATTTCAAGTGCAGTAATTGTTCAATTAGTTATTAATAATAGTAACGCCACTGATCATGAAAATGCTTCTTACATAATTCTATAATGTGCTACATTGTTATAGATGAGGATTTAATCAAGTGGGGATGGCCTGAAGATGTATGGTTTCATGTCGATAAGGTCTCATCTGCTCACGTTTATCTTCGTTTAGAACCTGTAAGTATTAGAAGTTTTAAGTCATTTTAATCAAGCTACTATAATATGTAATTGCAATAATTGTTTTGCCCCATGTGGTGCCAGGTTAGAAAAGCACCTCTCCCTTTCTCATGGGTGTCGTAAGAGTCGACTCTGGGAGAGGGTTAGTGTAGTGTCGGCTATGGGCTAGCAACCTGTCACTGCAATATCACATATTCAAATTGCTAAATGTGGCACTGGATTTTCGAATTCATGTGCTCTGCCTACCGATCTTCAAAATACGTGAGAATATGTATATGTCTGTATGTAATAATTGTTTTATTACAGGGCCAAACCATAGATGCTATACCAAATTCAGTACTTGATGATGCATGCCAACTTGTGAAGGCTAATTCTATAATGGGCAATAAAATGAATGATATTGATATTGTCTACACAATGTGGTCAAACTTAAAGAAAACAGCTGCAATGGAGGTAATATTTTTTATTATTTTTAATGTACTCATTTTAAAAATAAAGTTTTATTATTTCCACTGAATTTTGTTAGCACAGTATTTAAATTTGATAAATCAAACAAACAAATATTTAACATAATTAGCATCAGTCAAGATAGTTTCAAACTATATGTTTTATAAATTATTCCAGGCCGGACAAGTTGCATTCCATAAAGACAAAGATGTCAGAAAAGTTCGAGTAGCTAAACGAAACAATGAAATTGTAAATAGACTTAATAAGACAAAGAAGGAAAATTTTCCAGACCTAAGGCAAGAGAGGGAAGAAAGGGACAGATCTGAAAGAGAGGATAAGAAAAAAGTTTTGAGAGAAAAGAAAGAAAAAGAAAAGGAGGAAGAGAAAAAGAAAAAAGAAGAGGCTGAGCTTAGAAGCTATTCCACTCTTATGCGAACAGAGAATATGACAACAAATTACGATGGAAATGATTCTGATGATTTTATGTGATAGCAAACAATAAAACATGGTGTTTGTAAACATGGGTTATAATTAATTATCACACTAAATTTTTACATCAATCCCAACTGAACTGAGTGAATTGACCACCCATGTGGGGTAGTTGTTATCTGGATACACTTCTTTTACAAAATTCTGCACAAATTGTGGAAATGTTCCATCCTCTATATTTTTTCTCATTGTTCTCATTAGACGCATCTGAAAAAAACAATACAGATAATGAAAACCCAACAAGAAGTTGACCTGGTTCATTGAGGCTTTTAAGAATTGTTTTAGATACTAGCTTTAACCATTATTTACAAAGAACTAGGAGCCGCGGCAACTGCTGCTGCCAAACTTCTGAAGTCGCGCGAAGAGAGCGATGGCGCGCAGTGCGCGTTTGCCAGTAGCAGCCGCTGCGGCTCCTAGATGAAGGGCTACGAATTAGCCCAAAACATGTCGAGCTAAACTCGATTTGATAAACGTGAGTTATTAGTAAAATTTTTCAACATGCTTGTGTAATAAATATGTTTAGTTTTTTTAAATAACTGAAAATCTGCCATGGTTTATTTTATTACATACCTGATAGGCAATGTTGTGAACAGATATCAAGTGGCAGGCTACCGTCTCCACTGTGACGATGCAGTGCAAATATGCTCTGGTGTAGTTAGCACAGGTTGAGCAAGTGCAGTCCTTGTCTATGGGTTCCAGATCCGTTTCATACTGCTTTTGTTTAAGATTAAGCTGGCCCTTATTTACAAGTGCACATCCAAATCTCTGAAAAGCAGATGTAATTTTGATTCAGAGATTCCACAACAGTTAACTTGAATAATAAAATTCCGATAGAATACTTACAGCAGTTCTTGTTGGAAATACACAATCAAACATATCCACACCTAGGGCCACACACACTACAAGGTCTATTGCTACTCCAACACCCATTAAGTACCGAGGTTTGTTCTTATCCAATATGCCGGTGCTCAGGTCAACCATGGGCCAAAAATCATCTTTGGATTCTCCACCACTATATTAAAAAAATAAAAAAAAAAGGAAAAAGTATTATATAATTTGACCTTCTTGCTAGAGGTGCAATTTTGCGAACTTGGCAGCCTTAGAGACGTGTGAAAATATTTTAAAATAGATTGTAAATGTAGATAATTTCTCTTTACCATAAGGATAGTAAATATTATTTAGTAATTGTACACATACTTAAACAATTGTAAAAAGTTTTTGACTCTTTAATGTTTCATCATTATAAACATCCTTGCTTTATAAACTTCCCAAATGGGGTAGCAGGCAGAACACAAAATATTACACATTACTTATGTTTTGAATTTTGAAAATAAAAATAACTTCAATTAAACCCAGAATTTCATTGGAAGAAAAGAAATTACCCATGGACATCATAATTTAATTATTACTCATCAATAGTACTCAAACTACCAAATTGCACCTCTGGTAAAGGGGTTGGAATCATATAATTTCAAGTTTACTTGGATTGTCTTCTGACTGATTAGATTCTGACTCTCATATAATAAAAATTTGCACTTCAACTGTGGACATAAGAATGGTTAGGGCTCATAATGCCCCACTCGCAAAATGCCCCTTTGTCCCTTTCGCAAAAGGTCCCTTTTATAAATGTCCCATTCTCAAAACAACCTCTCTGCAAAATGCCCCGTTCTCAAAATGTCCCGTCACATAAATTACATCCCGTTCGCAAAACGTCCCTTTCTCAAAATGTCTCGTTCACAAAATGTCCCTTCTGCAAAATGTCTCGTTCGAACCTATCGAGTTTGGGCTCATTTGATTTGTCTCAATGAGGTACAGTCGGACATAATAGCTTATACTAAACATGTAATTTTTCACAGAGACTTGTTTCTTTATTTAAACAAGAATTTTGCAGGCGGGACATTTTGCAAAAGGGAAGTTTTGCGAACGGGACATTTTGCGAAAGGGGCTTTTTCAGAAGGGCCATTTTGCGAAAAACAATGGGACTTTTTGAAGAAGAGACGTTTAGAGGTAGGGACGTAATGGGATTGGGGTATTTTGCATAAGGGACCATTTGAGAAAGGGACGTAATTTTGGTGGAGGGACATTTTGCGAGTGGGACATTATGAGCCCTAACCATAAGAATCCCAGAAAGTAGCAAACATACAAACCTCAATCCTCCAATAGCAAATCCATTTACATCTTTGGTCATATGCTCTTTAGCACTTTTTTCTCTCAATTCCCTGTTTAATAGACCTTGAACTATAGGGAAGATGTTTTGCTCTGTGGGCCTCTGATGGGCCTTCAGGCAACGGTCTAGCCAGCGACTGGTCCTTTCAGTGGCCTCCTTGATTCTATCATAGTCATTGAAGGTGGTTTGTACAACATCATCCAATTGCATTATAATGTCGGCACCTGAAACAATGTGAACATGTAATCTGTTGCTTATGTCAATTATTGATAGCACATTAGAGTATAGATACTAACCTATACAATTCTGAATCTCAATGGATTTCTCTGGTGTTAACATAATTTCTGAATCATCATAAGGTGATCTGAACTTTACTCCCTCCTCGGTGATTTCAGCTAGTTTCAGTAGAGACACCATTTGGAATCCACCCGAATCTGTGAGCAGAGCTCTATTCCATCCCATGAAGTTGTGAAGGCCTCCCGCTTTACTCAAAACTTCAGTCCCAGGTCGATTACCTAAATGATAAGTATTTCCTAAAATAATTTCGCAATCCAAAGATTCCAACTGCTCCGGTAATACGCCTTTCATTGTGCCCTGAATAACAGAAAAAATAAAAGATAATAAATAACTTACTATTGTCTAAATGGCTTGATTGGTTCAAGTTTTACTTTTTTTTTTATATTAGAACTAACCTGAGTCCCAACCGGCATGAAGACTGGCGTTCTTACTTTATAATGTGGCAATTCCATTAGTCCAGCACGAGCTTTTGATATTGTACATTCTGCTTGTACGGTAAAATTCAAGGCCTTAGAACACATTTCTACAGTGTACGTAGTACAATAAGTCAAAATAACAAACAAAGATACTTCCTAAAAAGTAAACACCTCACTCACTGGCACCATGCTTTTTGACAATAAATATTATTAAATAATCCGATATGTCCCTATCTATTTGCTATCTATCCATCCCTATCCCAGCATTTCTAACTTTATTACTTGGCAACACTGTTCTAGTAGTTGTTTTAAGCGTGTGTTACACTCTAGATTACTTGTCAACGCCAAGCAAAAAAGTTAGAATCCAAACCAAATTACAATCAGATAACACATCTAGAAAATTAAAAAAAAGTTATAACATAACCTTACATGTTAAATGGAAACATAAAATTGAAAGGATAATTTGGATAATTCAGGGAAGGGAAGTAATATCGTTAACTTACAGTGATTGGATGAGTGATCATATGAAACATTTAACTGATTCCAGCAAGCCAACTTACTGCAAATGTGACTTTATGCGTTGTGCTGATCATGAGTACAAAAAATCAGGTAAGTCGCAATAACACAGTATTACAGAGAGATTATCGCGAAATCGTTTAAAATATATTTGTATTTTTCTTTAAATGAAGTCGAATTATTTACAAAAGGTATTGAGAATTTCACTATAATGGGGCGCATCGCTTTTAGCTCAGTTGCAATAAGCACACGTGAGATTGTCACAGTTTCGATGATCATGGTTCAAATCCTGACTGGCGTCATAGTATTTTTGTTTTTTCCTTCAATGTCTTTTTTATTTTTTTTTTGCTTTATCTTTACTGTTGATTAATGACTTTTTAAGAACTGTACATTTTCTTATGCAATCATGAAACTTGTATTGAGTTTTACTTATAGTTTTATTATCAGTTTTACAAAATCCATAAATACCTGCCAATGTTTACCTTTTTTGTGAATTTTGCTCTGAAATTTTAGCTTTACTAGAAAACATTTATCTGCATCTAAAAACCAAGTTGCTAAGGGGGCGTCCATAAATTATGTGAGGTGTTTTTTTCAATTTTCTGAATAGTGAGATGTCTTGAGATTTTATTTAACCCCCTCCCCCACCCCCCAAATCTCGCGTGAGATTTTTCAAAATGTTATTGTAAAAAGAAATAAACCGGCCAAGTGCGAGCCGGACTAGCGCACAAAGGGTTCCGTACCAAAAACTGCAAAAAATCAGAAATTTTGTATGGGAGCCCCCCTTAAATATTAATTTTATTTCAATTTTATTATTTATTTTTAAACTAAATATTTAATTAAATATTCTGTGAGCATTTCAAGTAGTGTCCGACCGAAGCTTCGGCTTCGGCTTCGGCTTCGGCCACCTTCGGCCAAAAAATCCACCTTCGGCCAAACCTTCGGCTTCGGCCAAAATTTGGCCGAAGCTTTGGCCGAAGCCGAAGGTTTGCAAATTGTGATTTGAAATTGAACGAACGATGCCAGAGCGAGACGGATAGTGCGCAGCGCTTAGCAGAACAGCGTTTCGCCGACGCGATCGCATTGCTAGCAGTTAATCTTATAAATAACTGACAAAACATAACATAACAACATAGTCATAGTCACACTTGATTTCGAAGCGAAAACTGCAGAAACTGCTGTTTTTTTTTTACTATTAGCAAATTCTCTCATTTCTTTGGGTCAACACACCTTCGGCTTCGGCTTCGGCTTCGGCCGAAGGTTTTCATGAAAGCCGATTAATCGGCTTCGGCTTCGGCTTCGGCCGAAATTGTACCTTCGGTCGGACACTAATTTCAAGTATTTAGCTGTTACAATTATTTAAATAGACCCAAAACGGACGGACAGACAGACGGACAGACAGACAGACGGACAGACAGACAGACAGCGAAGTCTCAGTAATAGGGTCCCGTTTTTAGCCTTTGGGTATGGAACCCTAAAAAGATATTTATTTGAAAAGAATAACGCCCCGTTCACATTTGTCTGTTGTGTTGTGTTGTGACGCGTCAGAAGGGTGTCGGTTTCATACATTTTGTTCTGTAGCGTTCACATTTATAAGATGCGATCTGTTGTGACGGCTTGTGTTGTGTCGTGTCGCGATAGAAGCGATCTCGGTCCGCGACAGAACGGGTGAGGCGCGGGGGGCGGGGCTATGACGCGTCAGATAAGTGTGCACGCGGTCTGTGTTGTGTTGTGACGCGTCAGAGCTGCACGATATAGAAAAAGAACTACTTATTGAATATGTACGAGGATAAGAAATAATTTACAATAAAGCATTACTAAATTGGAGAAAAAAATCATCCAAAAATAGCTAAATATAAGGAAAAAAAGTTGCTGACATTATCCCTAAAGTTGCTAGTTTTAGCTATAAAGATACGGTACGGTACGATACGGTAGCCGTCACGACAGATAGCATCACAACACAACACGACAGACAAATGTGAATGGGGCTTTAATAAAATAAAAACTTTAATTTTACACATAAAACTACCGTGAGACTCACTCATAGTGAAAATAAACGGATTACTCACGTTGTATATACCGAGATTAGATCGACATGTTTCGGATCAATCCGTGATCCATCATCTGGAGCGTCTGTCCGCTGCCGTGGCGCGTAGCTCCAGATGATGGATCACGGATTGATCCGAAACATGTCGATCTAATCTCGGTATATACAACGTGAGTAATCCGTTTTTTTTTCACTAAAAACTTTAATTTTTCTTAGTTCGGATACACTCATGAAGTGTCAAATGTAAAGCGCCATCTACATACTCACTTCGCTTTTTAAGACCTTAGGCATCTGGATTAAATGGACCAAAATAGTAGTTTTTTTGTTTGTTTCAAACAAGAAAAAAAATGCGTGATATTTGCCGTGACCCCCTCTCCCCCCAACGTGAGATTAGATGAGATTTGACTCGACCCCCTCCCCCCCTAAAACACCTCACTTAATTTATGGACGCCCCCCAATAAGCCTGACATCATGGTAATGGACCGATCACAGAGTCAGGTAGTGATTGTGGACATCACTATCCATCATGGCTAAGAAGGACAATCTCAGCAAGAACCTTGACTTGGTTCATGATGATGTAGGATGTAGATTTGACAATATTTGTACTGATAATTGTCTCAGCTAATGGTCTCAGAGTGAAGAGTCTCAACCAACATCTTAGAAGACTGTTGTTCCATGAATATGATGCAAATACGGAAACTGTGAATATGTAATAGTAATTTATATGGGATTTTGAGGATATATTCCTAGGTGACAAAATAAAAAAAAGCAAATATACATTACACATTAAAAAAAATAATGTAAGTTTTTGAATATATTGTCTAATTATTTTTAGGCTTAGGCAATGGTTTTAAGAATTTTTTAATTTTCTTTTGCTTGGCAGTTGCTAGACATGTTGGAATCCTTTTATTATTATATTATGTATGTGTACTTACTAGATCTGCAAATAAATAAATTTCAGCTGTAAATATAGAAATTCGGTCATATATTTTTAATCCACAAATAGTGCAAAAACAAATGATGGAAGCATCAATTATTAACTTTGCCTAAAATCTAAATAAATATACATGAAAATAGATGCATATACCTGACCACTAGTTAAAATATTTACGGTCAAATTCCGGCCATCCTGTACATATACATACAAGAATAATAATAATATTTATTTCAAAATACTAAATGCGGTACATATTCATGTTAGTAACCTTATATGTTATGTCAACGAAAAATAATTATAAATATTAAGTTTAAGTCACAATTAACATCCAAAATTTTAAATTATATACAATTTCACAGTATTCATGGATACATACTACTTTAATTAAGTTACTAAAAACTAATTAGGTTTATTATTATTACTATTAGAGATTTTGTCTAACAGTGGGACAAACAGGCTGGATGTGATCTGACCAAAACGACTGTCTAAGTGCAGGCAGTGGTGTAGCTAGGGGCGGGGGGG
>BHDV01035897.1:33856-60020 GCA_005406045.1 Adoxophyes honmai
GGGGGGGCGGGGGCGGTCCGCCCCGTGTGTCACCCACCTAAAACCAGTGTGGCACCAATGCCGGTACATAAACATGAATCGTAATTATTTTAATCATTTTCATAGATTTGGGGGGTGACATCTCCAATATCCGCACTGGGTGCAACCCATGCTAGCTACGCCACTGGGTGCAGATGCCCTGTTAATATTTTGTATTTAATATTTTTCAGTTGGATATGAAAATCACATATGAGTAAATCAAGCTAACTATTCACCATTAATAATTGCCAAAATGAACAAAAGAAAGGTCACAAAACGCAAAGGCTCAAAAATGAAAGCAAAAAATGACACCAATGAAGTTTTTGTACTACCACCTAATTTATTAGAGGCATTGGGCATTAATTTAGGCAGTATCCAAACTGCACCAGAATGCTCTTCGGGCAGTCAAGTATCAGGCAAGTGTTACTGAATATTTCAAACTTCATACAACATCCCTTGCATGCTAAAGTATTACACATAAATGACATAAACAGAAATAATAAGTGACCTCATTCAATTGTTTTGAAAGTATACATGATATCAAACATACAGTGTCAATAGTAGATTACAGAATAAACTGAAATTATCTGAAAGTTCATTCATATTTTCAGTTTTCATATATTTAGTACAGTTAAAGAGATAGGTAGGTACAGTCACCAGCACCAATATCTGATGAAATAAAGCTGCATAAATATCTGATACGACTCTATTACTAGGGACGAAGGACGTATCACTGATACGGTATCAGATATTTTCTGTTCATTAGCATTAATATCTGCCACGGCGGAGAGCGCAAAAATATCTGATACGTCCTTCTGTCCCCAGTAATAGTCTTATCAGCAGGGGTCGGATTGAAGAATGGGGTAATGAAAGAAAACTATGGAGTCGATATTAAAACTAAACTTTAATTCATAATCATACTCATACTCACTATGGATGTGTTGGGAGGGGAAGACCTAGACGGCCGTTCCGTGACCAAATCGCGGACGTTTTAGAAACAGGTCAGGTCAAGAGTACCCGAAATCGACGAGCATGTATGAAAAGACTAATGAATGTGGATGAAGCAAAAGAGGTATGTCAGGATCGTAGCAATTGGAACAAAGTGGTCTCTGCCTACCCCTGTGGTAAAGAGGTGTGACGGTATGTATGTATGTATGTATACTCACTAATTTTTTTAGTCCCGTAATACTTTGCCCCTTGCACAGGTTGACAGATTAAAATGTTAATCGAAAATTAATCTTACTGAATGAAATTAAAATATGGAAAATTTTGCCATTATTTACTCGTTTTACAATTGTAATTTTGAAATGGACGATGCACATGCCATACCTTGTCAAGATTTTGAGGCACTCATTCCTATATCTACAAGCTTTATGGGTATTGGAAACTAGATGCACATTATAAAAGTAATGCATTTAAAGCGAAAACATTTTTTATGTTTTATTAAATCTGTGGTTGTTGTTACTAAACTATTGCTCTAGTCGAAAAAAATAATATGACATAAAGTGTACAAATTGTTAGAAAAACATCTACGTTTCATCAGCTTTCTGAAAAGGTATCATAGTCCATAATAATCTTTAAGGACTTTTCACAAAACTGCCTTAAATGAACGATTTCGTTTGCAAGTCATCGCGGAATTGTATGGAGATGTGTTGACCGCGGCAGTTGTGCAAACGTTCCGCTGGCTGCGCTGTCTCAGTTTCCATACTATTTTGTGATGAAGATTTCGAAGACTTTTATTTGTTTTGTTAGGGTTTTTGTACTTGTTTTAATTTGACAATAGTTTAATAATTCAAAAATAAATAAAAAAATACCGCAACAGACGGCCAAATTAAAAAAAAAAAGTTTTAAGGTAAAATTTTGGGAAATTCTAAAAAAATCTTAAAAAATCAATAACTCAAGAACCGTTAATTTTCGGCCATACATATGATGGCTTAAAAATATTGCATTTTAGCTCCTCTATCAAGTCCTACCAAGAATACGTCAAGTTACCAGTAACCCTGTATTGAAGCTTTTAAAGAGATAGGTATTGATTACACGAATAGATCCAGTTTATTCTGTAATATTATTGAACTGTCTGATAGAGCTCTTGAAGCACTTTTAGGATTAGTAACCAGTTTTTAGATATCTTGTAGTTAATAAATATAGTCGAGAGAGACCACTTATCGTTTCCATCTTGTATAAGTACATCATTCTCAAACCTTAACATACATATTTGTTGTATTTATGAAAAATACTCTCATAATAAATAGCCAATGCCACATTAAATAACATTGTGTGAATAAAAAACCTGATGAGAGGGCAATACTTACTTCAACGTTTTATATTGCAACATTCTTTATTATCTTTTACACTTACTATACATACTCCGTTTTTTTGGGTTGAGAATTTCAACGGACACAATTTGAAATTATCTCTGGAATTCATTAGTAAAATTGGAAATGATTTATGCAAATATGATGCAAATACACTTAACATTGTTTGTTATAGTATAATGTTCTTAAATCAAACATCATCATAATTTGCGCCGATATCTTGGGATTACTCAAAAATGTGTAAGGATTTGACAGTTAAAATTATCAACCCAAAATAAACAGAGTTTAAATGATACCTAGTAGTCATATTGACATCGGTGTCTGCCTATTTAAAAGAATATTATCAAATTGCCCGTGTGGTGCCGGGTTAGAATAGCACTTCCCCCTTTCTTCCCGTGGGTGTCGTAAGAGTCGACTCTGGGAAAGGGTTGGTGTATAATATTGTGGGCGATGGGCTAGCAACCTGTCACCACAATATCATGTTTGGCCATCTGGTTACCCTTAATTTGCTAAACGTGGCACTGGATTTTTGAATTCATGTGCTCTGCCTACCCCTCCTGGGAATACAGGCGTGAGAATATGTATGTATGTATGTATGTATTATCAAATTTTGCTTTACTTCTAATAAATACTTTAAAATGATTTTAATTAATTTCCTTTCACTGCACAGATCCCCAATACACAGACGACATTTGAATTTAGTTTAACTATTGCAATATGGCGAGGTTTTTTTTATTTATCTGATCGTTGGATTGACGTGTCACCTTTTTTTTACAAAAGATGTTTATAAATCTATAGTACCCATAATTATTTGCAGAAAGAGATTTCGTTTCAATAGAGAACAGTGCTGCTGAGAGCATGCTCAGCAATCAACTTGAAAACGATATCGCCATATCTTCAGAAAAGGAATTAGTTATACAAAATGTGGAAAAAGAATTGATATGTGAAGATATCAAACAGGGCTATATTTTTGAAAATAGTGTGATACCATCTTCAGAAAATGAAACTTCTATTATTCAAACGGCAAACTTGATGACTGCGTCAGTATTTTTAAGTCCAACATTCGTATCAAATAATAGAAGTATAATTGAAGGTGAAATAGAAATAGTTGGCAATATTGAGTTAGAGGATGAAGTGATGTCCAAGCCAGATGTATGTTCACAAAACAATGAACATGATTGTGTGGTAAGAAGTAACTGCACAATAGAAAGTGATCATGGAATTTCATGTTCAATTAAACATCGAGCTGATTTTTCTTCATCTAATTTGGAAAATGTAAGTGATGCTCAAAGTTCTGAGGTTATTGAGGAGATAAATCATGGTGTACAATCTACTGGTATTCATTTTGAAATACATAATGACGCAAAAGATATTATTTTAGATGATCATGCAGACGAAGCATATTCATCTGATGGTAGTAATGGCAATGTTGAAATGAGTGATAAATCATCAAATTGTTCTGTTTTACTACCCATTAATAATAGCAAAAAAATAAGTATTATTTCAGAGCAAATACTTGATCCTTCACAGTTTAAAGCATTTCAAACTATTTGTTCACCTAGAAACAATTGTTTGATTCCTGTAACAATTGACACAGTTTTGAAAAGTTGCGATAAAAATACTAATTGCTATCAAAGCAGAATAAATAGTACTTATGCCCAAGAAATAGCTTCTTATTACATAGCGCCACGGGAAACTACGGATTCTCATTCGATTGATGTGAATGAACAGAATTCAATTTGTGAATTTACTACAGTTTCTAATCAAGTTTTAGAAGACAGCACTGATACAGATCAGAATAGTGTGGCTTGTAACAGCTACTTTATGCATAGCATTATGCCCCAAGTAAACGAAGATATCGTAATGCATATAGAAATGCAAGAAGAAGACACATCTCAGCATGTGTTTGACGTAAACACAAATGAGTTTGATACTCATTCAATTATACCTGCAAAAATTAAGCACGAAAATGAAGAAAACATCTTGGACGTAAATACATGTGATACAAGTACAAATAGTAGTACAACAACCTATGGTGTTTTGAAAGAAAATGAACCTTTGCAAGTTGATATAAAGACATTTGATACAGAAAATATCCCTGGTGATAGTAATATGGTCTCAGGTGTATCTGAAGATGCTGCGATTATTATACAAATGCAAGAATGTGCATCGCAACGTGCATTTGACATACACATAGGCAACTCTGATAATCAATTAATATTCGATGAAACATTTAACCGCGATGAAAATAATGACACAATGAAAACAAATATTCCAGACGAAAAGGATACAAGTCAAATTATAAAGACCGGGACGGTAAAAGTACATAAAAGTTTACAAAATGGAAAAGTACTTGGTGAACAAAATGTTTGTGGCAGTTGTAATATGTTGTCGAGTATAGATGAAAATGTTATAATTAGCCCAAAAACTCAAGAAGATTTCACTAGGCATGAAACTGAAGAGTATAAGAACGAGTTTGATATGAATTTAATATTACCGGATAAAGCGCCACAACTGCAGGACAACTGTATAAGGAAATCGGTTTTTTCAGATACAGTACAGCCAAAATCTAATATAGTACAGAAGACAAGCAAGAAACTGCAAAAGGAAGAATCAAATGCACTTCGAACAAGATCATCACGCGATAAATTAAACTCAACTCTTAAAGATAAAGATGAAAAAACTACACATTCTCAAGATTCAAAAAGAAAAACGAATAATCGTACCGTCAAAGATAATACCATAAATCGATCTCGTAAATATTACATATCTCGAAACCTTAATAAAAAACAAAATAAATCTAACGGAATTAGTGAAACGTTAAAAATCGAAAAAAAGCAAATACGAGTAAAGAAAGTACTAAATCCTATAAGAAACAAAAATGGTAACCGTAATCCTAACGAGACATTTGTTCATATAAAAGTCAAATCAATTCAGCAACCTCCGGAAATCAGTGAATGCAATGCAGAAATGAATAAAGATGTTGTGATTAATTGTAATTGCCATAACAAATCACATAACGCCATTGATGAGTCCGCACATCTATGTAGTCAGTTGTGTAATAACGATGATCAAGGTGATAACATTAGAGAAATTGCTGGCTACTTAAGTAAATTTGCCGAATTGCAAAAACGAAAAAAAAAACTCAGAGAGAAAGAACGTATTCGTAGCATCAAAACATATACTAGTAAGAAACATACAACCAATACCAAACTATCAATCCAAGGTGTTGAAAAACCTGGTGGATCAGATAATGTTAAAAATATGAAGACGTATGAACGGAAAAGGAAAAGTATACAGTCTGTTAAAATGTCATTGAATACATCGAATTATGATTCAATCATCCAAAAAATTAATCTTTTGGACAATAGTTCAGAAACCACTTGCAATGATAGCGATTTATGTCTTTGTGACGATTTTGGTCGGCTTGAATATGATAATGAAAGTGTGTATGAGAATATTAATTTTTCATATAGAAAACTAGTTGATTGCACACCTGACTTAATATTTAGTATATACAACGAAAACATTCCTGTGGAAGCCAATAATGACACTAAAAAAATGCAGAACTTTCTGAATAAAATCTGTCCTACAACTGATGATACTTTTTGGAACGAAACCAATTCCGCTGGCAGCCAAATTTTAGATGAAGAAAATGAACAATATGGAATTAATCGCTACGAGAGTATTGAAACTGCATTACTGAATATTGTCAAACCTAGTGACTATACTGTAGAAGAGCAGACGCTACATAACGCTTCCGTAAGTGCAGTATTATTTCACATCATTAATCATTACATCCTCAATACAAATGTCACAATACCTTTTGTAAACTAGTTCGTTCATGATGGACTGGATTTGATTTTTAAATTACCTATAGATATAAATGCATTGATATTTGGTTGATATCGATTTATTACATGTATTTTGTGTTTACAGAAATGGCATGAAATTCAAGCAATAAACAATGAAAACCTGAGTAAGAAATCAATTGTTAATATAAATCAGTTAGAAAATCGTCAAGAGGGAATAAACAATAATTTTGCAGACGTAAATCCAATGAAGAACGAAAAGGTGCGTAAACATTTTGCTGTGTTATTTTATTATTGCAGGTACTCGTAAATTGTGTGGTAATTTGTCGGTAAGTTAATTCACAGTTGAATAGCACGTTAATAGTCAGAACGCTGAAAAATATATGCGGCAAAGAAATTATAAAAATCCTTCTTTATCCTTCTTTATCCTCGTGTGCCTCTGCATCTAATCAAAAAGTGTGTATGAGTTTTAAACTTTTTATTGCTTATGTTGAAAATTTAACGCATAACTCACGTTCATTAAATCGAAATTTTCAACATGAGTGAGTCTCACAGTAGTTTAATGTTCAATGTTTTTATTGCTTTATAAAACAAATAAAACTAATGTATAGGCATCACCTCAATAGAAAATGAAATTAACTTGTTTTTTTGTTCTGTGATTTCAGAAAAGGAAACATTCCTCAATCTTCAATGGGAGTGACAAATCACTAGCAGCTCCACAACATGTATCAGACAGCCACCAACCCGATCGTGTGGAAAGTGGACGCACAAAGAAGCAAAAAATTTACCAGAATGGACCTCCTGGACAGGTAAAGAAAACTTTGTTACAGTTGATAATTGAGGCTCAATCAACATAATTGAATGTTCGGGGATTGTGGAGCTATGTTTAACCTTTTGAACGCCAAGGCGCGAAGTGAAACGCTGTGCTCCTGACGCCAAGGCAAAAATCGTTTCAAATACGGACGAACAATAGTAATGTCACAACCGCATATCGATATTACCGATATAACAATTGATTTCAGCCATTGAACCCCTTCTATTTTACCTCATACATTACAACACGTTTTACCATATAACTTTCATGAACTTGCATGTAATTACTGTCATTAAAAACTTTTAAAAATCAAAACTCTGCTGTAACTTTCATTATTATTTTGCAATAGAACCACTTCACTACTTTGCTGATGACGTCACGCTTCGACGTGAGTCGCAGTCATTGGCGCTGGGGGCAGTGGAAATTTGAATAGTACTAGTGTTGGGAACGTAAACAAAACAAAAATTGTTCTTTTCGATGTTTCGGGAACTGGGAATTAGGTATATGTATAAATTGGAATGAAAATACATTTGGTTTTTGGTGTAAATATAATGTATATTTTGTACAAAATAGACAAACAAATAATCTCAGATAATTATGTTTAAATTAGGTACCTACTTAAAAAATAAGTTCTGTCTGATCACAGTACCCCACTACTTTCGTTCAGTTGTAAAACACAGACCCGAGAAGATAATGCATAAGGATTAATATTATTACCTTTTAGTTTTTTTAATTCCTTGGCGTGGATATGTTTACTGAAAATAAAGATAATAAAGTCGCTCGAGTGAGGGCTTTATGGTATGCACCTGCACATAAAGCAATAAATCTTACATTTATTGCACGTAGCACTTTCTTTGTTTGTCGGCGTCCCGGCTAGTATTCAATGCCCCGCTCACATTCTCTGTCCCTTACAAACACGGCGCGCGACTTATTTAAAGTTTATGATGCCCTTGTCTTGCGAGATTCAAAGTATTTTAGTGTGTACAAAATCACGTGTTATCGCAAAAAAAAGAGTACGAGAATATTCTAGACAGATTAATTAATTATTATTTAATTGTTTGTATAGGGAAAAAAACTGACCCATTTAAAAGTGTCGTAAAACAAAAAAAAACGTTTATTTAAATAATAAGAATATCCACTTGCTAGGCGTTTGCGATTTATTGTATTTAGACACCTGCAGTAGCAGACGGCAATATAAAATATAAAGATTAACTCCCAACGTATTTTTTCTTTACCTAAATATGTACTACTATTTCTTTGTTTAAATAATATACATAGAAATATCAAAAACAAATTGAAAGACTATCAAGTGCGAACGGTCTTAGCACTTTCTTTATTCAATCAACTTTCATGGATAAGACGGGGGACCCTGTATTCACATTGGCGGACCCCCACGGGTCCGCGGACCACAGGTTAAGAAACACTGCGTTATTTGATAGAATATGCGTATTAAAAATTTACTTACCTCAAAATCTTCTTCTTCAACTTCTTCGAACACAACGTCTTCTATTTCATCGTCAGTATCGACACCTTCCAAAATTCGAAGTAACTCCTCTGTACTCATTTGGCTACTATCGACACTCATTTTTGCGCCTGTGTCGTCAGCTCGTAACGTGCTCTTACTTCAATTCAAGGGCGCACGGAGCAGTGACAAGCTTTCGCACATAAGGGTCGTAAAAAACATTTTGTGGATTATTATTACCAAGAACAAACGAACAGTCACGTGCCGTGCTAGCGCTCAAATGTATTCATTGGGGTTTGGGTTGTATTGCGAATAGATCCGTCAGACGTTTAAATTTGACTTTAGTAAAAGGGAAATACAACAGAAATTATAATTTTATAACACGTTCCGCCTTAGTAAATTTTTTTTTCGCAAAATTTCCAAATTATCTCACCGTTTAAACCGTCTCTGAACTACGGCAAACATTACAAAACCAAAATCAGCTAAATCGGCCCAGCCATTCTCGAGTTTTAGCGAGACTAACGAACAGCAATTCCTTTTTTCATTTATATAGACGGATATTATATTTTAGTATTCCTTAAATCTTTTTCGCTGTAAAACATGGGGGACCGCGGAACCCCAAACATATGCCCACGGACCCCCAAGGGCCCGCGGACCACAGGTTAGGGATCTCTCATATCGATAACTAAAAGAAGACATTGCTGTGCGTCCCATCACTAGGCGACGTTACACGGCGTCTTTGGCGCTGCAGGCAGTGCAATCTAGCCAATTGAAGTTTGCTCTTAGAAAATGCTTGTTTTTTTTCGAATGGTGCTGTATTATTTTATTTAAATTAGGTATAAAATAACTTACACTACCTATAAATAAAGTAAACCAAGAAAAAATGTTGAAGCGTTTTATATTTCATAGTTCTCTCGCAATAACTTCGGCCCGCCATACAACGTCGTGGCGTTACGGGCACTGATTTGCGATGACGTGAATTGGCGTCTTTGGCGGTCAAAAGGTTAATAATGTGGTACCTGTTTTTTTTACAGGTTCAACACATTCTTGGCGGCCTATCGGCAAATAACGACATTGTATGTGGCGTGTGTCGGCAAAGTATCAATGATACTGAATGGTTAAAGCATATCGCTTCACAACACAATTACATTTCATGGAAAGTCCACGAAAATCCACTTGTAAGTATTTTATTGTTTTTGACTTCTATTGAATTTTGTTTACTAAGGTTTTATTACGCCATGTTAAGAATTGCATACTTGAAGATTTGTAAATTTTAGGACTTAGATAATAGGCAGAGTCTTATCCAGCACTTATCAGCCCTTATGAGACAGTATGGAGAGTTGTCATGCAATAAGTGTGGTACTACGCGGAAGTATGCCAAGTCATTTTTGCAACACATAAACCAATGCGCCCCAGTTCAGGTACCTAATTTTATTATGACGTCATGTTTTCTTAGATCATCGTTACTGATAAACATAAAAGAGATAATATTATTTTAGGAATTACAGAGTGAAAGTATATTAAATTCAACACCGGAGCTCAGCACAAGAAATAATCCTGTATTTCACAACCATAGCCCTATTGGTCATGAGTCAGAGCCGGTGAGATTGGTTGTATGCGGAGTGTGCAGGGACACTGTTCTAGAAAAGAACTGGCACACTCACATAGAATCACAACATGACTATCTTGCATGGAAACTAGGAAACCAGACTTTGGTATGTATCTCTTTTTAACTGCTCACTGCTCATAATCATTTTGTTTTAACTGCTCATAGCTCACAAACATTTTTATGAAATTGACAAAAGATATTGTGGAGTTACCACAAAATAAATTTAAACTTAAACTATTTCAATGGCTTAAAGAGAAAAGGAATACTTGAATTACTTTTTGTAAATAAATTATTAAAGATATTTGCATGCCAAAGTATCTGGTTAGACTTGTCACCGAACAACGCAATCAACATCTGTAAGACCACTGTATATTATCGTGTCTAAAGCAAATAAATATAGGCAAATAATAAACCTGGCCGCAATTTTTCTTTTTGGCCGCATACTCAAACTTCTATTTTAATAATTAAGCATTGGGAAAATGATATAGCCTCTAAAAAACTAACTCAACTTCATTACAACGCCAACAAAAAATGCCAAAGGTAGCGTCAAGTCAAGACCAACAATTATTATTACATACTGGCCACCAAATTTACTAACTCGGCCACGAAATTCATAACTCATCATCATTTTACATTTTACAGCTTCAAATCAAGCTCCTCGAAAATTATATATTGAAACTTCAATAGACAACGTCAAATATTCTAACTTAACATTTAAAATAATATTTCATATTCTTTTATCGTGAAAAGAGCCACTGTGCGATTTGGCCCCAGTGCGCGCCATGACAGTAACTGGCCATTTGCACCAATCAGAGATACAGAAACCTTGCCAAAAAAGTAGGTTAGGTTAACACTGCTACCCCTAAAGAAACGAAAATACTGCCAAAAAAGTAGGTTAGGTTTGGTTAAAACTGCGACCCATACTGAAACCAAACTATTGCCATAAAAGTAGGTTAGGTTAAAACTGCGACCCCTACAGAAAACAAACTACTACAGAAATAGGTTGGGTTAGGTCAAAACTGCGACCCCTACAGAAAACAAACTACTACCAAAAATAGGTTAGGTTAGAACTGCGACCCCTACAGAAAACAAACGACTACCAAAAATTGGTAGGGTTAGGTTAAAACTGCGACCCCTACAAAAAACAAACTACCACCAAAAATTGGTTAGGTTAGGTTAGATAGAACTGCGACCCCAATAGAAAACCCAGCACAGCAAAAAAAATATTAAGATAAATTACATTTTAAACATACCTACTTATGAAATTAGAAGCTAATACAATTACTATTTTGGTGCCACATGATAACATTTTAGAAGTTTCCCGCTTGAATGCATGTCACAAATTTAGATGCTAAAAAATGAGCACGATACCGAGTTATTTACAGTGGCTTACATAGAAGATAATTAGTGGCTAAGATGACATTATTCAGACGACGGTTGATTGCGGCTGAGTTAGTAATTTAGAAGGCAACTTAGATTTTTCAAAAGCCGATTATGCTATTAAAAAAAAGTCGGTTTAATTACTACCCATAAATATATTATATTTCAAACATAAAACTACCGTGAGATCGAGCTAATCTCGGTATAAAAAACATGAGTAGTTCCGTTATTTTATTATATTTCATTTCATATATTTTTACAGGATATTGAGAATGAGGAAGAAGTTAAAGAACACTTGTATAACATAACCAAGGAATGTGGAGGTCTCAAGTGTGCCAAATGTGGCCTCATTAGGAAATATGTGAAATCTTACCTGACTCACATCAAAAGTTGTGATGGACAAAGCGTTAATGTAAGTCTATATGATAATCACAGACCGGAAAAATTTGCGACATTGATTGCAATTATGTGGACATGACTCCAAAAGTAATCAAAATGTTAATTATCATTGAAATAAAATTTGATGTGTGGGGATAATAGTGTAGTGGAGTTAGTAGTAAAGATATTGTACTTAAATGATAAAAGCACGTACAGTGGTGGACAGATAATTAGAAACACTCCATACAATCACGTAAACAACCAACATGAACTAGCGGTAGTAGTAAAAGAAACATAAATAAGGCATAATTAATTATGCAGTAATGTAGCCACAACATTAAAATACGTATACAACGAAAAAAAAGACAACAGAATATTATCATTTTGCTGTAAAGTTAGTTTATACATTGGTAACTTGAATTTCCGTTGTGGCCGTTTGGACACATAATTAGAAACAGGGTAACTAACATACTTTTTTCTATTGTATAATTAAAAATAACCCTTTTATTACACTTGTGGTGGCAATTACACATCACCTTTAGTTTGGTGAGTAGTAAATTGTGTTTAAAATGGGAAAATATAAAAGTTATAAGGTGTCAACTCTCTAAGTAAATGTAAGTCCGTGCTTGAACCGAAACAGGACATAGAAAAGAGTCTTCGATCACTTTGAATGCTATCAGATCCATTGCAAAATACATGGAACTACTGAAAAGTAAATTAGAAAGACACACGCAAGGAATAAATCGCCCAGAGAAGATTCACTTATTTGCTAAACAAGACCCGTTCATAGGCTCCAATGAAATTTGAAATGAGGTTTTCACGGCATATGACCCCAGAAACGTGAAGTGAAGACTAGTAGCCAGTCGGTTAGTTGAAGTGAAACTATATAGGAGGGTTTCCCAAAAGGTACCGGTCCTGCAGAACAGTAAAGTGAGATGAGATAATTATTTGCGAAAAAATACAGCAAGTTGACAGTTCAGGAATAGACAAAAACTTTTACTTTCAGATGAAACTAAAATCAAAATGTTTCCACCACCATGCTTAACCATACTTTTTTGTATTTATTATTGAAACCATGGTTTGGTAGACGTTTAATGTTGCGTTTTCAGTCAGAATTCACCATATTATTTTTAGTTTCATCTGAAAATAAAACTTTTTATCTGAGTATTCCTATATTGTCCACTTGCTGTATTTTTTCGCAATTAATTATCTCATCTCTATGTTGTTCTGTATGTACGGTACCTTTCGGGAAACCCCCTCAAACAGTTTCGCTTCATCTAACTGACTGGGTACTAGTCTACACTTCACGTTTTTGGAGTCATGTTATGTGTAAACCTCATTTATAATTTCATTGGTGCCTATAAACGGGTCTTGTTCAAGAGAAGATTCGCTTACCCTACGATAAGCGAATCTTCTCTGGGCGATGTTTTCTTTGGGCGTGCCTTTCTAATTTGGTTTTCAGTAGTTCCATGTCTTTTGCAATGGTCGATGGTATGAAATACCTTCTTATGGTGTATCCTAAGTGATTGACGATTCTTTTGGATGTCCCCTTCGGTCCAAACGCGGATTTACAATTACTTAGCGAGTTGACGCCTCATAACCTTCTCATAACTTTATTTTATTCCCATTTTGAACATAATTTACTGCTGTTGTAACTTAAGTTGATGTTAATTGCCGCCAAAAGAGTAATAAAAAGGTTTTTTTTTTAATTATTCAAAAGAAAAAAGTATGTTTGTGACCCTGTTTCTAATTATGTGTCCAAACAGCCAGTATCGGAAATTCAAGTTATCAATAAATAAACTCATTTTACACTAAAATTATAAAATTCTGATGTATTTTTTTCATTGTACGCATATTTTAATGTTGTGGCTACATCGCTGCATAATTAATTATGAATTATTTGCGTTTCTTTCGCTACTACCGCTAGTTCATGTTAATATTTTCGTGATTGTATGGAGTGTTTCTAATTATCTGTCCACCACTGTATATACCATAATAACTTAAAAAAATGACGTTACGACGACGATGAATTACATAAATAATTATTAGCACAAAGCTGTACATAACATTAATTTCGCAGTCCGGGTTCTTAAAACTACCCGCGCTTGATTTTCTTCAGTACCGGCTCCTCGACCAACTCTCGTTTTATTACAATGAAAGTCATAATCATAATTAAAAAAAAAGTGAGTAAGTCCCGGGTAAATAAAAATAAAAAACAGCTATATTTAATCTAGCCCATAGTACATATTTAGTTCCTTTGATTCAGCTAAAGCGTTATTTTATTTTTGCTTACTTTTCCATTAATTAATTAATATTAGATCACTTTTTTAGGAATCTCTAGTTGAAAGGACACCCAATAGCTCTTTACATATTGTTTCTGAAGCGGAACCTGTGCGGTGCGTGAGCGATTCTGTGAATAACATCTTAGTGGACACTGAAACGGAGCTTGTTACTGATGATTTGGTAAAATGTGGCGTGTGTGGGGAGTTTATGCATAGATTGGACTGGAATAGTCATAATGGGTCGCAACACAACTATTTGGCTTGGAAACATGGAGAACCTGTTTTGGTATGTATCGAAAATATTTTTTTGTAACGCAGCATTATTATATTGCTTTGACTTAATTTAGGTAAATTTGCTTGTGATTTTTATGTTGACAGGATATTGACGATGAAGTTGCTGTTAAGGAACATCTATATAACATAGTGAAGGAATATGGGGAGCTCAAGTGTGCGAAGTGTGGCCTCTCTAGAAAATATGTTAAATCTTACCAGACGCATGTTAGAAATTGCACTGGAGGGAACGTGAGTTCAATTACTGTTTCTAAAGACACTACATATATCTAAATTTATTACAATGAAAACTTATGATACAATATAAATAATATGTTTTTTGTAGGAATCAATAAATGGCTGTGAAATAAACGATTCATTGGACACCTCTGTAATTGAACCAGCTGAACATGACAATGTTTGCATTGGTGGTATTAATCATGAAAATAGAGTGGACGTACCTATTAATTACGTGCAATGTGCAGTCTGTGGGGAATCTATGGAACCGAATGACTGGTACGAGCACGCCGGTATAAAACATCACTATCTTGCGTGGATATGTGGCGACCCACCTTTGGTAATTTTTTGTATTATTATCTTTATCGGTGCATATGTATATTGTTTAAATTATTGTTTTTCATAAATCGAATATTTTTAGGATATTAACGACGAGGAAGCAACACAAAAACATCTTCAGTCTGTTGTAAAACAATATGGCAGTCTCAAATGCGTAAAATGTGGTCTGAATAGGAAATATGTAAAATCCTACTTGACTCATGTTAAAAGCTGCACTGGGCCAAAGGTAATTATTGGCTCTGACAAACCGCCATTTTAATTCATATGTAAATGAGAATAATGCATAAAATCAATAGGTACAGTAAAACTGAATGTTATTTATTTATATTTGAACCACTTTACAGGCTAAAGATGACAGCCTAGTTGCTGATGATTCCACAGTGAGCATCGTAGTGCTGTCGGAAGTTGAAGAGCAAGCAGGCCTCACCAAGTGCGGCGTCTGCGGCCAGTACATGCCGCTCGCGGACTGGGCGGCGCACATGGAGGGCAAACATAATTACTTGGCTTGGAAAGACGACGAACCACCCCTGGTGAGTATAATGGATTCTGTTTGCGAATGAGTACAGGAGGTTCCATATCAGACACCAAAAATCATAATGCTTTTTACCGTTATGATTGTCACGTTTACCAGAAAAGAAAGTTGCATGTAAAAATATGTTGTTTGTATAATCTTTCAGAATGTTAATGATAAAGAAGAGTTAAGCGAACATTTGAATAAGGTTCTCGCAAGAATAGGAAATCTGATTTGTACGAAATGTGGTGAACAAAGAAGATCAGCAAAGTCATATTTGCGGCATATAGAGAAATGTGACCGTTCTGAGGAGGCTGCGGATAGCTCTAAACCAATGGAAGAAATGATATGGCCCGCTGAGAGTGTCGATAAAGTTAAGTGCGGAGTGTGCTGTGAACTAGTACCAGCTAATCTATGGCTAAAGCATATAGCTGAACAACATAATTATTTAGCTACTAAAGATGGAGAAACTTCCTTGGTTAGTAAAATATTTTAAATTGATTTATTTTTGTTGACTCTTCATTATTTTCTTGATAATATGTTATGTTCGGTATGTACTATCTGGGCTCCGAATTTTCTTCTTTACATCGATCAATTGGTCATTATCATTAATCTTTGTTTTCATTGATTTATATCTGTGAGTGTGATTGATGGTGTATTTTAGACATTATTAATACCTGGCTCGAAAGTAAGAAGGAAAAGTCTTTTGAATAACTGATTTTAGGTAGGAACTTTAAATATTTTAAACATAAAACTACTGTGAGACTAACTCATAATGTAATAACGAGATTAGCTCCAGATGATGGATCACGGATTGACCCGAAACATGTCGACCTAATCTCGGTATAAAATACGTGAGTAGTTCCGTTATTTTATTATGAACTTTAAAAATGTTAGCATGAGACATGACGAAATTCCGTGATTGAATTAGTAGTCCTCGGCACCAAACTTCACAAGACTTTTAGTGGGGTAAAGTTCGTGCGCGTTTCGCTTTTAAGTACTCGGAAAAAGGGATGCCAAAACTCATCTCCACTACAAAAAATCTTACTAATTATATGTCGATAACTATACCAAATATGGCAAAGGATGTAGGTGTAGGGTCACATTCCAGGGTACAGTTATTTATATTTCCAGGATCTGAACGACGATGAACAAGTCTATAAACATCTGTACAATATAGCAAAGGAAAATGGAGTTCTTGTTTGCCAAAAATGCGGATTGGAGAGAAAATATGTAAAAAGCTACCAGGAACATATTCGAAAGTGTGGTCAAGTTAGTATTATTTGCAATGTTGTAGTGGAAGTATTTATTTTTATGCAAAGTTTTCGGGTCAAGTTTACCACAGTTGCACCCCTTTTAAGCAAACCAATCACACTTTGCCCCCTCCCAGTATTATGTTTAACGCCCAACACGCAGTCGTTTAGGGTAAACGTCAACAAATATGAGGATCCACCATTTATAGCTTATTAATGTATATTTCTGTAAAAATCCTGTTTCTGCACAGCCAATTTTATTAATAAAGCGCACTAGATAATCAGGATCTGATGATATTTTTTATTTTAGGATACATCAGTTGAAGATATTACGTTTGAAGCAAACACTACAGTACGCACTTCTCTTGATACAAGTGGGTCTCTGGTAGATTTTTATAGTGGCGGCACCTGCGGCGTGTGCGACTTAGAGATAGAGTCTGGCAAATGGATACAGCACACACAAAAGCAACACAATTACCTCGCGTGGAGAAAAGGAGAAAAACCTTGGGTTTGTGTAATTTTTTGAAGATCCAGTATTTACCATATAATTTTGAAATTCAGCTTAAATAAATCATTTGTGATTTTTAGGATTTGGACGAATATACCGATGTCAACGAATACTTATATGAAATCACTAAAAAAATGGGTGGCTTGACCTGCAACAAATGCGGCATGGTGAGAAAGTATGTCAAGACTTATTTGACACACATCAAATCGTGTGATGTTGTTGATTTTAATCTCTCCACCATCATTCCTGAGGGTGTTGGACCTGTGTCAGATACAGGTAAGGAAATTTCATACAATGAGTTAAATGTTTCATAAAGTCATAATGTGTTGTTACTGTAAAATGTAAATTATTTAATAATTTTGTAGCTTACCGCTGCGCAATGTGCCAGCAAGAAATTGAACGATCGAAATGGAAGAGTCACGCAATGAAAGAACACTACAACATCACATGGATAGTCGGCGAAACTCCTATTGTAAGTTTTCTGTTCAAAATGTGTCCGTGTGTTGTCGGGGTTAGAATATCATTCAGATCATTTGTCACTTCGGTACCCTATGAAAAATTATAAAACGAAAAAGAAATCAGTGTGGTCTCACAATCGGTACATAAACATGAATCATAATATTTTCTAATTTAACCGTTTTTATTGATTTGGGGGGAGGAGGGAGGGGGAGAGTGACACCTACAATATCCGCACCGGGCGTTCCCCAGGATGCTAGCTACGCTACTGTTGGTAGTTCACATTGTAGAGTATATGCTATTTTTCGTTTATTGTTTTAGGATATTAAGAACCCTTATGCAGTAGAAAAGTATTTAAAGGAATACAAACAATATCACAGTTTAAAATGTAACAACTGTGGTGCCACGCGAGCGTCCTTCGCCGGATTTTACGCACACATTATAACATGTGGGAAAACTGAAGAGGTACCATTGATTTGTGTATAATTTTATATCAGTCATAGCTTTGTATGTATAGTATAAATTGGTTTTACATTTGATATTTGTGTTTCACAGCAAATAGAAATGTTCCAAAGTGTATGTGAGATCTGTAACAACAAATATTTATGTATATACAAGAACCAACATATGATGATTCATAGAGTACAAGAATACAATAAGGAGCTTAAGATTGCTAAAGCAAATGTAACGATAAAAGAAGAAACTGTCAAATCGAAGAAAAGACAAGCTGCAGAGAAGTATGTGTTATTAAACGGTTTTACTTAGCTTACCCCGTTTGTTTTAGACTTTAGTCTTTGGTCTTTGTTGGTTCAAATTTAGAAATGGAAATTTCACCCTCTTTCCGTCAACTGATTGATCTGAAATTCGGTATGCGCTTTTAGTTGTGGTGACAATACAATAATGTACATTCATTATCATTGTAAATTCAAAATGGCCGCCGCTACAAAATGGCGGATGACCTAATTCTTATCTACCCCATCAATATGGGTATCAATTGAAAGGTCTTTGCAAGGAGAATACAGTGCACTATATCAAATTAAAAAAAAAAAAACTAAAAGCTCGAAAAAAAAAAGTAAAAAAAACTTTTAAGTAAAACGGTTTTATACACATTGATTAGACTAAAATAAAACCGTTTTACTTAAAAGTTTTTTTTACTTTTTTTTTTCTAATTTATGTAGATGTGATTTGATGGATTTTTTTAATAAATTTATATGCATTTATTTTGCTGCCATAATAGATAACAATAATATGTTAAACAGGGTACTCACCTGCGAGCTGTAACTGTTACTGTAGCGTGATACAGCAACGGTAACAGCTCGCAAGTGAATACTAAGTACATTTACGAAGTTCTGAAACAGATAATAATATTTAGCTCTCAAGTTGTGAGTTTGTTTTCTTCGTCCTGTCGGTACCTATTACATTTATTTAAAAGTGTAGTGTAGGTTTAATTAAGTAGGTATATACTGAATTTTTAATGAGCTGCAATTCATTTTCATATCCGAACTCGATTTCGTTCAATTTCTTTTATTGTATATTTTTTATTTATGTTGTTCGAACGCTTCTTTCAGAGCGCGGTCAGTCATAGAAACCTACAGCAGTGATATGAGCCAGGTGATTGATTTTGTCTACGTATGCAGTTAGTTATACATTAGTATTAAAACTAATTTTAATTTTGAGAATCTAGATGACCTGAATGTACACAAAAAAATTCTCAAATCCCACTAAGAATCTTGCTTCTGTTTTGTTAAATATTTGTTCATATAATTTGAGTTTACATACCTGCCTACAACTTACTTTTTTTGCAGCATAAACATAAATGCGGTACTTGTGGTTTCGGGACTGATTTCGAGGATGAATTAAAAGAGCACAAGTGCGACCAAAATGAGAAAGACTTTAGCGCGGAAGAAAGTTCGGCGGCGGAGGGAGAAGACTCAGACGATGAGTCTGGTGACACAGAGGTCGACTCCGACGTGTCCCGCGAGGAGGAGCAGGCGCAGAAGAAGAAACGATTCAGAGAGCCTAGTAAATGCGCGCATTTTGTGATCACTATCACATTCTAAACATTAAATGTAATACCCATATAATTTATAATATTCTTTCGTGTTTCTTTTGCAGCTTCTGTGGGCTCAAAACTCTCAAAAATATACTTTGATGTTGAGGATCCTGACGCGTTCGTGGAACAAAGCGATGTTGATTTGTAAGTAACCTTACTTTGACATTATTCAGATGGTTATCGATTGAAAATGGAGATAATATTTTTTAACACTTTCGCCTATGTATGTATTGTATTTGTAGCAGATTCTGAGTAAAAATTCAGTGCAATTATTGTTTTACATTTATAATAAAGTAACTTTCAGATGCATGTAATCAAAATCATTATAATCAAAACAAAACTATTTTTTCAGTTGCAAAGCATTTTACACAGATGATACTTTGTTCACCAAATGGCTTTCTTGTGAGCCTGAAGTTGTGTCTGAAAAGGATTTGCCAAAATACTTGCCACGGATGGAGGAGTCATGTAAAATCAAAGCTGGCTTTGAATGGACTAAAATAAAAAGATTTGGAGCTAAAAGTGGCGATGGTAAGTTTTTGTTTCTAATAAACGTAAAAAAATAAAAAATTGCAGCCATTAATGAGCACTTTGAATAAAATTTGCAATGTTTTGCGTTTCAGGTACCTCTATTTTTGTAGGTGGTTCTATAGTCTGTATCTGTTGGGTCCCGCTCCGGGTAGAAGACATCATGGGCGATAGCCACAACTTCTTGGCCGTGGCCTGCCACAACGACGTCGATTGTCCGCGGTACCAGTGGGACGAAACCACGCAACATGAGAACCTCATACAGATTTGGAACTTCGGCATGTGTAAAAAGTAAGTTTATATTATAATAATTAATGAAAGTTAATCATGAAGTTCATAACCATAAAGGATGCCTACCACTTAAGCCCAGGCGTGGTATTGAAGGCCACGATTTCGTTTACAAATCTGGTTTACACGCCATCTTTTAAACTATAGAAAGAAACCATATTATAGCGCAATAACACCTCTGATATAATGTATTTGTAATACTTTACAGTTTACCAAGAATAGTTTACGGCATAGCGCACGACTTCGGAACTGTGTGGGCCATGGATTGGTGTCCCTCTGGTGCCAGGAGTGCTCTGTCGGAAGACTCGGCTGCTGGCCAGTTCTGCCGCTTAGGCCTACTAGCCGTGGCTTGTTCTAACGGATCCGCTTACATCTTCTCTGTTCCGTACCCTTCTACAGTAGTCAAAAAGTATGTACTTACCCAAATGTCAAATGAGCCATAAACATCTATCTTCTATTTCCATCTAACGACTATCCTAATTGAAAATACGTTGTACAAAATGTTTAATGAAGAAGTAAAAATAAACAAAATTTCTTCGATCCAATTATCTATATGTAAAATTTTACGAATACCTCTGTTTTAAAATGTAACCAAACTAAATTGAGTACTTAATGGTTTGTTCACGTTACACGGTTTTACTTTCATTTATTTCTGTTTATCTTGCAGAAATCAGTTTGTCCACAAATTGACGCCAGTTGCGGAATTAAGAATGAAAATGTTAGAGGAAAGGTCACATAGAAAAGTGTATCAAGCTACTTCTATCACGTGGTCTAAGGTTGGTTAAAAATAACAAAAATATTTTTTCAGAAAATAGTAAACAAGACTAAGATTCCAATGAAAATCATGTTTTTTGCAGCAAAAGGGCCATGAGGATATATTAGTGGGGTATGCGGATGGGTCGACGGGCTACTTCGATCTAAATAGTACCTCACCTCTGGCGCGGGCGATGGAAGATAACATCGAAATATTTTTTCCTTACCGCCAAGAACGACCACAAAACACGTGCATCACAGGTTAGTTTATTTTTATTTTGTATTTTAAATTATTATTTTTCATTTTGTTCTATGTCGGCTTTAGAGTAACAATTTTTCACGTGGATGTAGTAAGAAGCGACTAAGGAAATAGGTTATAGTACATTGTAAAACGAGGGAGTAAAGTGGAAATTAGCAACGAGAGTCTGTTAGAGTCTTTATGACTCGAGTTTGCAATTTCCTTTACTGCCCGTGATACACAATGATTTTCATCACATTTGCGAGGAAAAACTAAAAATTAAAGAAAATGCATGACGTCACGTCACCGCGCCGCGCCGTTCCGCTTGCGCTGTCGCTGCTGTCAGTGCGTTTAGGTCTATTGTCACTTTTTAGGGTTCCGTACCTCAAAAGGAAAAAACGGAACCCTTAGGGCGCTTGTGCACTGCCATGAATTTTCCGGTCCGGCCGTCCGGTTTTTTAAGGTCTGTCGCGTCGTCCCGCTCACGTCAATACAATTTAATGGAAGAGCAAGCGAGACGAGAACTCAATGAAAAAGCCGGACCGTAAAATTCATGGTAGTGCACAAACGCCCTTATAGGATCACTTTGTTGTCCGTCTGTCCGTCCGTCCGTCCGTCTGTCAAGACCCTTTTTCTCAGGAACGCGTGGAGGTATGAAGCTGAAATTTATATCAATTACTCAGGTCTACTGTCCCTTGAAGCTGTGAAAAAATCAAACTTCAAAGCCAACGCAATCAAAAGATACAGCCGTTTATGCCGCAAATTTTCGACACTTGCAAGGGAATCAAAACCTACAGGGTGCTTCCCGTGAACTCAGAATCTTGAAATTTGGTACGAAGCAACGTCTTATAGCATAGATAAAGGAAAAATTACGAAAACCATAAATTTTTAGTTACATCACATATATATTTTTTTAATAATTTTAAACTTACTACCCATTTCCTCATAAACGCGTAGAGGTATTAAATTGAAATTCATACCAAATACTCAGGTCTATAATACCTTTAAGCTGTAACAAAATCAAACTTCTATGTCAACGCAATCAAAAGAAACAGCAATTTAAGCTGCATATTTTGAAACTCGCAAGTACTCGCAAGGGAATCAAAACCTAAAGGGTACTTCCAGTCGACCTAGAATCTTGAAATTTGGCATGAAGCAACGTTTTATAGCATACATAAAGGAAAAATTCCGAAAACCTTAAATTTTTAGTTATATTACAAAATATATATTTTTTAATAAATATAAACTTATTACTTTTTTCCTCATGAACGCGTAGAGCTATCTATAATAAAAATACCATAGTTATGACTCGATTGTCGTAATGAACGAACTTTGTAAACCTTGCAGGTTTGTACGGAACCCTCGGTGCGCGAGTCCGACTCGCACTTGGCCCGTTTTTTTAAATCATATATCACAGACAAGAACTATGTTTCGTACAGAATGCGGATGGTCATACAGCCAGATTCTGCCAAAAAGATTCAAACAAATTATTATTTTTTTTTTACAAAAAATGCATATTAAAAAACGCGTTGACATACATCCAAAGTATTAAATTAATAAAATTTCTTAATGCATACATTAATTTTGCATTTAAAAATTGGCCCTTAAGTTTTAATAGCTGATTTTTTATTTTTACATTAGTAACCTCCTTAGACTGAACTAACGTACCTATACTAACTTTTGCAAATTTTAAAACTAAAATTTTCCTCCCTTGGGATGTAAAGAGAACTCCCGCGGTTACTATTTAGGCCTTTGTCCTAAAGGATACGCGCTTGTAATAACACCATTGACGAGCAAGTGTGATGAAAAGGTATTTGAGGCGACAAGCTAGCAGCCCGTTACTGTTATACCAGCCAACTCAAAACCTAAAAATAAATGCTAGAATTGGCCACGAAACGTGAAATAGTTATGGTTTTGTCTATGTAGCGTACACGCTGGTACGCTACTGGTACTGAACAGGGCAAGCAAAGCCCTGAACGAAGGCCGAGTAAAACTGCGGTTTGATGAGTCGTTCGGTAAAGCTCGCCGGTGTAACACAGCAAAACCGCGGTTTTAAACACCGCCGCGTCTGGCTTGCGGCTCGTCGTCTTGCTATATTTTTTACTCGACTCGCCATGCAAAACCCCGTGTCGATCAGTACCAACGAGCCGCGAGGCAGGTTCGTCGGTTTTTAAAAGCGGCGTTTCACTCGCCTGTCGATCAGGGCCTAAAGTGAGTGTGTTTGCAGCGACGGACCTGTACCCGCGTCTGGGCGGCGGGCTGACGACGTGCGCAGCCAGCTCCACCGGCGCGACGCTGGCGGCGGCCGGCGGCGGCGCGCGCGTGCGCTCGGCGCTTCCCGCCCGCGCCGCGCTGTTCGCGCCGCACTGGCCCGCCGCGCTGCTCGCTGGCGACGCTGCTATCAGTCAGTACCAACCCACCAAGGCCCTATTTCACCATCGTGGCAATTGCCACTCCTACTTTCTTGGATAGGCCATATAAAAATACGCACTTATTTATCATGAAGTTGTACAGTCACGAGCTTTAATTTGTGACCCATTTCCGTAAAATTTTCTTAGAATATTCATAATGCAATAAGGTCGAAACTTTAGTGCAATAATGTTGAATGTCAAGCCAAGTCCATGTCATTTCGATAAATGAAGTTTGCTTTATCTAAGACGGGACTGTTATAAGATAACCATAGCAACGCAGTTTCCGGTAAAACCGTGGTCTGTTATTGGTTAATCACAAGCTATGTTATAATGTAACCATAGCAACTCCCTGGATCGGCTATTGGCTATCCGAGATTTGTTAACCTAACCATGGCAACGTCCGCATCATTGGTGAAGAGAGTTCGGCAAAAGTTGTAAATAACGAATGGAACCCGATTAGCATTGTAAACCGGCTATTTACTTTATTACATTGTCATATTCCGCTCGCTCAAGTTGACGCTATTGCACGGTTGCTCTTAGAAACGTAAAGTTATTGATGGTAGACATTGTGACATTTATGACATTGACTAACTGATAAAATATTAGCTCTAAATAGCGAAAGTTTCCTACACGATATTCCACCTTAGGTGGATCGCAAATTAAATCTCGTGACTGTACAAATGTAGCATAAATCTGACACAGCCTCGACCTCATGTCAAAATTTACCGACAAATCAACAAATATGTCAAGTTATTAAAGATATTCTTGTTTCATAACATAATTCCCATTTGATTGAAATGAGGTCAATGGTAATAAAATGCTTGTCATGTTTATATGTATTTCGCTGGACAAATTTTCATAGACATGTGTCGAAATATCAGCTGATGCCGCTGACAATACGCTCGTTTAAGCGCGTACACGCGTGTTCTATTTAACGTGGCGCGCGTGTAAGCGTGTATGCCAAAGCCGAGCGTATAAAACGCCTAATCTGACGTCGTCTACAGTGACGACGGCGGTGAACGAGCTGGAGTGGTCGGCGCCGGCGCGCAAGCTGGGCGGCGCGCGCGCTCTCGCGGGCTGCGCGCGCTGCGGGCGCGTGGCCGCCGCCGCGCCGCCCACGCTCAGGACCATGCGCCCGCACCCCGCCTACCCCGAGTTCAAGAAGCAGGTGCGTTGAAGTCTAAACGTCATTTATTCTCCTAAGGTCCATAGTTCAGGATCATATAGGACAAATGTCATAATAAGTTTGAATTTTGGGAGGCTAGGTACGGTCGGCTGAAATAGTGGTCTACCACTGACAAAAGTTTCTGTTAGATGTAATTATTACTAACTTTGACATGACATGACGTGACGTAAAAACAATTATTGGTAAGGGAGCTATTGTCACTGTCTTATATTAATGGCAAGGGGAAATCGACCTTGTTGTTTCATGAGGTTCGAATTAATATAGATCTTAGGGAGGTAGATCAAATTCTTGGTCGACTGTTCATATCATGTCCGTGCATTTACGTGTGACTTTTCTATCGTGGCGTTGAAGTGACTACTACCGACGCCAAACAGATTTTTTCAAAATCTTTCAGATACAAGATTTATTTTATTATTATTTCGTATCTTTTTAATTAAAAAAATTACAACAATGATAACAATTGTCAATATTAAGCTTTCTTATAAGTATTTGTAATATTTGCGTCTAATGAACTGTCAAAATAGTTACTGGACTTTGAATCCTAACTAAAGTGACGGACTCAGTGATTAACAGTTTTAAGCTGACACTCACTAGTCAGACCTTTTATTAAATTTAAAGATCTGAGAACTGATTGTTTAAAAAAAGAACTATTTAGTGGAGCCATTGTTCAGTACTGGTCCTAGTCAATTACTGGTGGTGGTGAAAATTGTATTGCAAATACATACAGAGTTTATCAACAAACGGGAAGGGCATGTTCCGTAGCTCATTTGGAATAAGAATAATATAGTATATCAATTTAACATATATGTTTTTGTTTTCTTTAGATTTTTGGTATGCTAGAAATGGTCCCTCTCTCCAAAAAGAAAACCAAGCTCGTCAACGATGAACTTGGAATAAAACTAGAGCCTCTCACTTACTCTGAAGCAATCTGCAAATACGGGATACAGTTCAAGAGTGTCAGCAAAAGTAATAAGGTAAGAGCTATAATTTTAAACAAAAAAAAACCGACTTCAAATTTGGGCTATACTGAAAGCATTTGTTTAATAATGAGGGTGACCTTCCATCA
>BHDV01035897.1:60344-70434 GCA_005406045.1 Adoxophyes honmai
GAGAACCTCCTCCTTTTTTTGAAGTCGGTTAAAAATATCCCGACGAATTGAGAACCTCCTCCTTTTTTTGAAGTCGGTTAAAAATCATATTTATTTAAGTAAACTAAAAATTATTGTTTTTGATTTCGTGTATCCCTTCTCCAGATAGATCTTGAAATGCTACTGAGAAGTCACGTGTAGATCCTTATCGTTAAGAATGCATTATTAAATTATGAACGTGAATTGTAATTTCAAAAGACGCAATTGATTTCTTGTCTTAAGTCACTAGATTAGGTTTGAGACGTACATAAGTATCACGACTGTATTCCCAAATGGGGTAGGCAGAGCACACGAAACATTACGCGGAAAATAGCGACTTATGAGGCTAAACAAGATTCGAATGGTGAGCACACGACAAGATTTGGGGAAGAGGGTAAAGTGTCATAGCCTTGCATTTGAAAATGTATCAGGGAAACTGATTTAGAGATGAGTACTTTCAGCTTATCTATGAGAGTTAACATGTGTAATGACCAGTGATCGGATCTAGGATGCAATTTGGGGTGAACGACCTTAAACGTTATGCTTATCGTGGATGTGCCTCGGGGTTTCCCGGGATTTTGGATCACTATCCAAAATCCCGGGAAACCCCTTTTTTAAATTTTAGCCCACTGGCTAAAATTTAAAAAAAGCGTCATTTAATATTTGCACACTTAAAGAACACTAGATTTGTCTAAATAATGGATATTTACAATGAAATTATTATTATTTGTCGATAATGTTGAGAATTTGATATGCAGGGCTCAATTTGAATTGCAATATCAGTCAAGACATTATCTACTGCTTATTTCAAGTGATAATTTCATTTAATAAAAGAGGTTGATCATGGGTAATTGTTTACTTTTTGTAATGATAATAAAATATCATAAAAGTCGCGGGGTTGTAAGTCATATCCATCTTAATATTATGGACCTAAACCCCGCGAAATTGCATCCTAGATCCGATCACTGGTAATGACCGAAAACTTTTTTTTCTAAATGCGTGATGTCAGTTTAGAATAACATCTCTCCATTTCTTCTGTGTATGTCGTAAGAGGCGACTAAGGAAATGGGTTTAGGTATGCTAGGTTTAGGTGACCTGAAATTATGCTAGAAGTGTCTGTGGTGCGTGAAATTGACTATCCACGTTTTGTATGCTCTGCCTGCCTACCCCATTTGGGAAAACAGGCTTGATGATGTATGATATGATGTATGCTTCTCAATGAGAATTATTAAATATTTTATTAAGTGTGATTAACGGAAGTTTTTTTCTCCCGGCAGGCTTTACAACAGGAATGCATATCGAAACCGAAAGTGCATTTCCCAGAGAGATTTCCTCTCGCAGATGTCGAGTCCATGGCCTTTTGCCTCACGCAGCGCCACCACGATCGGCTGGCCGTGGCTACGCACTCCGGTGTCGTGTTTTTCACCACCGTCAACTCGTAACACGCACGTATAGCGGCTAGCGAGGCAACGACCTTGAACTTCTATAGTGTATAAATTGTAAAGGACCCATTCATATTTACATATGTAGCTTGTTAAATGCTATTAACTTTATATGTATAATTCTTGCGAGCATATAACAAGTAAACACTACAGAGTGTACTCGATGGATCACTTTGCAGCAAATGCATTAATATATTACTCAAGTGTAGTGATTAAGTGAATCAATTTCTGTTATCACCATATATAATTGAGAGTGGGCACACTTGACACATGCTCCATGTAATATTGTGTCCGTGTATAAAGCTATACATATGTATACTACAGTAGCTATGGGTAAAATAAGGTAATGAAGTACCTAGTGTATTTACGAAACAAATATTTATTTGGTTTGATTTTTGCGACCCGTAACTTTTTACATTTTTATCTCTATGGAAAAATTACCGTGATTATGCATGCTTTCGTGTTTAGTGCAGGACTGGACATGAGTACCACTGAGCTATATTTGGTAAATTATCTATGGAATTGGCGTTTTTTCTTTCGTGCTTCTATCTATGTAACTTCCGCAATACAACAAATAATAATATTTTGCGTTATTTTGACTTTGTTGTACAAATTTTAATGCATTTATTTATTTAACTACGAAAAAAAAGTGGAAAAAACAGATTATTTTTGTTTCAAGATTTTCTAATGTGATTTGTAATAGCATATATATTTTTTTATAATAAAATAGATTCACCTAATTAGTAGGAACCTTTATTAGTGTTTTTAACACGAACATAAGTTTCCCCGTGTGGTGCCGGGTTAGAATAGCACTACCCCCTTTCTTCCCGTGGGTGTCGTAAGAGTCGACTCTGGGAAAGGGTTAGTGTATTGTGGGCGATGGGCTAGCAACCTGTCACTGCAATATCACGTTTGACCATCTGGTTACCCTGCTGAAATTGCTAAACGTGGCACTGGATTTTCGAATTCACGTGCTCTGCCTACCCCTCTTGGGAATACAGGCGTGAGTATATGTATGTATGTATGTATGTATAAGTTTCATAAAGCTAGTAGCATTGTCAGTGGCGAAATAAATGAAAAAACATTTATTATGTGGGTAATTGCTGGAAATCTCTATGTAAAACGCCAATTTCAGAGGTAAAAGCCTAAAATTTACGAATTTAGTTTGTGTGTGACTTTTAATGCAATATGAAATTTCACTGACTGATTAAACTATGTTAAAAACCTTATTTTAATTTTACTTATTTAAGTGTTGTATATTGTTTTATACATTTTTAATGTTGTGTAAGGTAGAGCAGTTATTATACCATTTTCTCAAAGAGAAAAGATGACTAAACGGAATTAGAAAAAAATACCTGGACATGCCATAAAGTTATAAAAATAAATTTTAGGAGCGGATTGAAGCCAAAAACATGATTTTAATCGAATATAATAATATCTACTAAGTTATTTTTAATTGCCGAACGTAACCGAATTCCATTTTAAATTGTTTTTATTATTTATAATAACATAACCATGCTGAACTTGCCCTATACAGCATAGTTGTAGTATTTAAACTGAATTTTGTCACGAGCGAAACCCTTAATTAAGCCATATATGTGATAAAACTTGACATCACAAGTGCTCATGATCCCTAAAAATTTCGAGATATAGAACCGAACATAGCGGCTGACTCGGCCAATAATTTGAGTTGGAATAATTTGGTTGGATTTAGTCTTGTTGAACTGTTTAAACGGTAACGGCAAGACCTATCCAGTTCCCTTTTAATTTTATATTGCGTGCTGTCAGAACATAGTAGCTCGCTACACGCGACTTCGGTACAACATGCGACGTATCATGGCAGTACAGTCAGCCTCTGAAGTAGCTAAATACTTAAATACCTTGTCGCGAGACACTGCACGCTTCACAGTATAGTTCACCGTTCTGATCAATTTATCAAGTGTTAAGCTCATTCTGAGGCGGCTAATAGTGCTTACCTTCACGAGTCAGACCTGGCTACATGTTTTTGTGAATAGTAAAGATTTTTATACTGCTCTGTCTACAAAACTACCGAAAAAAATAATGTTAGTAAATATACCTTGTATTTATTACCAACACTGTTTTTACTTTAAACCATGTCACGATGATTGTTGTTTATGACATGTCACAAACTGTAATTGTATATTACGATATGATTTATATTATGTTATACGTAAATATTACTTGTTTACTTATTGCTAAACTAAAAAAACTTGTATATAAGATTTCACCGTGATATTAATATTAGGTTACTATTTGTAATATCCTTGTATATTTTATTTTTACTGCGCTTGATGCAAAAATAAAGTCTTGAAACTTACTAGCCTTTATTTTGTTATGAAAAAATACCTGTGCAGGATGAAAAATGAAGTGAAAAAGAGCTACTGGTAGCTATTCATCTGATAAGTGCATTGGAGATAAAGTTGTCGCTCGTGTGGAGCAGCGCGCCGCGCGCCGCGAGCGGCACTCACCGGCAGTGGAACCGCAGCCGCCGCAGAGGGAGAACGCGTCTTGAATTTACGTGATTTTCCCGCGCGCTCGTTTCGACTACCAAAATAAACTTAAAACGTTTTCATATTTTACCAAAAATAACTAAATAAAATTCTCATTTATTCGAACATAAGAATACGGTTTATTGCGCGTACAAAATTAACTATTGACAGGAAATTGAAAATGCAATTCCATGTGCGGCAAACGATAAAAAAGTTTTAAAACGGATTGATATGAACTGCAGACTTTTTTATTTTAAGGTAGTGTTTTTAAATTAGCATGATGATGGCCAGTGCGAAATTGGTGAGGGACTGTAGCTCGGACCTAAGCTCGGACGTGCGGTCGCTGTCCGTGGCCTCCTCCACGGAGGAGCAGGACTCCACCGCCACCGACTCCGAGTTCTCCGAGGAGGAGAAGGAGTACGAGCTCGACGACCTGCAGATACTCAAGACCATAGGTGAGCTTCCGATATTATTGTCTGATTGCTGGTCCACTTGAAACTGCACATGTTAATGTTTTTTCTTAATGACCATGACCATGAAGAAAAATAGTATTTCATGTGCAAATTGCCATAATTTTCTCGCAGGTTTTTTTCCAATTTCACGAATTTGAATGTATATTTCGAAAAATATTTAATAATTAATTTATAGCTAAGCTCTCAGGAATATAATTTACACCCTACTGTTTGACAGCCTAAGTAAGGCTCTGACTACAGTTCATTGAGAACTTCACACACAAAATTGGACGGATACAACTCTTAGTAAAAAAAAAAAACGGAATTACTCACGTTGTTTACACCGAGATTAGCTCGACATTTTTCGGATCATTACGTGACCCATCATCTGGAGCTACGCGCCACGGCAGCGGACAGACGCGCACTTTTTTTTTTCACTATGAGTGAGTCTGAGTCTTTATGGATACAACTCTGGCGTTTCCTCGCCTTCTCTCTAAAAAACACTGAAATTCACAGCAATATTTGTTTCCCTGATGTACCTACTTGGAGGTACATGTATGACACTTACACCTAGATTCGATTATATTAACCAAAGCAATGTTCATTTCAAATCAGTTGTATGTCAGATAATAATATTAAATTTCAACTAACTAATTTAGAAACGTCTTCTCCCAGCGCGGAATAGGTATATAAACTTTAATAACTTTAATAGTTGCAGCAGAGAAAATTTTGCTACTTATCTTATTCTGAAATGACCGTCGACATTGCCGGGAAAGCTTCTTACAATAACGAATACACAATAGCTCTCTACGGACTCGACGTTGACGGATTGTAAAACCTGCGAAAACCCCTAGCGAAATTTATTCATTCACCCAATACAACGTGACACCCAATGTTTACAACATCCGCCGTAAAATAGAAAGTATCACCAGGGGCTTGAGAAACATCTTAATTAATAATCAAAACAAAGCGTTAATTTAATTATTCGAATGAAGTAGAGAGATTTCGAACAATGTTTATGTTATGAATTCTTGTTTGAAATTCTCATGTTTGTTTACTAATTATTAATGATCTTCTGATTTCATCTTTGCATCATTATTTTTTCATAATGTTTTAGAATTAAGTAACTATTAATCTCCACAGAAAAGGTGGGCGACACATGTACGCACATAAATCGGCTCATACCTACTTACTGAAATTTCCAGCGCTGTTCAGAAGCACAGTGATATAACGATTTGAGATGGTACGTGTCATCTTAAATTTAAAATTATGTGTAAACTACGTGGTCACAGCCATTCGGATGAATCAGGCGCTCTGAAATTATGTTAAGGTTGTTTTGTGGATGCCTATTCAGAAATGTAATTGTTCCAAGATTGTTTGTTCAACAGGTGTACACGGCCATGAATTAACCTCCTACGATTGAAAACTGCAGTTTACGAGGCGGAAAAACTAATGCTAGTGGTTTTGACAGTTTCCACAATAAAATGTCTTGGTATATAGTCCTTTGTAATACCTAACTAACCTACTTTGAAGTTCAATTACAAATAAGCTGAACAATAACAGTGGACTGAGTAAAATTAATGATCGTGGAAGGGATATTACATCTGGTATTTGTTTGTTCAATATCGGTTGAACGGTTTATTATGATTGTAATATCAGCGTGCACGTAAACCCGGTGCAATGGAAGGTACGGGGACTAATCAGCCCCTCGACCTAGATTCGCGAGCCAAAATATGGGCCAAGGGCGATCGACCTGTGGGATAAAAGGCCCCGTGACATTTGCTCTAGTTTTGGATGTCGTCCTTCATGCCATAGTGGTAATTTGCGAATGTACTTACAATTACTGTTGCGTTAATAACGGGCAAAATGTGTTTCGTTATTACGTGAGCGTGAGTACTAAGTTCATTACTTTGACCTTCTCAAATGACTTGGGATTGATATAACTGGGTAAACTGGGTACCTACCTATAATATAACATTATTTTACTGTTTAAAAGAATAGCAAGCTGAATTTCCAGTCTAGAATCTAATGTACCTATGTAGAAGTTATTCTGGTGATTTAAATGACATAAGTACATTTAAGTCACATTTCTTTTTTAATTGCAGTATTAACCCACTAAGAAAAAAAAAGATAAATATATAGGTAGAGTTCACGATACATAAATACAGCACCTATCTACGCGTAGTTAGTAAATACTCTATCTAAGTACCTACCTACACGTAGTTTTGCGAAGCAAGAAAAGTATGTAAGAGAAATGTCGCCTATCTGATTTGTAATGTAACGTGTCTTGTAACGGTCGAACAAATTGTGAAATATGAAGACAAAAATTGCCTCTTACGCCTAAACGTGAAATAAATTACGATCGTTAAGGAAACACGGTGTTCCTAATAAGGAAACAGATTGGCGAAAGTCGATCCGAAATTACGATTAAAGATTGAAATCGGAGCAGGTTTTCAGTCGTCGATCATCTTGTATTATGCATTTACCATTAACTTATGCGCGTTTTTAGTTACGTTACTTAATAATACGCTAAGGCCTGGGTAGGTAACGGTGAGTCACTGCATTTAACTGTAGGTATGCCTGCCAGTTAGCTCAGGTGAACGTGTCACTTGTAGGTCCTAGAACAATTAGTGAAGGTGAAACAGAGCACAAACAGTCTCGCAGTTCAGATCTAGTTTGTGTACCTATTATCCACTCGGTGCTCTAGTTACAGCGCTAACGGCCGCAGCGCGCCGCCGCACACGCAGGCGTCGCCGTGATCCATACTTATTATAGCGAGCCAACGCCGACTTAATTACAGCCCTTAATAATAAGAAGTATTAAGACCTGTTCTTAAGGAAAAGTTATATACACGCTTCGAAAATTCCGCAGTAAAGAAGAAAGCAAAATGCTGGTGTTAATGATCAGCGACATAAAATAGGTGCAGCGGCGTGTTTACGCACGCGAACGTTAGTATAGGTATTGTCACGCGCGATTAGAAACAGATATCTGGGTCAGTGTGCCGTGGCAAATAGAGTAAGGAGTCGCAGGCAAAGACGTATTTATTTAATAAATAAATTATATCACTGGGCCGATGCCTATCTTACATTTTCGTGGCGAATAATCTGATTGGTTCTAGTGATAAAGACTGTTTTTTTTATAAAACAGTTAAATATACGTATATATTTACTCATATATACGCATGCTAAATTAAAACCGATAAAGCAATGTTCATAACGTCTACGACTTTCGATTCGTAATCTATCGGTCGCGAAATGATTCCCGAAAACATCAAAATATAATATTTACCTACCTATCTCCTAAAAATATACAACTAATGAACCAAAAATATATTCACTACAAATTTTAAAGCATATCTAGCTATTCTTGGCTGAATAGCTTGCTGTTTATGCCAATACTTACCGTAGAATCGTAAACTGCCTTAGTATTTATTGGAAACACACGTAACGGCTGATTTCCTAAATGGGGTAGGCAGAGCACACGACACCTTGCATTGACTATTTCACGTTTTGCAGACATTTTTTTACATATTTTTAGGTTCATATTGAATTTACTGTGAAATAGCAGACTTTATTGGTCGGTGCTGAGCGAGGGTGGGTACCTACCTACCTTGAGTTTAATAAAATGGAAATATTGATAAAATATCTAATAACTAAAAACTATCTAGACTATGTACCTAAGTATTTAAATCTATGTACCAAATTGTAGGTAGGCTCTTTGTTCCATTACAAAACTTCTCCTAAGATTCTTCCCGACATTTCCGCATACAATGAAAGCATAGAGTCAAATTAAGATACGAAGAAAGTAACGAGACAAAGCGGCGGTGCGATGCGATAGCCTAATAAAGTAAGGTTAATTAAGGTAAGAACCTCGGAATTTCGAGATACCCAGCTGGAAGTTTTGTAAATATTTGCATATTGAGGCCCTAAAAGTTGTCTCAAAACCTACATATTCTAGGGTGTGAGCGACTATTAAATTTCAAGGTCAAAAGTCACAAAAATCTGTTTTTTGCGCTTCTTTTGTAAATATCTCATTTCCTATGGATTAATGCCATTTGTGTTTCTTATCAATATTGTAGAATACAAAATTCTCTACAAGTTTTGTTTTTTATTTTTTTCATACGGTGAACCGATTTCGAGATAGAGAGCGGAGAGCGCGCGGTCATAACATCACTTTGGGTCGACCGGTCTCCGATCGAAAACGCGCCATTATATACTTGATGAACTATCGATAGATCAATGATTATAAATATTTGATTAATTAAATCAATGTGGCTTTGGGTTGGCTGCTGACTGTCTTCGTTTTTTGGCGTAAATTAGAAGATGTGTCCCTCTACCCTGGATTTTTGCAATTATAGTTGATTTTTTTCTATGTACCAGACCAGCTGGTTTTCGATTTTTGACGTAAAATGAGGTGACCCACTAAGTTCAATATTTTTTGTAAAGGAGGTATGTCGATTTCGACAGTAGTTTGGTTGGGCTCTAGTGCTTTCTAATCAGGGTCACCAGGTACTCCAGATCTTCAATTATCCCAGTTTTTATATTTTTCCCTTTATGTAGTCATTAATCCCTAATTCTGTACCAAATTTCAGCTTTGTGAGTTTATGGGAAGTAGGTACTAGTTCTATTTTGATGATCATGAGTGAGTGAGTGAGTGTCGAAAATGCGAAACTTTGCTTTCGTTTAACTTCGGTACTAAATGACCTGCTGATTTGAAATTTTGGATTTTAAGTATGTAGTTATAGCTTACTAGATGACAAAAATTTCAGCGTTCTGGTCTTATCCAGAAGTGCTCACATAGGTGCCTGAAAACGCGGCGAAATGGATCCAGTAAAGGATGGTACGGCAGTGCTTGCTTCGCGCTCGACTTGGTGGGGGCACGGCCGTGCCCCCGACCATCAACTTCTGCAGCATTTTGAAGTTTTACAATATCTGTGTCGTTTTGGCCATCGAAGTACCCAAGGCCTTAAGTGATGCTGTGACCGCGCGCTCTCCGACCTATATCTCGAAAACAGTTCACCGTATAAAAAAAATTAGACGCAAAATTTGTAGAGAATTTTGTATTCTACAATATTGATAAAGAACACAAATAGCAAAAATCCATAGGAAATGAGATATTTACAAAAGAAGCGCAAAAAACAGATTTTTGTGACTTTTGACCTTGAAATTTAATAGTCGCTCACACCCTAGATTATGTAGGTTTTAAGACAACTTTTAGGGCCTCAATATGCAAATATTTACAAAACTTCCAGCTGGGTATCTCGAATTCCGAGGTGATTTCCTAACCTTATTAGACTACGAGGGCGGCCGCGTCCAGGCGGAACCGGGTCACTCCGCGTCACGACCAGACTTGAGCAACTTTATGCGTTTCGAGAGGAGACTCGAACGCTTTATGAGCTTTTGTGCAGCCAGAATAGACCTGCCCAAATGACTTATGGCTCTACACCGCCAAATCTACTTTAGGAGAACATTATTTCAAACGAATGAACATAATAATTACCTACATAGCGTGGGAAAATCATTCAAAATAAATATTTATGGCGTGAATAAGAATCTCAGAATACTTAAATACAAATTTTCAAGTTATTACCTACATGTACCATGACCAGACCATGACCAGACTCATGGGCGTAGCCCCCCTGAACCCCCAAAACCCCCCCTGGGGTTTT
>BHDV01035897.1:70457-125532 GCA_005406045.1 Adoxophyes honmai
AATCAGGAGTACCCGAAACCGTCGAGCGTGTATGACGAGAGTGATGAATGTTAGTGAAGCGAAAGAAGTATGTCAGAATAGAAGAGAATGGCGCTCTGTTGTCTCTGCCTACCCCGCAGGGAATAAGGCGTGACGGTTATGTTATGTATGTACCTACATGTTAACGTAGTATAAAATTTTCTACTTATTTGTATTTGGTTGGACGAAGGCATGGGAAGAAATAACCTGATCAATGTCTGTAAACGAGTAGAAATAATGACAAACTAGAAAGGTAGTGTCTTAATTACCAGTTCTGGGTTAAGCTTTGCGAGATTTGGGAACCTCGCCACATCTCGTACTTAGTCAGTTGCGTTCGTTTTAACAGTTCGAATACGATTTCCACAAGCGAGCGAGTTAGAGTCTAGCTAGACTATCTTGGAATTCAATTCTGAGTCATCGTCTCGATGCTGTTCAATATTATATTACTGTCTCATCCAAAACTGCGGGTAGACGCCATCAACCCACTGGATGCAAGTGCACTGTCCTTGGCCGTATTCCATATCAACTCTCCCAATGAATCTGTCTTCGCTCATTACTTATAGCGATGCGGGCGCTGCTGGTGACGGATTATGAATGACTGGTGATCTATCAACTGCGCATGAGTTGATTAATTAAAAATTATATACTCGTAAACGATTAATTTTACTAGAAGAATATATTTGCTGGTGATTTACGCGCGATGTCAATTATGTATGAGCATTTAAATATACATATTGTTGGTTCAGATCAGAAGCCCTCATGTAGGCTCTAGCATCTTCAAGGAGTCTATAGGAGTTGAGAGCAATAAATAATTATATATTGACTTCTGAATGTGCTACATATGATGAATGAGTACACATACGATTTACGAAGGTTTAAAATATTATAATACCTACCTAAGAGCCCTTTAGCATACAAGTGACAGGAGCATCTTTATTTCAGCAAGAAATTCCTGACGGGTACTAGGTATGTTATACTGCTTTAGAGCCGTGAGCAAATCAATTTGGACGCGATATAAATAAACTAAACACTATCGTAACGAAAAAGCTTTACAACTACATAATCCCCAAACTCTCATCAAAGAACACGATTTGTTTTGAAATCTCTCTATCAAATTAATAATGTGTTATTATACATCTGACGTCGTAGTGAAATAACTTTTAATTGTTAAACAACTCTACGTAATGTACCTAACGATGACAGAGTTATGTTATTGATTTGTTGGGATTCCAGGATTGGGAACTTAACTCTCAATATCGACTTAGGTACTTCGACGTTAGGTGCAGGTTTCCTCACGTCTTCTTCGCTGAATAAGTCAGAAAATATGATCTCACAGATAAATCAGAGGTTTGTGCATGAACCTATGTTACCATAGCAAAATGGCACTTAACAAGTAATGAAACTTTTCTGTGTTGTGTTTGAATGGGATTTCACAAGGCGTAGGTATATTTAGCAGTTTATGTGCGTCAAAGCGTTTAGTTTAGTGCGTAGCCATCAATATGCCACAGGTTACATAACCTGAGGCGCATTTTTCGAGACCACTTTACGCGCTTCGCCAACGTCGTATCGCACCAGCACCCACTTTCTCTGATTAGTCTAGCCATGACTTTGCTGTTGTCTCCGGGGCAACGAAATTACATTAAGTATCGACTTCAACGCAAGAAAGCATTCTTACTGTCATGTAATAATAAAATTAGTACGAAGAACGTTTTGGTAATAAAAACAAAACGGTTGACTGATAGATAATGCCATTTGGCAGTGAGATTGTGGGCGAAAATCGTTTTCGTTTTGTGTAATAAAACGGAACGTTATATAAGTAAATTATTATTATTTTACATTGCTTTACATGCGTCGTTTTTGAACAACATTTAAAAGGTAACATAAACATTAGACGACTTTTATGTGGTCATAAGGCCTTAGATAATAGTTTAGCGTCGAAGATGATTATCGAGAATTACGCAACATCTAACTAAATTGAAGAGCCAGTCTCACCTTATGCTCACAGCGACGGAAGAAAAGTGAAATGTTTGCGAGAGTCAACACTCGAAAGTCGTTATGCGTAGGTAAATGAAACGCTTGGCAACATGTTCACTAGTAGAAACCCATCGTTGTATTGACATAAACATCGTTGTACTATAGTTGCAATAAATAGTAACTACGTCATCACCTAACTGCTATAGTTACACTTCAAGAAACATACAAATACACTGAATAGCCGATTTATTATAACTGGTTTCTTACATGAGGTATGACAAGTACGACGAGAAACATAACATGCTATTACTTATGGAAACTAATCGTTAAAAATATACAATTCGCTTACAAGAACACTCAAGTACAAATAGGGCCTGCGTACATATTGTCCATAAAAAGTTTCTTATAATGAGGTTGACTTGACGAGCGAGAAAGCAAAAATAGCTAATAAAATAAAAGAGTTCCCTCATCCGGCGAATTTAGGCGACCTACATACGGGTCCCGTGGCTACACTCCCACGCTTCGGGGAAAATACTCGTCAGATTTTTAATGTCATAAATTAACAAGTTAAGTGCGACGACGACGCGCAAATTATGACGTGGTTTATTATCGAAGACTTTCATTGTCCCGTGTACTTGTAACTGCAGGTACCTAACGTCATTGTTTTTTCAGTTCAAGGCGAAAACATTTTTTTTTTAATTTTTCTCGCTCGAAGGAAATATTACATTCAGTTATCTACAAATATGGTCTCACATGAAGCACATGCTTACGATACAAAATATTTAGGAAGGTACATTAGCGATTTAAATACGTAAAATGGGGTGAGTAGAGACGACAAATGGGAGAGGTAGTTTTTATAGGGTACCGCTACTTTTATATTTTTCCTTATTACAAACAGATGGAGCTATTCATTTTCCAGAAGTGATATTCTATCTCAATAACAACATTCAGTGTTTATCTTAAGTTAGGGAATGGTACTATACCTTATTTGTTTAGGTAGTTAAAACAATATAAACAATCTTGACGTGTCTTTTTATTTAAACGTACACTTTATAAATCGAAATCTTTACATTTTACAATTAGGTATGAAAAAATAATTTACTTTCATAATTGAATTGTATAGTGTAACGATTTTCATTTTTAGACTGTGTATTTCAACAAAAAGACATGCCAAGATTGTTTACATTGTTTTAAGTACCTAAACAGTTAAGGTATACCAAAAACCAAGGACCGGAACATTGATAAATAAAATTAAAGTGTGGATAATGGGTACAAATATTTTTAATCGTGGCTTTGAAAGTTATCTTTAACTCGCCTCGTATTGCTGAAGTCACTAATACATACTTAATAGGTAAGTAGGTCCCTATTTATTTATAAGAAGAGTCTGAAGTTTGTACAGTTATGGAAAAATATACTCATAATAGAATACATGCACTGGTAGATCATGATCCGCAGGCTTCGCGCTGTGTAAATAATTCAATCGATATTTTGTATAAGGCTTCTGTTCAGTGTTTTCTTGAAGCGTTAAGATTTTTTTCCCATATTTTGTTTCAACTAATTTACCATATTACCATAGTAATAATTTAGTGTTGCTTTACTGGTTGGTATATTTGAAATATTTGTTTACCAAACAGTTCAATTATTTCTCCATAAAAATATTCATTAGCTACTTACATTCAAACGTTCATCCATCAAAACACAAACGTTATAGGCAGAGCAACAACTGATGTGTTTTTCTTGGAACAGAATTAGGTTCGAGTGGATTTGACGCATGATACGGTATGTCAGGGTTTAGATGTACCTAATATAATTTAAGAATAAGAGATGGCGTAAGGCAGAATATTTATGATTACAGCACAAAGAAATCGTGATGTACACATATATATATTTTTATATCGTTAAGGCGTTTTGTTTTCCCAACTATATTACGGCTATGGTATTTTCTTATCTACATAGAAAAAACCATGATTCCATTATTTCGTTGTACATGCTTTAGCTCAGATTTGTTTTTAATAAAATAGACATCAAATAATGAGACGTAAAAGTTCGACTTTTGTTCCGTGATAGGTAAGTTCAACTCGGTATCTACTGATATAATTTGCTAAAGAAAACGAATGTCGTAGTAGTACACAGTCGGATTTCAGATTATGAATAAAAAACCATTAATAAGAAATGAGATGAAAAAATTAAAGCAGAGTGAGGCAACCCTTTAAGATTAAGAGATTTCTACCAGTTTAAAAGGTAGGTATAGCTGGTTAGTTAACTGAAGTCCTTCTGGTGGGCTGACACTTTTATAAAAAGTAGAGTCGTTGATAGAGTCTAGTCACAGTTTAATTTAATATCCACGACTACTTCTGTGTTTTTAGTTGTTAGACACTCTTCTATCTAAATAGACGGCAGTCACCGTTTCTGACGTTAATGAAATTAACGTAATCGTACGGCCAATAGTTTAACACGGTTTGTTAATTCTAAACTTGATTTATGATAAAAGCAAGTTAATCACCTGAATTACATTTGGATTGGAGATTTTAATATGCATAGATTTTTTGTTTCCGAAATAAGCAATTTCTAGATATCTATTTATTAAAACAGACAGTAAGTATTTATCTAAGCTGACCTGACTCACATTTGTTCATTTTCGAAATTATGTTAATTATTGGGTTTCTCTCGACAAGATAAATGGTTGAGTTAGTTTTAATATTTGATTTTATTTTTCGAAAGGTCATTGTTTATGCGGGGACGTACATTCTTAATATTAGAACCGTTGGAGAGCCAATAATGGCATCGTTATAAGGATTCATAGCCAGCGAGACAGTTAGCCTCTCAGCGAACTCATCCATAACGATGACACGGGGCATCCTTGGAGAGGCCTTAGGAGACACAGCCCGCGCGGGAGCGGGGAAGCGGGCAAGTATATTTAACATTGTTATAGGTGATTTGCGTATCAGCTGCCAACACGTGCCGCCGTCCCGGGCAGAGAACTTGATCGAAATATTACCACTGTAAACAGGGATTTTGTTGTACTTAAGAAATACGTCATAATACTAATAACGGTTTATATTAGCAATAACATCCAGAGATTATCAAAACAATCCGCTTTATGTGTTGTGTACTATTTAAAGTCAATGTTTGCAAGCAGTGCTCCGCCGGTGGGAACCGGGTACCGGGAATCGGCGGAATATCTGAACGCAGAAAAAAATATCTAGGTAAAGAAATATATACGACCAGATTGCGAAAGCTCTTTGATAAAACTAGCGTATTGTCAGTTCATATCTGGCAGGTTAATCAACTGCTATGCTTAGCGTGTCGGTCACGCATTGCACTTGTCTTCAATAGCTTATGCACGATGAGTTGATAGTAGCTATCGTTACATCTTGTCAATATCAGTTTACATTGATATAGACAGACATGGCTTTGTTCAAATTGTAAAACATCGTAACGTTAAATTATATTAAAAAGATAAGTGTTAAACAAAAACTAAGTAAACAAGAATCCCAGAATCTATTCGCGTGCATATTGACTAGCTCGGCCGGCACTTGTCTAGGTTGTCGATCTCATAAGCTGTTAAATAGCAGGGTAGTGAGCCAAAATGTAATTAGTGCGCCCGATGGTAGGAAGTTATCTTATAAATTCAATTTATTCCGGGGGCATGGCAGACAATAGCTCTAATTCAAGTGTAATGATCCAATCGAACGTCGACCTCGGACATGCTGAATTGTTAATTGACATACTGAAGTAAGTGGCGAGGGTTGCTCAGTGTTTTGTTATAAGGTACCTCTAACCATAGCGTTAACAAAGCGTTTACTCGGTTCTGCTAGCGTTTAGGTACTTAGCGGAGAAATGAATCTCTCTTATTTGTCGCAAACGCGAAATGCAATAAAAAGCAGTTCTCACACCGCGCCGGATTTGAGCTCGCGGCCCATTGTAATTTTTATCAGGTAACTTCCGAAACGAAAGAAATAGAGACGTAACATATAACACATTAAAACAGTAGAAATTCCATTCACACACAGTGTTTTCAATTTATTAAGTATAGAAAACTTATAAAAAAAGTATAAAACCACATTCGTATGTGGCAATAAAAGCCCATTGAACCGCATTAACCCGCCATGAATATAAATCACATCGACTGTGGACTCATTAAACATTCATTGTTTACTCGTCAGTTATTAGCATAGCGGGAGCCCGCTTACATACAGTACCTGGGGATAATGTAGCAATACCAATATCCTTTACTACCTTATGTTTATTAAAAAAAATCTACATTCGAAATTGAAGTCCTAGATGCTCTAAGTTCTGTTTTTTTCATTTACTTACATAATAAATAATGGTCAGATGCAAACTCTACCCTTTGGATTGTACCTATAAATTAATTTAAATAGTCGAATAAAAACGCGAGGTTAAAAGTGAGGTCACCACCAGTTTGATAAGTTGTGGTTGTGACTCAATAATTGCATGTGCTTACTCAGAATTTTCCTGATCTAACTCGCACGCGATTCCGGGAACGTGACATGGAAAAGTTCTTTCAAACCTTCACCTTCGTCACGAACCTTTCGCATTTAGTTTAAAGTGTTCGATATGATAAAAGTAAAATATGGCTTTGTGTTAGTAATGTCAGGCGAAAAAGGGAAAAGGATAATTTTGCTTAGTACGTGTCTCACTTTACAGTTGCTTTGTAACGCGCTGTCCTGTTCCGGTTTAGAAACAGTAACAAAAGAAGTTTAGAAATAGGATATTTTAAATTACTGTACCATACCTACTGTTTCCTGCGTGGTGTCGGGATAGAATAACACCTAAGGAAATAGGATTATGCTAAATTATGCTGCGAAGTGTGTAATATTTAGTCATAATCATGGTTTGGTCTGTCTCGTTTCCTGTGCTCTGTGTACCCCGTTTGGGAATTATTGTTTTTTTGTATGTATGTACTAATGTACTGTACCATATACTCACTAAGGCCCTTTTTTGATTTAATTTAGTTTAGTATGAATTGAAGCAAATTTATTAATGGATGAATTTAGTTATTCGTTGTATGGGCTGAAAAATATTTATTTTTTCATAATTTTAAAAACCAACTTTTGGAACTCCGTGTGGTGTCGGGTTTAGAATATCATCTCTCCATTTCTTCCGTGGATGTTGTAAGACGCGACTAAGGACATAGGTTAAGGTATAGTTTAGGCCCCCCCGTGTGGTGCCGGGTTAGAATAGCACCACCCCCTTTCTTCCCGTGGGTGTCGTAAGAGTCGACTATGGGAAAGGGTTAGTGTATTGTGGGCGATGGGCTAGCAACCTGTCACTGTAATATCACGTTTAACCATCTGGTTACCCTGATATTGCTAAACGTGGCACTGGATTTTTAAATTCACGTGCTCTGCCTACCCCTCTTGGGAATACGGGCATGAGAATATGTATGTAGGTATGTATGAATTTAGTTATTTTCATTAATAAGTATATTTATAGTCCGTTCTTTTTAGGTATTTGATGTAAATAACTATAATTGCGACTAACATTTTTAGGCTACATTTATTTTTCTTTTTGCGATTATATTATTGTAACCAATATACATACAGTGACAGTAAGTAATAAAAAAACGGTCATCGAAAACCGCCTTCAAATTCTACAGACAGCAAAATGTGTTGCGGCTGAGTAATTTCATAAACGATATTAGGTAGAGACTAATCAATTTCGTAGCTAAGTTATTTTGCCTTCACGTTTTCGTTTTATTTGTGAACTACATTATTGATAAGTATATCCGCAGGCAGAAGGCGGTTTACTGTAATGTAATCGATGTTATGTCATGCAACGTAATCGCCTTAAGTCAATCAATAACCGTGTTCGGAGAGCTCTATTAGATATTACTACGCAGTTTTGCTTCAACTTGGTTGTCCCACTGCAAATATGTAGATTCATAAATATGTAAACATCACGCCCTATTCCCTTTGGGCTAAGCAAAGACAACAGAGTGCCATGCGCTTCTATTCTGACCATATTCTTACGTACTTCTCTCGTTTCAATCATATTCAACCCTCTTTTACTACATGCTCGTCGGGTTCAGGTACTTTTAATTTTGGCTCTTTTCAGAGCCTCGCTGATCTGACAATATAGCATATAGGTATCTGAGAAAAGTGACAAACTTTAAAATTGTATTAATATTATTTACTAAGATGTTGGGTGTCCCTGAGTGTGTTTTACAACGGAAATGAATCGTCACAATTAATTAACTGAAATGTCTACTTTTCTTGGTTAACTAATCGACGGCGTGGGTAGGTATTAGCACAAGCACATTTTTTTTGCCAGTATCTTCAATGATCTCGTGACTTAACCTTCGCAGTGTTTTTGTTGCAAACTGATTTAGTTCACTGTAATTAACATCAATGAACCATGAACATGAGCTTGACCAAAATTGCCTTTAAGTTTAAAAATATCTCAATGTAAGTTGAAACCATTTTAATTTTGCTTGGCGTGTTTGCAACATTAATTATTTTAAAATGTTATTCATATTGCACTCGTGCTAACGATTGACATTTTGGATTTGTTCCAAAGTATACCGCTTTCCCATCCTTGACGTTACAAATGGGTAATAAGTAGTGTAAATTTTTAGACTGTACACAAGATTGCAATATCGACAGCTAGGAAGACGCTTATTCAAGTGGTAGCAATATCTGGAAGCTTTGACAACTACATAGTTTAGTAAGGACTCTGTAATTGATTGGATGAAGATAAGTAATTGTTGCTTGTAGTTGGATATATCAGGATTGCGTATTAGCAGTTGATATTGCGGTTAATGTAAAGTACTAATGTGAGGATGACTGTGTAGGATAAAATAAAATTAAGCCCATTCAGATTTGATTTGGCTAAATCTATTCATTAATTCCTTATTTTTTTCTACTACTAGGTCTATTACGTAGGCCACACTGAAAGTTTTGCACTCCTGGCCTCTCGTAAATATTTGAATTTCGAATTATGTCATTTTAGGAAGTATAGTTTATTGTTTATGGAACAGAATAGTTGTTGGCGGCAAATTGATCGTCATTTGTTTTTTCTGGCGTTTTGAAGTGAACAATTTGCACTGAAAATGGGTTTGACGCGAAAAGATTTTAGAGCATTGATTTTTACGATTTTAAAAGTTCTCTTTCTCCGCAAGAATGTAGTACTCGCCTTCAAAATGCTTTTAGGCTTAAAGCACCACATTTGAGCTCTGTGAGACAGTGGTACGCTGAATTTGATATAGACCGGGTTTCTCTCAATGACGATTCTCGTGAAGGTCGGCCGTCTACTGCGGTCACTGAAGAAAACGTAGCTACTGTCAGGTGACTTATAGAGAAAAACCGACGCATTACCTATGAAAATATCCGTGGACAATTAGGGATAGTCATGAGACAAGTATAATTTTTTTTACAAGAAAATTTAAAAGTTAGAGAACTTTGTTGTCGATGGATTCCCCACGAACTGACGTCGACCCAGACACGAGCCCATGTTGATTAGTGCCTAGAAATGCTGCGAAAATATGACCACGGGCGATCAAATGCAGTATATGATATGGTAACAGAAGACGAAACATGAATATATTGTTATGAACCGGGAAAAAAACAGCAGTCGAGTGAATGGGTCTTTGAAGGTGATCGAAGGCCAACAAAAGTGCACCAAGCAAAAAGCGTTGGCAAACAGATGATCGCTTTTTTTTAATCAAAAACCGGCCCTATTTGTACTGTGTCACTAGATAATAAGAGAACGGTTAATGCTGAGTGGTACACAACCATTTGTCTGCCCATAGTCTTTGGTAAAGTCCGCGAGAGACGACCACGGAGCCGCATTCTCCTGCATCATGACAATGCGTCTCCTCACACCGCGAAGAAGACAAAGGCATATTTGGATTCAGAAAAGGTGGAGATAGTGACTCATCCTGCTTATAGCCCAGATCTCGCACCCTGCGGTTTTTATCTTTTCCCTAAAATCAAAGCTTTGATGAGAGGTTTGACATTTAAGACCCCCTAAGAAGAGGTGACGACGTTCAACGAACACGTCGAAAACATGGCCTCAAGTGATTGGGCCTCATGCTTCGAAAAATGGTTAGAGCGTATGTTCAAATGCCTAAAATGTAATGGGGAACATTTGGAGAAACAATAAATGTATAATTATAGTTCTAAGTTGTTTTATTTAAAAGTTACGCAAAACTTTCAGTGGGGCCCTAGTATTTGTGTTTAATTTGTCGGAAACATGACACCGGTCACAGTTCGTGAAATAAAATCAATTACTTATAACCTTCTTTTTCCGCGACCTCGAGAAACTATCAAAGTCAAGGTCTCACTGTATAAGGTGAACGAAATAAACCTCCGCAAAGTACCACTCCGCACTTAGGTGTCAGAATCAGAAGGAGAATAATCAAACAATGAATTTGTCAAGTTTTATGCTAAATATGTATTATCTTGAACAAAGTAGTTTCTGACGCTGTCGCAGGTTGTCTTCAGCCAAGAGGCGTGGTGGCTAGAATGCAGCAGACGAATGTTTAGAGTGTCCAGGACTAATGTGTTTTGTTTTGAAAGCTTCTTATTATTTAATGAATGGCGCTTGTCAAGCCACATCGAAAAGTTTTGTCGTGAGACAAGCAGTTGCGTGCAAACGTCACCGGCTGGAAAAAATCTTGTTTATTGCTTTGATTTAAAATCTCTTGGCTCCGTGATTTATTTAACATCTATTTGAGGATAAGGTGGGAATTCGTTTATAAACCTATTACATTACGTGGAAGCTCATAATTCAATGTCCCGTTGGGCTGCGCAGTTGCATTAGTGGTGTTTACTAACTAGTAGGTCCGGTGAGAGTCGTTAGCTACCGGTGTTGATAAATAGCTTCATATTATATTCAATTTAAGACAATCAATAAATCATCATGTCTATTTTGAATGATAATCTTAAATACTTAAGCACTCCATTATTAATATTTTCTCAGTTCAATAAAAAAAAACGCGTGAAATGAATTTTATTCGACACGATTAAAGAAACTACTAAGTTATCGACAAAAGTTTTACGATTATGACAGTTTTCTTGAAGTTCATTGGCTTTTGTTAAAATTAGATACCTTTTTTTTAATGAAAATTTCACACTCATGCGCCCGCCTGTAGGTGTTTGCGGCGATACATTTGCGTCAGAGCGGTTGATTTGCGTTAGTAGGTACGTCGGGAACAAGAAGAACATTGTCTCTTTATCACAGAAATAGTTTATAGTTATATCTGACACAGCAAAGCTAAAGCTAAGAGGTAGGTTTGCCATTAATTGACCGACAGTCTAAAACAGAAAAAAAGGTTTACTTATCGGCCTTGTCTTGTGCGCGGGCAATGAGCCGACGCGACCGTTTTGATTTTGATCAGTCAATACTGTCAATAGGTACGGCCACATTCATTGTTTGATTTGCGTTGCAAATGCCCACCGCTCCTAGTGAATCATATCCTAACCTTAGAATTAAACGATTTTACTGTATTTCTAATGGCTTCTTATATTAAGCAAAGACCTACATATTCCCCCATGAATCCCATGATGCTCATTAATATACATATAATTTATTGTATAGCCGAATTACAAAATACAACTGTTATCGACAAAAGGTAAATAAATATTTAACAGTTTCATATCTGTTTGGAGATTATCACGTTGAACGAGACCTACATTAAATAAATTAGGAAAATACTTAGAATATTGCTGCACTAGTGAGTTGTAGTTGTATCCATACTTGTGTTTTTTGCAATGGAACTGTTACATGAATAGTTAGAGGTTCAATTTAAATAAATTACAACCTGAACTTTAATTAAAGCTTGATATAAACACAAATTTTATGCATATCACATCGTTTGGCTGTGAGATTAAAATTAAAGTTATCGTAAACAGAAACGGATACCTTGAGTTGAAAATCATCGCAGTAAACTTTACAATTTATGACTTGAAAGTATCGTCGTTTCCGACGTTTCCTTCGCTTAATCAGAAAACGAAACATGAGAAGACACAAAACTGACAAGTGAATGTCTGGGAACAATCGTCTTTAGACCTTTAAGTAAAGATATAGTCTGCGGTCATTTAGGCAATGCCATTAGTAGCGTGACTAATGATATTTGAAGACTACTACTAGGCACCGTGGCCAAATGCGGAGACAAAGGAGTTTTGGAGCAACATCAAATCGTCAGAGTAATAAGCGAAAATGGTAGGTAGGCGTGTAAAAATTTCCTTTGATTATTCCGAACAGTGTAAATAGCTCAAAACGAGCTCATACAGATTTCAGGAAATAATTAATTCGTTTATTTTCTTAGAGCGTAATCACGCTCGTCGTTAAGTTTTGATCTTTAATGATTATTTGGACATCGTAAAGACGAGACGTGCCGTACTCAAGTTTATTTTTAGTACTAAAATCTGAATTGAATCATAGACGCATGAGCCTGTGCGTAACAAACGCGGCAAAATGAGTAAGGAAGACCTTGTTTACAGGCGTCTTTAATGTGGCGTGTAGGCAGTACAAATAGGATGTTCATTCTTCACGGTAAAATCTACCGATTCATTGTCAAAAGGCTTATAGGCTTAAAGTGGTACGTAATCCGAGAAGTGTGACGTAAAACACAGTAAACGTTCGGAGCGTGTCGTCGGCGCGCGCGCCGCTGCGCAGTGAAAGTGGTTCGGCGGGCTGCGCGGGATGGTCTCACCATCGCTCCCACTATGGGCAAAAGCTTAAATTTTAACGACTTGTTGACATGGAGCCACTAACGACGGAAACGAAAGAACTAAACTTGCACTTAAAATCGTTAAGTCACGTCCACAAATAAAATTTATTGCTTTACTTTTTACCGAAAAAGGTCTCTACAGTAACAAATTCAATCAATTTCAATGTCTGAGTTGAGCTCTAAAAGCTGATTATCCGCTATGGGATTTCAAGTTGCTCCCGTCATAGGTACTAACTACATTATCGTTGTATTGTTGAAAAGAACATCTTGTCTTGAAGGAACTTTTTCCGAGTAGAGTGTTGCTGCTAGTTAGGTACATTTAACAGTTTTAATCAGTTTTTTAACGATTCTGTCTCCGTCTGTAGGTAAAGGTAACCAGGAATGTTTACCCACAGTTTTTATGTTTGTTCGCATTATAGCCTGAACAGATTTACCTACGTACTTACTTATTATACACACACGCCGTCACGACAAGCCTCTTTCACACAGGGGTAGGCAGAGACTACTCTGCTCTACTTGCTCCGATCCATGAAATTTAATAGGCTATATGTATAAATACTTTGATCCAATAGTTATTTCTAGGCATGCAATAACTTTAATACTTATAACGAATCTGATACATTAATTGCTGTTTTTAGTAGTGGAAAGAAATTAATTCAAACATTTTTTACCATTTTAGGTACTTAATAATTTCTATGCGAGTAAAGCCAGCCCCTGGTGTAAATATTTTGCATACAATACGAGCCAGCCGGTGAACTCTGAATATTTTAAAATATTTTACAGTAGTTTCTTTAAATTGAAAATTCCGTGAAAATGTCACGATTTGAAGGAAAAGTTGTGCTTCTCTGGATAGAAAATTAAATTAACGTTCTTGTAGTGGTACCTATCGGTAGGTAGAGGTAGCTCGGTAAATCTGTTTTAATTCAAGACCTAAAATCAGGGTGCGCAATCGAACGGACTAAATTTAGAACGCCACGAGTTTTGGAATTGAGCAATTCCAAATTAAAAAATGTAATTCCAATTTCAGTGCCATGGATTTTTGATTTCATTTGCTCTGCCTACCCCTCTTGGGAATACAGGCGTGAGAACATGTATGTATGTATGTAAGTAATTCCAATTTAAAAAACGATTGATGTTTGCATTGGCTTAGGAAGATAAATTGGCTCAGCAACTCAAATGCTTCATGCTCAAATCATTATAATGTTAGAGGTTTTAGTGACTACATACGAATGAATTTGAGATTAAGATTAGTTAAGTACAGACATGCACTAGTTACTAATCGCAAAAAGTGTCCTAACGCTTGAATCGTTTTAACCTTCGGTCACCCCAGTAACAAGGCAAGTCATTTGTGATATTCCGAATAACCGCAAATACCACAACAAACACAAAATAAATGAATTATGCTTAGATTAAGGCATGCGTCAACGTTCGGTTTAACATGCTTCTTGCAAACAGTAGCGACGGGTTCACTTATTTCTTAATATTTTGCCTCGTAATGATCTTCTCCGCGCTGACGCGGCTGTGGGCCGAGTTGAAAAATTGCTTTGTATTAACAACTAGAGCTTTATAAATGAGTCAGCTTAATCACTGCGCTAGCATAAATAACTATGACTAACGTCGTGATGAAATTTTTGAATGTCAATGTGTAAGGTAAGGGGCCAGATAAAGGTTTATCTGTAGAGATAAAAGTAAAAGGCGTTCTTAATCTCGAGGAGGTGGATCATCTAGAGGGTGTAAGCGAACATTCATGAACATTTGAACTGAAAACAAATTTTAGTTAGCATAAACAAAAAGTGGATATGATAACTGGTTTAAAAATATATCCCTTTTTATTTTTTCACTTAGATTACGAAAAAAATAAGGGAAACGTCAGGCTTCCAGAGTAGAGTCTTGCGACGTCAATCCTAGATGAATATTATACCAGAAAATGACGACACGTACTCTTGTAATTTTTATTTTCGAAACAAAAAAAAACCGTACCTAGACCTACTTACTATATTTTTAGCCGTTACCTATCTAAAAGTAAACAGAACTAAAACTAGTCAAGGATTTATTTATGTGACGTTTCATGTACCTGCCACCCCCTTTGGGATTACAGGTGTGATGTTTATGTTTATATCATGTTATATTATAATAGGTGGTCATCGAATGCCGTGATTTATTTTATTTTATTAACATATGATAGAGCTGAATCTAAGGTAATGTGTCTAAGGTATATGTCTTTGCCTGCTCTACAACGTACGTTGGAGAAAATATGGTATAAGTATAAGAAAAATATGGCTACTCGTTACAGAACAAAACCAACATACGTATATATAGATATAAAATGTACATACTTAGTTGCCGTTGGATGGAAACAAATTAATGAATTTTACAGGTTTATGCTAGTGACACTTACTTCAATAAGTCCCAAAAGATTTTCCTGCGTCATGCTACACGGAAGGAGATGAGAGGATTTCAGAATTTTAATCAAGTTACTTTTTATCAATGTTATGTTATCATGTCACTTATTCTGAGTGATAGATTGAGTGATTGCACATACGATAGGAGAGCAAAATAAGTGTTAACTTACCTACCTACTAACGGTAGTTAACAGGTTTACTTTGCTCGTGTTTATAATAATCGTAAAACTCTTCATCACCAAGTCATGAATTGACATTTATTATGTGTAACTACTGGACGTTTACTTACTTGCCACTACTTTACACACTACTCTTTAAAAAAATATCCACACAGCTCAATATCATCACTACATAAGTATTATAAAACAAAGTCACTGTCACTGTCTGTCCGACCCTATATTTTGATGATCAAAAAGGAGATTCTTTAATACATTCAATTCACTATGAGAAAGACAAGTCTCATGGTAGTTTCGTGTTCGAAGTTCCTACTTAACATAAAGTGTCTTTGTATCGTAAAATTCAACCTACCCTTTACCACCAACGTTGAAAACATTAGAAAACCTGCAAGCATTCCATCAATTTGTTCCCAGATAAACCATGTAGCTCCTGGTTTGCGCAAGTGCTATTCGACAGGAGCAGAGTGCGTCTTACGACACACTCGCGTCACGGGTATCTCAAATTAACGATGTTACGCAAAATTTACATTCGGTTAAGAATACCGACGGTATTGGATTGGCGGCCTTCGAACTGTGTCAGCCAACAAATACCTACATGTACGAGGACGCGTCTCTCATTATGCCCTTGCTTATCACTACAAATACGAGCCAGAACAGGTAATGAAAAAAGCGGCAATTTTTTTTTTATGTAAACGCCTAAATAAATATAAAGTTTGTTTACTTTAATTTAAGTACCTAAACCGACAGAGTATACTTACTTTTATTTGGTGCCAGATACTTTTTTAAAATCTGTAACTGAGTAAGATTGACAGTCAAAAAGTGGCCAGGATTTTTAGGTTTGCATTTACTGGTTTTTCATTAAGTCAGTCAGTTAGTTAGTTAGTAGTTAGTTAGTGTAGTAAGATAATTTAATATGTAATTCAAGCAGGTTGATTAACATGATTTGATGAATTGAAGAGTCTTTCTCAAAAAAGTGGCAACGATGAATTAATTTTGCATTATTTTAAAAAGTGTGTTTTTCTTCAAATTTTTTTTAGACAGTATCTAAAAATATAATCAAATAACCGAAATAACTTAGAGGGAACAAAATATTTCCTTTAGTTTAGAAGATATAGGTCCTCAAAGTTTTTGATATACAGGTGAACGACAATTCATAGTCAGGTTATCGACAATGGTCGCAGGTTAACGACAATCATACTTAAACCTAAGCAAATTTCATAACAGGTGAACGACAAGAGGAAGCAGATGATTGATGAGCAAATCAAAACAATTTTAAACTGACATTAAGCGCTTTATTTGATGCGTTTTACGTAACTTATGAAAAAAAAACACCCGTAGCAATGTAACAAAAAAATTTTGTTCTTAGGATGGGTTGGGTTAGTTCATAGTATTTATATTACAAAAATCTTTTTGTACTTTATTTTTTTCCTATATTCAGCATACAATTCCAGATTATCTTTAATTTTCTTAACCTTCGTTTCTCCTTTTCTCTCTTTTTTGCTAGTATTTCTCCATTTTAGACAGGTGAACGACGTACACGTTATGGACAAAATGACAGTTACAGTATTAATCTTAAGCGAAAAGTTTGTTTGATAAATTTCGCATTTACACACATGAAAGTAAACCGCCTTTTACATATTTTAGGCTATTATCAGATAATTAGCTCATACAGAAACCAAAATATGAAAGACAGAATAAAGACAACTTACCCGTTACAAACTCCAGATCGCGTGAATGTATTGTTTGTATTTTTTTTCACCGACACATCGCTGACTTGCTACTTCCACCAGCGTTAGCAGACAGTTGCTGCTTTCGTCTCATGCTGGGTGAGATGGATTAGGTGTAATAGAATTCGCACAGGAATAGCGTTTATGTCGTGACAGGTGAGCGACAAAAACTACCCTGGACAAACTTTAATTGCAAATAATTAGCCATGTAGGTACAATTCTTTTATTCGAAACAATAATATTAAATCTTGATCATATAGGTCAGTGAAATATAGAACACAAATACAAATAAATTGGAAACATATACGTGTTTTTTAGCTCCAAACATAAGTCCCTCGCGTTGGGACACGACAAGTGAACGACAAAATGTAGTTTTAATTATTTTTTTAACCTATTAATTTACATTATTTTTATGTTAAAACATTTGGCCACTATGTAAAAGATGTCTTTTAATTTAAATACACTTTTTAATTACAAGATTAGTGGTTGACAAAAAAAAGTTCTAAGAGAAACCTACTGACAGGTTGCGTTGCCACTTTTTTGAGAAGGACCCTGAAGGTTTTCTCAGCTCTATCGGATCTGTACTCTATGATATTTACAAGAGTTCTCTAATTAGCTAGGGCGGAAGGCGTAATTTCGTATCACAGAAATATAGAAATGACTAGCTTGTGATGCGCGTACAATTTATGGAGCCAGTATATAAAGTAGACGTAAGAAACTACCTCCTCAATTTAATGCTCGTAAAGAAAATGAAAATTGTAAACAAAAAGCGGCTTTACTGTTGCTCAGACTTTCGTAAATAGACGTGTGTCGTAATAGTCATATATAAATTATGTCTCAACGGCTAGAAAAATATGTAAGTAATATTTAGGAATAACTAGGAATAGCCCTCTCATACTGAGAGGAGGCCTGTGCCTTGCAGTGGGACGTATACATATAGGCTGGATGATGTTGATGATGATGATTTAGGAATAACGCTAAGTATATCTCACCACTTTAAGAACTTATTTTTGTATCAACTTGGGAAGTTGTTAATGTAATCTCTAAATTACTTTGCGATAACGTCGCTGTGGAATGAGTGTTACGATAAAATCGAGAGTTAAAATTGTACGCGTAATTGAGATTTAACCTCCTTTGTAACTAGATCGATAGTTAGCTCATCGAAGTTCATCGAACGGCTGACCGCTGGCTTCTAGCTGGCTATCAAAGGTAATTAGGTGACCGAATGACCGTATAAAATAGGGATTAATATAGCTAATGAAATAAATCTCAGGAAGAGATCTTACAGCCCGACAATTTTGTTTACAAATTGGGATTGATCGTCCTATTCGTAACCGTACTCTACACGTTACATCGTTAATTTGATTGAGCACACTTGGTTCACGGCAATTATGGGGGTTAACAGGCGGGTCAAACGATCCGGAAACTTGGCGAGATGATATCATTACGGGCTGCCTCGGGTAATGGCTCTTGGATGTACAGATATCAATTAAATGAATTTCGCTAGTAGTCAACAGTCGTACCCCTAATTAATGATACGCGGTTTCGGTTTTATTACTTGTCAGTAATTTTAATCATTTGCAACATTAATATCCATCCCATATATACGCATTAAACGGTAAAATAACATCTTAATTTATTCACATGTCTAGCCGATTGGTCTGTGTGTAATAGTTAAAGCGAGCACTGGAATAGCTTTTTGCATATAAATGGAACAAAACGCAAATATACCGTGTTGCTAAACAGGAGTAAACTTATCAGACGTCTAAGAATATCGCTGTGAGTCATGCTTTATCGATAGGTGGAGAAAAGCTGCATATCTCCCTCCTCTGAACATTGTATTTAATTTATCACTCTTTGTGTTTACACTTCGCCACCACGTTATTGTCGGTATTTAAAGCATAACATCGATTCTTTAACTGTTACACAATCGATTTAGGAATCACCGCTTCTCAGAAATGGCCTTATTTCTCTGAATGTCCGTAAGCCATGTGGTTGGTAATCCCGGTGATTCAAAGGTGTGATGAAATTAATCGAGACACTGAATGTATAATGTTAAGTAAGTAGAACGGAAGTTTGTACCTACATTATATTTGTATTTTAATGAAATACCTATTTAATAGCTTCAAACTATTATTTTTACAATTAACTAGCTAATAGTTGTGTCTTTGCGTAGCATTCGGTTATTGTTGTGAATGTCGTTCGAAGGAATTATATGTGTATACCTAAGTATTTTCCAGAATAAAAGATTGCTCAATGTTTTTCTGAAGTATTTGAACTATTTTCATACCGAATTAGTCTACTTCAGTGGCTGTTCCGTCAAAAGATAACGAACAGACAAACTGAGACTTATAGTGAGTCAGATATTTGTAGTGCTGCATTCTAGAGTTTGTAGGTATGCGCCTTTATTCTCTATTGGGGTAGGCCGTGTACTTAAAACGTCACATAGACAAAACCAGAACTGTTTCACGTTAAGTAGCCATATAGCACCGCGAGACTCACTCTCAGTGAAATAAATAGCTACATTTGTCTTTTTTTTTGTTTAAACACGCATGAAAAAGGCATAACAGTGCTTGACGGGTTGTTAGTATAGAGGTCAAAACTTCGAATATTTTAATTTCCTAGTTACTTATTACTAGTACTTAGTACTAGTTACTTATGTTTTCAAGCTGATAACTGTAAACTCGCCAAATAATAAAAAAAAATATTTTTTACAGGAACGGGTACCTTTGGAAGAGTCTGCCTGTGCCGCGACAAGGCCGCCGACGAGTACTTGGCCATGAAGATCCTGTCCATGGCCGACGTCATCCGCCTGAAGCAGGTCGACCACGTCATGAACGAGAAGAGCATCCTCGCGGAGATCAACCATCCCTTCATAGTCAATCTGTGAGTTGTAATTGATACTTATACATACATACATAAATCTCGCCTGTATTCCCAAATAGAGTAGCCAGAGCACACGTAACGCTACTTAGACCAAACCACGACTATTTTACGTTTCGTGGCCACTTCTAGCTTATTTTTAAGGTTTTGAATTGGCAGGTATTATAGTGACAAGTTGCTAGCCTGTCGCCTAAAATATTCCTTACCTTAGTCACCTCTTACAACGTCCACGGAGAAAATGGAGAGGTGTTATTCTAAATCCGGCATCACACAAATTCGTTATCTTGGTAGTTGCATTTCGTGTGGCGGAGCTCCCCGCGATAAGCAGCGCTAACTCGCTGCTCGTTTGCTTCTCCAAACATGAGTTAACCCTTTGGACACGCGTGTGGGCCGTTAAAAAATGAAACCATGTCATGGGGTATTTGCGTCGCCGGCCACCGCGCTCGCAGATCTCAAGCACCGAGAAATATTGCAGTTAGCACTTGCGCTTTACTCTAGATGCGGCAGTCAAGGTGATTTTGCACTGGCTTAACTTGTCCCCTTGTCTTGAAAAAGCATCTCCATCCGAATCGAGGTCACACGCATTTATGAATTTCCAGAGGTCATTGTCATTGAATGTCTGCATTTTCTATCAAAACAGAAAGAAAAACTTGTTTATGACGGTTGTTGTTCCGTTTTGTTTTCGCATTTTTTGTTGCACGCATCGTCATATGGCCAAAGGTTGAGGTTATTTTTGTTTATTTATCATTATCAACAACAGCGCAATATGTAATTTAAGTGCTATATTAAATCCTTGACACCGGATTAATCAAAGCATGTGACGGTCGTCAGTTATTGGGCTGAAGTTTCGGCGCGGAGCCAGACAGGGCTACTATTACTAGACACTATTATTCGGTGACATACAACAATGAACCCGCTTCTATGACTTTTTTATTATAAAATACGAGCTGTTACTGTCACGTTTAGTTATATATTATCGATACAATTGCTTCAACGCCTTTGGTTTGAAAGTCAAGAATAGTAGAGCGCTATATTTAGAATCGCAATAAACTTTATAACCGTTACTGCTAATGTTAACACGCTAATTTTGACATTGCAAATGCTGAATGGCTTTTTGTTTTTAAATAAAGTATCTGCTCAATGCATGTTTGTCTGGAGCACTGCCGGCTGGGCCAAAGATGTTAGCGAGGCGTCACATTTCACTGGCATACCCCCGATGGCGATCTGGCAACTGTCATACTGTCACTTTTATTAGACACTACAGTGATCTATTGCTAGACAATTGCGTTTGGCCATTTTATAAGCCACTAATGTTTTTATTATAATTATAGAGACGGGACTAGAGCGTTCTTACAATTATTATACATACATACATCACGCTAGTATTCCCATATGTGGTAGGCGGAGCACACGAAATGTTACATAAATAAAACCATGAGTACTTCACGTTTTGTGGCCACTTCTTTCTGATTTTTATATTTGAAGTTTGCAGGTATAACAGTGACAGGTTGCTAGCCTGTCATTTAAAACATACCTTTACCTATTTTCTTAGTCTATATTCTCACGAGATCCATGAAAGAAATGGGATGGTGTTATTCTAAACTCGGCGCCACGTGGCATACATTTATAGACTACCTTTGAAGACTAAATTAATGTTCCTTATTCAATTAACATCTAAAGTACGAGTAAACAACAGCGCCTACTATTTTCAAGCTATAATTGGAGAGACCTTTAAGTGTGTGCTTTTATCAAGATTAAAGTAGTCTAAGGTGAAACAACATTGGTTTTCAATGAAACGGCTGTAGTTGTTTTGCTTACTTCTTACAATTGGGTCTATAATGTAGAGTTGCTGTGTTATTTTTGTCACATGATCGTATGTTACCAATACCAATCATCGAAAATACTTATGTAGGTACACCCCCACTTACTTTGCCAAGTTGGATTACGGGGACTGTAATATTTCCATGGTAGAAAAAAGATCCGATTTTACTTTCAAACTTAACAAATGTTTGGGAAAAACGTTAAATGCGACTGCTACAGACCGACGTATTAAATGTGATTTATTAGGAAAAACTATCCAAGGCTTTCCATGAACATAACGCTAATAGTTTGGTACATTTCAGGCGGTGGTGGACACACGACGACTCCTGTATCTACATGCTCTTCGACTACGTCTCTGGCGGAGAGCTCTTCACATACCTCAGAAGTGCCGGCCGCTTCAGTAACACCACTGGTAAGTTCCCGTTCTTGTTTTTGTATCTATATCTTGTACTTGTGGGCACTCGTGGTTTTTTCGCGTGTGTACTTAAGATCCAGAGCCGTCTGAGACTAATCAACAGTTCTGTTGCTACCAGCCCTGTGCTAGTCACGTTGTATGTTTCCGTAGAGTCCCGTAAAGTCCCGTTTCAAGCTGGTGAAGTCCTAGCCCTACAATGGTGGTTTTAAAACATGGAACGTTCCGGATCCGATCAATCATTTCGAGATTGGTCAGCCTATTACGCTGTTATTTCCAATTAAGCAGCAGTAAAAACAGAATTGCACGCGCACTAATGTGAGCACTAAATTAATGAATGACCAGGCTAATTTAGTGCTTCTGTTGATACGTTTTATGTTTGACATTACAATCAAAACAGTGTTCTGATTGAGTGCGACTAGATTCCGTCCGTGATTAGTCCGTGATTGCTTGAATTGGGTTCATTAATCGTCAATATTGATTAAGAACACAAAGCGGAAAAGTAACGTATACCTACCTAGCTACTGTAAGAATTGAGCTTGGCGAGCACTGTTTTAGCTAGGTACGGGGACGTACTAAGTCGCGCGTGACTGAAGCCTTGATACAAGAATAATGGGTGTTATTTAACAGGTCAGCATAGTATTAGCATTTTGGAAAGCAGAAAATTATTATCTGTCAGCAGAAATAGCTAATTGGTCAGCAACTCATGGCCAGAAAACATTTCAAAATCGATCAGCAACTTATGTCATTCAGGATGGCTGTAATTATTTTTGTACTGCATATTAACTATATAAGCAGCAATAAGCTGTTCCTTTTTTATAAAAATTGGGTAAGCACTCAGAGAGTAAGCAAAATATATAATAATTATTTGCCATAACACGGTTCTGGCGCTTCGCCGGCCGCTGCCGCGGCACGCTCGCTTCGCTCGCTCGGCTCGCGCGCTTCAAGGTCACGGTTCTACCTAACACTCCTCCTCGCTTCGCTCGTCGTCGTACCTAAATGTAACCTTCCCAGAGGGATCCCTTAATTTCCCATAAATTTATTTATCCCCTACATTATACACACTGCACACTGAAACAGTCTGGATCTAAATAATCACTGAAATAATCAAGAAGATATCTAAAGACTTAAGCTATTAGTTATTTTGCTTACCATATTTAAAATATGCATACCAATCAAATATAAAGCATATAGACAGTATGTTTTCTCTGCTGACCAATCATAAAATCTTGCTGACCAAGTAATTATTTTGCGGACCGAATGTTTATTATGCAAACTCAAGGTATTGGTATGCTGCCTATTAATGATTTAATTTTTGACCATTATCTAAATTATTTGCGGAACAAAAATTGCTGCCTGATTTTTATTATTGCAGACAAAATCTTTGTATGCTGACTAAATTATTTAAATGCTGTTTGGGTTTGGTCACCAAATTTTATTATTGCGTATCATTTAATTACTTCTCAAGAATAATATTCTAAATGAAAAGACATTTTAAAAGTATCGGCACTGCGCCATTATTATTCCACGAAACTTAATACTAGGGAGAACATGGTCTTTGCTAAAGCGTGGTGCTGGAATGAATGTCCGTTCGAAAAACCACACGACAACACGTCCTAAAAACTTGGCATTCTAGAATATTTTCGAAACATAGTATTTTAACCATCCATGTACAACTGTGCACATGCAAACTCTCTACACTTACTTCTAATGGCTTTGACGCATTTTCTATTGCTTCAATATTTTTATTTGGAATATCACCTATTCAAATAGATCAGAGGGAATCGTGATAAATAAACAATTTCTGGAGTTTCGCCAGAGCAGTGTTCCGATAAATGTCCATGCGGCAGTCTGTACGGTAATGTCACCCACGATCAATGGCATGTTTTGTCATACCGTACAACAAATTTCGGTAAAAAGACATTGTAAGTATCACCGTTCTCAGCAGATGTCAGTTAAAAATAATGGGTAATCATCATCATCATCGTAATACTCGTCTGGATTTGTCTTTATTTTCAAGGTCGGATTTTTGATCGAGTCATCAAAAGAAAAGCAGCATTTGAAACGATCATTTGATTTTAAAACACTAAATTAGCAGTGGTTAAAAATAAAAAAAATAAAAAATGTGGGAGAAGACAAGGTAAAGCGTCGCAAGGCCCACCCGAGCGAGATTTGATCTGTATGACGTGTAGGTGTATCTTTAACGTCATGGTTTTCAACGTGTGCCAGTATTAATACGTCTTATCCGGAGGTATCTACACACCACTTAAGATAACAGTCGGTTTTGGCTCGCGGATGCACATTTCGGACTAGTAATTGGCGCCTTTTGGCATGACAACGCAAATGGTTTAATAGCCGGAGTCATTTGCGTCTCAAATGTTCTGTGAATAGTAAATAGGTACGATATACGTTGTGGAGTCACATATATAAATAACATTTCAACTAATTTTAAGGGCTTTGTGCAGATACTGAAACATACTTTGAACATAGTAATTTGATTACTAAGTAATCAATTTTAAAACATAACTGCATGTACCCGTCTAACTAGCAAACAGATAGAATAAAACCGTTTTATTTAATGATATTAAATTATTCACCAAAACTAGTATTTAAAATGCTTTTAAAATAGGCACGAGTGAGAGCTGAATGCATAAATCAATTAAATGCTCTTTTTTTTAAGCCAGAATGCATCCGTTTTGGAAGTGAAATATAACTGCATGCAAATGTAAGCAAATATGTTCAACCAGTTTCAGATTTTTAAAGTTCGTTGTTTAAAAATAGTTTGCCGTGATATGAGATTAAAATTTAAAGTTTCTGAGAAGTCTCAGTTAACACTGACGCACGACATCCAAAACTAAGGTTACGCAAAGCGTGTCGTGAAGACCACCAAACACCATTAATCAGTTCGTTTGTGTCTGTATTTCTGGAGAAAGGACATGAATGTCAAAGTGTACAGAAATAGTCGGTCAGTGACGCGAGCAGCGCGATTGGGTGCTGAGAGGCTTGTCGCCGCCAGTGGGTCTTTGTCGGAGATTTCCACTGGCGATTTTACGACGGGGATATAAAACTCGGTGGCACAATGCGTCTGATGGCGCCGCGGCCAGACTACGCGACGCCCTCGGGCGTCCCGCTCCCGTTCGCTCATTGTCTACAACAACTTTTATTTCACCAGGGCTTCCTGTGTGGTGTCGGGTTAGACCACCTCTCTATTTCTTTTGTGGACGTCGTAAGATTCAGCGACTAAGGAAATAGGTTTAGGTATGCTTTAGTCGACAGGCTAGCAACTTGTCACTCTTTTATTTACTACATTTACCAGTTACTGCAGTGTTACTGCTTACAAAATGTAAACATTGTTCGACGGACGTGATTATACGGTACCTACATCATAAAATCCCATATAAACTGAAACTCAATTTTCATTGCAGACAAGAAACATTCTCGTTTTAAGTCGGTTGTTATTTGAGGACTCTTAGGGCGTTTGTGCACTACCATGAATTTTCAGGTCCGGCGGTCCGGAGATTCCGGGTCCGGAATGGCATGAAAAAACCGGATGATAAGCTTGTGCACTGGTCCGTAATTTTACTGGCCGGCGTGTCGGCCACAGACTTATATTGACATAGATACCTCGACTTTCTTTATTTTTTTATGAAACCCAAACCTAAGCGTGCCCCTTTTTCTATACCTACTGTAACGTCACATGAGCGCTTTAGTGATGGGGATTGACAGTCCGAGTGAAACCGATTCAAAAGTGACGCCGCCTTATTCAAGTTGTCCTGTCTCTAGGCAGTTAAACCTAATCTAAGTGGTACAAAACTAAATTAAATCGCGTCCAAGGAGTCTTAAGTCGCGTCAAAGTCTAAATTAAAAGACGTCTCCCTTTTGGCTCGTTTTTGACATGCGAAGTACGTAAATTTGAGTCATCTATTTCGATAAAAGTCTGTGGTGTCGGCTCTTTTAAAAGGATGCCGCCGCAATTCCGCGAACCGAACGAAGCCGCGAGCGGCGAATAGACACAGATTAATACTTGTACAGATACAGACACGGGACATTGTGCCAATCACAATTCTTCAACATGAATGATTTGTCTTACATCTATTCTATAGGTATTTATTAATATCATAAAGCTGAAGAGTTTCTTTCTTCGATTGATTGTTTGTTTGATTGAATGCGCTAATCTCTGGAACCGGTGATCTGATTTGAAAAGTTCTTTGAGTGTTGGATTACTTACCGGGATGGTTATACTAGACTTACAAAAATATAGCATCCTTAGTAAAAGTTCAATAATGTTACCGAAGGTGTAAAAAAAATACTTACTTACCCGAAAAAATCATTTCACCGCGTGCGCTACGAAAACATAAAAAAATAATTTCAAATCTCTTCGTACCTATACCTAAGTGCAATAAGTACAGTAGGTACCTAAGTAATTATTTTAAACCCATATAATCAATATTATTATGTATTATGTTTACTAGAGTAAATTATTATGATATCTACTACCTATCCTTACCATTATCCAATAACAATATTACTTACGTGATCAGCATAATGTATTCGTTTCCATTCTAAGCACTCCGAAATGACAAACACATAGACAGACAGACATATAGACACACACAGACACAGACACACGCAGACATACACACAAAGCAATTATAGAACTACTTATATCAAAACCAATTATAGAACTGTTACTCTCTGAACTGCTACCTACTCTGTAAAACGACGCCAGTCAATGAATAAACCGGTCCGGAATGGGCAAAAGTAAAAAGCCGGTCCGGAAAATTAAGTGTAGTGCACAAGCTACTATAGACATTACATGGCCGGCCAAATCGGACCTTAAAAACCAGGACTGCCGGATCTGAAAATTCATGGTAGTGCACAAGCGCCCTTATCGTGCTCCTGTTTCTCGACCGCCCTGAATATATATTTGTTTTCGTCATTTCAAGAGATTTTTTCTTAACAACCTCTCATCAAATCTATTTTTACCAGATAAGGTAATGAGTGGCAGTTATTATATTTTACCTGGTCAAACGAGTGTACTAAATTTAGTACTGAATCTAAACTGAAAAATAGAAACGTTTTCATGAAAAAATATCGGTAAATGTGATGTCTAAAATAGGATATCACCGTAAGGAGATAAGTGATTTATTTCTTCATGAGGCAACATGCCCTTATTGGGTATTTTTACTTTACCTCGGTTGAATGATCTTGGGAAGAGTGATGTCATGCGCAGGCGTCGCCCCCAGAGCCTCCATAGCGAGCCGAGCGCCGGTTCCGCGTCGCGCCGCCGCCGTGCCGTGCGCACTCGCCCACCGATCATCCACATGTCCTCCTTTTGTCTCGCTTCCAACTAGAGCTTGCTAATTTATTATACGTGCTAACAAGAACAATACTAGCTCTTTAGGTAGGTTAAACACTTCGACCCAAAAGTAAATTACAGTTGTGACTTCAGTTGATTTACTACCTCGACGGGATTGCATTGTTGAGTGACGTGATTCTTTATTCGCTATGAATCAGGGAGACTGTACTTTTTGTGATAATATGATATAAAATAAAGAAGCATCAGTCAGTCACTGACTAAATTGTTTTAGGGTTGATTTCTTGGGCATTTATCGTGAAAAGTAATTAAAATCCGGTAGTTTCCTTCCTGAACATAAATCACAGAAAGGCAAAGCGTAGACGTCTGTTGATTTATAATAAACAGACTAGAAAATTATAAATATAAGATATAACGCGATAATTTTAGTACTGACCTAGCATATGTGTCACGTTTGACATCAAAGAGCTGAAGGAAAATTGTGTGCAATTATCCAGAACGGCTTGCAAGTGACTGTAGAATATCGGACAGGGCTTTCTATTGAAATGCCGAAAATAAAACTGACACAGAGAAATCAGTCGACTGACTGCATTATCTAGCCGAATTATGTCCGAAAAATTAACTTAGTCGAAATGTACATTGTATAATCATGTTAAATAATAAAACTTTAGTTTAGATCATACATTAAATTAAATTAATAATATTGCATCACGTAATTGAAGTAACGTGAACTTCCTGTACATGGGTCATTGTCAAGCCTTGCAATTTTTTTCGCCAAAAAATGAAATACGTGATTTATAAAAATCAAAGGTATATTACGTCTCTTACTCTAACTTGCAACAGAACTGAGTATAATTCAGAGATCAATTATTCGAAAAAAACGATTAAAAACGAAATAACGATATTTCGGTTCCACCGTAAAGACTAATATGTCCACCGAGTGGACTAATTATGTTAATTAATAATAAATAAACAAAACAAAAAGCGGTAAACATCCTGAACAAAAATAACGTTCATGATATATTCTCATAATCATGAACAATCAGACACGTAAATACATTCAAAAAGTATATAAAAAATATTTTGTGTATGTCTACCGAAAGGACAATTCTTTTCGGTGGACAGAATATGCCTTCGTCCTCCGAAGACTAGGAAGCCTTCAAGTCTTCAAGAACCATGTATGAAAGTGGTGTTTGGTGGCTCTTTCTGGTTTTAACGTTGTCGTATCCGAACTTTCAGAATATACGTCTAAAAATTGTATACTTTTATGAACATTTTTTTCAATCAACAAACAGACTGCACTCTCTAATTTTTAATGGTTGCTGCATTCTGAAGTCATCAACTTCTTTCTAAGTAAGTAAGTTTCTTTGCTTTCAACATTCTTCTGTTTTTCACTGCAATACGTTCACTCATTTCATGGTACTAAAATAACTGGAATCGAAGGCGATATTTTGCGTGCGATGTACTTTTAAGTTTCTTTTTGTATATTGTTTTTTTTTCTGCATCGTCGTGCATCATTCCATTTTTCCTCCAAAGCTTATTTTGTATGTTTTTGTTTAATATTCTACAGTTTTTTTTACCTGTACAGAATTTACGTTTAAACATTCACTATTCAGTCACTAGTCATTTACGGATAAAACAAAAAAGGAATCAGAAGCTAGTTTTTAAAGTTATAATAAAAAATTAAACCAAAGTACAAGAAATCAATCAAAATACAATCATTTATCGTTTGGGTGTACAAAAAGTCCACCAAAAAGACGTCCACCGAATGGACTTTTTCCGCAATATCATTCACAAATCCAGCCATTTAAAGTATTATTCAAAAGGAAAGGCATATTTACAATGTTTGATTGCTTAACTGATTATTAAAAACGTTTGGTGGATTTATAGCGATGTACTTACAAAATACAGCAGTAACCGGAAAGACAATTCAATATTGACACCACCAAATATTCTTGTTAACACAACAATTTCGTCTGCTGCGCACAAGTCACGGCAAAATGGCTGCTAACAGGGATAGTACGATAGTGAATGAGTTAAATTATATGTCCCGGTCTATTCATTTGATATTTCCCTAATTTTTCTAGAATTTAAAGTAATGTCCACCAAAAAGACAAAAAATGTTGTGACAAGATTCAATGATGCAAAAAATGTGTTTTATTTCCATCTAATTTTTTAAATCCTATTAATGTTAAATGGAAATCATACACAGATTAGGAGAAAATGGCATTTTTGTACAATAATAAAAGAGATGAATTTTTTTAAAGCCACATTCTATTAACAGGTGGAATCCGGACAGTCCACCGAAGTGGACTTTCAGTTACATTTGTGGTGATAAACAAAACAAATAATTATATTTATAGAAAATATGATATAGTATAGTCTAGTACGTTTCCTGTACTTTATAGTTATGATGTAAATTGAATGCAATTATTAAAAATGTCTTATATATTACAAATGGACATGTTTTTTTAGGGTTATGACAATGACCCACATAATATACCATTAAAAAAGCTCAGACGTCAATAAATTGGAAGCGTCGATCGTTGGTTTGACATTGTACGCGAGCAAAGTAAATAATCCGCGAGTATTGATGGTACAGCCGAGGTGACAGAGCTTTCCTGCGCGGCGCGGCCACTAATAATACTAGTGACGCCCGTGACGCCCGACTCCAGCGCCGCGTTCACTCCACAAACACCAAAATAAACATGATCTCTTCATACACTCTCTATACATACGCTAGCTAACCATTTTTTTCAAGATGTACATAAAATCCCATAAATCTCTGTAGCGACTTCATAGTACGCGGTTAGAACACAATAAATTCTGGTGTCTACTCTCTGATATCGGATAAGTTCGTATGCCTATCTCATTATGTTGATGTCCGAAATGTTTCCATTAGGCAATTTGATATTGGAAAGGTTTTAAATGAAACAAAAGATTACGATGCTAAAGGTCAAGCGAAAGACACGCTTTCTAATTTTATTGACAGTCATAGTCTTTGGATTGGCTCTTTCCGCTTGGCATTATAACCTGAGAAGCCATAATTCATGCAAATAAAGATTTCTACGCGACAAGTAACGTCTAGGCTAGGACTTGCTTATAGGCTACATTTTACTGAAGATATCGAGTTGGTGTTAAATTCTACAATCGACTTTATGCTAATTAAAACCGTGGTGCCTTAAAAAATACTATAAGTTATTACAGCCAGTTTTGTGGCTAATTTAGTTTCCGGTTTCTAGAAAAACTAGAGAAAGGTGCTACATATGAAAGTAGCTCGAAATCTGTAATTAATAAAGTGAATTAATTGTATCATTTAAATTTATTAGCGGTTGATTGATCGTATTCTGACTTTTCCACGGGTAATAAAGAAAGTGGATATGGGTTTTAATGTTACGTTTGATTTGAATGTTAATTTGGTGCTTGCAGGTAATTTTTATGCGGCGGAAATCGTGTCAGCTCTGGAGTATCTCCACGCGCGGAACATCGTCTACCGCGATCTGAAGCCGGAAAACCTGCTGCTGGCGAAAGATGGACACCTGAAGATCACAGATTTTGGGTTTGCCAAGAAGTTGACTGACCGCACGTGGACGCTGTGCGGGACCCCCGAATACCTTGCTCCGGAGATCATTCAGAGCAAAGGACACAATAAAGCGGTGGACTGGTGGGCGTTAGGTGAGTTCATTATTGAAATTGTATAGGGAACATCATCAAAATTGATGTAACATATGCATCGGCTAATTTGCTAAACGAAAATTCACTGTCAAATGAAATAAATAATGGTCATAAAATGGTAAATTCAATAAATTTTCGATTAAGAGGAAATACTTAACGACATTCGACACCCTGCGGCGTTACGTTTCTACACATAGATGCACACTCTACTTTATTAATAAGTGGAAGTTTTGTATTAGTAATGTATGTAAACTGCTCCAATAATGGGAGACCAACATTATTTAAATACCTATCACACGTAAACCTATCTTTATCAACTTTTCGGTGCCTTGTAATACGTAGAGAGCTCTAAATAGGTACGAAATATACGAAAAAGACACAAAGTATAATCATTATTTTATACATAGTTTTTGTATTTTTGTAAGTATGTATTTTTTTCCACATTTTAGTAATGTTTCGTGTAAAGTACCTATTTACGTGTCAAATATATTTCTGCAGCTCTGGAAAAAAACAACCATCTATTTATTATACACGTCAAAACATTTGTCCCGAGAATGCGTTGAGATGTAACAATGAAATTAATAACAAATACCACAGAATAGATAATAGTGCAAATACTAAGGTCTGCGGTCGCTTAAAGCTGAGAATAATACAAACGAAAATCAGAAGTATATGGACGTTTATGTTGCTTCCACCAGACCCTTGGAGACGGAATCAAGCAAATTTTAATTGGTACTTCCCGATGACCTACATCACAAACTTATTTTTGCAGGTTGACGAAGTGAAAATTAAGCTCGTGTCTGAATCCGTCACCTTAGATAGTATACCTACATATATTATACTATATTTTGCATGATAACGACTATCTAATGTTGTGATAATGGCACGAAACCCTTAGGGAGCCGCTCAATTCGCACTTGGGTGGTTTTTTATTTTCAAAAGTACCTCTAATAATAAAAACATGTTGAATTTTATCAAAGTTAGCTCATTATTCCGTCTTCTAAAGGCACAAGTTGAAAATATAAAATTATTTTTCAATCAGTTTTAAAATATGAACCGATGACCTTAATACGCCGGTATCAGAGCTTCTGTTATTAATAGCGTCGAAGGATTTAAAGTTTAGGAAAATGACCCAAATGCTTGTTTCGGGGTTTTGATCTCCGCCTACGACGGCCGTATCGTTGTTCGGCTGCAAGTCACTCGGCACGCCGCAGGTATAATGATTTCATTTACGAGTCTTGTCTGCCGCACGGCGACGGTTTAATGCGCTGTTTACATTACAATTATTTAGTGTTATAATATGTTATCCCTTTGGTTTCAACTTGAAATAGCGAGACTGCCAACTGGTAATTTGGTTAAATAATTTATTACAACAATTCGGTGAATTTCCTTGCGCCATTATGCCGCTAATTATAATTAAGTACGGAATCATTCTCAAAGCGAACGCGGTCAACACATTTTCGAAGAAATTCTTCAGAATCTTCCATTTACAATGCGTGTTTCCCCGTCTGCCAGCGATGACAAACTTTATGTTTTCAAACTTGACTTTATTAATGTGACCATGTTCCAGAGAAATGTTTACGAGCTGTTCATAATATGTTGTTGTTTGTTATTTCAGGCGTGCTCATATACGAGATGCTAGTGGGGTACCCGCCGTTCTACGATGAAAACCCCTTCGGTATATACGAGAAGATTTTAAACGGACGAGTGGAGTGGCCACGACACCTCGACCCCATCGCTAAGGACGTCATCAAGAAACTACTCGTCCAAGATCGGACTAAAAGACTAGGAAACATGAAGGTAATTATCATTACAATAATACACAGACCATGTCAACATAATAAGCTGTAAAAAGAACAAAAAACTGGACTTACAAGGTTGTTTGTTATAGCAACCAACCGTGCTATATTACTAATAGATTGCTCTACTCCGTAAATAACTCCACATTATCAAAACTATGTTTGTTGATACACATGAGTGCTAAAACTTCTAGCAAAAGTTAAAGACTTAGCAACATACAATGATATGACGAATAAACACTATTTCAGGGTTCAATACCAAAGTGGAATAGCTGATATAGTGTACACATACAAACGTGTTTACGTTGGGCAGAAAATATTCAGCCTTGCGCTTGACCTGGGCTTCGGATGACGTCTTTGTAGTGTACTGAATGTTGTCTAAGTAACGAGTAGGTACCTACCGACTCTTTTTGTTCTTCACTTCGTGACATAAAATTTCATGTGAGTTTTCCTGTGAAAAATATGTTTAATTTCGTAGTTTTGAACTTGGCTGCTCTCCAGCTGATTCCATATATAACTTCTAATCTTACATTTGACAACTTGTATGTGGTACGAAGCTTTTGATTTCAATGTCAATCTAGACTCATCTTGGATAAGCCTTGGTGATTGGGTTAGGTACAGCCTCAGTTAAAATTAGTAATGCTTACATATGAATATTAATAATGTTATCGAATTAGGAATTAATTCAGTAAAGTATAAAAAAGAAAACTCTAATTAAATATTGAGGTTTTAATAAACAAAACTTCTAATTAAAGATTTCAAAACTAGGGAAAATAAGGAATATATCAAACTTTCAAGTAAACACAGTTGGCATAAACACAAACTGGAAACTTAGTCCAATTCTAAAGAAAAACTTTCAAATAACCATTTGCAACATTGATCTTTCTATTCCCATCTAGTGAAGTATGGTAGTCGTTACATTTTAATGGGCTGCAGTTTCTAGTGGTTGTTTTCTCTGAGCTTTTTGCCGTGAACCGGTTGCGCGTCACTGCGACGTCGCCATGTCGCCAAGATGTTTAGAAAGCCATCCATCAGCTGTTCAGCGGCGACATCAAACGCTCGCCACCACCACTGACTTATGTCGCGACGCAAATACGCTGACGCGATGTTCCCACCCGGCTAATCTAGATAAGTGAGCTAGGTGTCACACCTACCGCCGAGCCACCAGCGCGTCGCCGTGACTTGCACAACACACCAAATTACTTGAATCGACCACTCGCTGATCCCGGTTTGATAGGTTTACTGTCGAGACTAAAATATAGAAAACAGGTTCGGCTTTACGTTGTTGTTGTCGTTAGTACATTTTACGCAATGCGAAAGCTCTGCTACATCAACAAAATTAATGACACGCAGATGTAGGTCGCACATTTATTACAATTTGGTACATTAACAATATTAAGGAATTGAAATAGCTCATCTAACTAGATTTGCTAGTGTAAAAGCACTACCCACTCAGACGCGTATCACAGCTGATTAGTGAACTGACACTGGGAAAGTGACAGCAGTCGCCTTAATTGAATCTGGTGGATGATTACCGAGTGGCGCGGCTTCAAAGTTATTAGAGAACGTCTCTGCGATATTGTAGCGGGACTCCCTCTTGGCGACGTCGCCGCCGCAGAGTATTAATAAATTGCGTCTTATACACTATACCTCTAAATCGACTATTCCACTGTTATTTACGACGCACAGAGTCACGATAAACAATGGTGCTCTAATTTCATCCGCCGCGCCGCCACCAAGTATTTTATTGCATGAATCGGTAGCAGCGATTGTTTAAAAGATCAATACATCTGCCTTGATTTATGACTTCGCGAAGTAAGATTCCTCGATTTCAAAAAGCGTTGACGTTCACTGTTACGATTATTTTAATGTGTTTGTTTACTTTTGTTGCAGTGCGGTTCAGAAGACGTGAAAAGGCACAGATGGTTTAAGAACATCGATTGGGCAGATGTCTTTATGAAGAAGATGCAGGTAATTGTTCTAACGCCAACCTCACACTATGTATGGATCTCATTCTTTTAATCTAAGCATTCTAGCAACAGTGTACCTACCAAGTTATTTGGTAAATTTTCAATTAAATATGATTATCGAGATAAACATCTTTATTTTTATTTAACTTGCTTGGCTAAGATGTAGGTTGTACTTCATGGTAATCTATAACACCATTACTTTGTTTCGCAGCCTCCAATAATGCCGACGGTGTCATACGAGGGCGACACGTCGAATTTCGACGAGTACACTGAGACGGACTGGAAGGCGGCGCGCGCGCTGGACCCCGATGAACTCAAACTCTTCGCCAACTTCTGATCGGCGCACGAGCACGCAAATGGAAACAAACCAATAGATAACTTATAGTTCTAGCTATCATACCAATTTAACAAAGTTCCTGCCATCGCAGGAAACGTAGAAAATTTGCTTCCTGTTAGTGGGTATATTAATAATTGTATGTTAGTTAATAGAGCTTCATTAAAGTATTCAGTGAATTGTAGGTTTACGATTAACTTATTTTTTATTATGATACTTTTATTTGTAATTTGCGAGCTACTGGAAATATTGTTTAAAGCGACATAAAAAAGGCAAATCTTAGTTTACAACATCGATTTTCAAATAAAGTGGAATTTGGGTATCACATTAATATTACATTTCGTGATCTCTCGCAAACAGCAAAAGTGCATTTATAAATAATACTAACTACCATACTTATGTTATATAAAGAGGTCTTGATTTAAATACAAATAAGATGGAGCCTGATTATCTTTATCTATTCGATGTAACGATGAACCTGTACTTCTAGCGTGTTCAAAACGTTCATGCAGTCGTTAATGAATTCGTTTGCGAGTTATAACAAAATTGTATGGAAACTGATACAGCTCCGTCAGCGGAATGTTTGCACAACTGTCTCTATCGACACGTCTCCATACCATTCCGCGTTAATTCGCAAACGAAATCGTTATCGAATGATCAACGATCGTCATGATCGTTTTGAATACAATAGACGTTCTGCTAGGTGATTTTATAAGGGTACATCGTCAGCTAATTTGTTTTCTGATCCACCATAGAAACTTTTTGGTACATATCAATGACTTCGAAAATTGCTTCATATGGAAAATCGCTGTCACACAATTTTATCATCAGATGTATCCGTAGAAAATCTCACTGTCACTGTTACTATTCAACGAAATGTAGAGACGTCGTTTGGATATTGTGTTTTATTTTGTACCGTAATATTTTACATACCTAAATCTTATTTTATCTTATCTCGTATTTCATGAAGTTAGACTAAATTACTTTTGAAGGCACTTAGTGTAATACGATGTCGGGATTTTCTTACAATTTCAAAGGCACGTTAGCAATTGCTTCCTATTTGAATAACTATAAGTGCTTGATTGAAGTATCATGTAAGGCACTGAATCAAAAGACTAATATGTATAATAAGTCTCATATATCATGTATATTAAAACATATTTTTCTAAAATTACAATCCTTTCCTAACATTGTTCATGATTGTATTTGATAAGGGTTATCCATGTAAATATAAATCTACGTGCAAAATCTACATCGTGTGGATAGTTATTAGGTGTGTTATTTTGCTGAAACTTTCAAAAAACTTAATTAATGGTTTGAAATCGTTAATATAGTTGCTATTTGTATTTTTTGCAGATTAGTTTTGTAGTAGTCTATAGAATATTATTTTTCTACATCAATATCATGTTTTACAAAGTAGACCGATTTTATAGAGTAAACATTATAATGCACTACAGAATACAGGTTTCTTAATGTTGGCTATTTGCTTACTGCGTCTGGACATTATGATATGGATGTAGATAAATAACTGTACCTAATGTATAATGTATGTTATAAAATGAATTAAATTACAAACTATCACCACAGAACCCATGGTAAATGTTGACTAATTAGGAGATATTCTTATTAGAAGTCACTCAGTGTGCCCTTTCGATCCGACACAGGTGACTGCCTTTGAGCAACTGCCCGCCTGCCACGGCGCGACCTCAAAGCCCAAGTCACACTACTGAGTCACAGAGTTTACTAATTACAGAACAATGAATGTCATTGATAGCTATTGACCCTCTCACATGTATATTATAACATAGTCTATGCGATTTTCATACTATAGTGTTCCCAATTTTCATAAAAATGTCTACGGACATTTTGGTTTAGATGTACCCAGTGAAATTTCACGAAAAATAATTCCAATGCTTCTTTCGTGCGAAGAGTAGATTTTAAGTTTAGGTGTTACTGTTTATTTTTACGGTTCATGGTAACAGACGCCGAAAATCATCGACCAGTGGGTTCAGGACGGGAAGGCGCGAGTCGAGTGAATTATCTGTCACTATCTAACTACAGATGTCAACCAGTCGACTCGTGCGTGTTGCCGCGCTAAACCTACAGGCTCCGACGTCCAATGTTTGTGATTTAAGCTTAAATTAGGCTTTAAATTAGTTGTTTAATTACAGCGTTGGCACAGAGAAAAATGGTCGCAGAAATAATATCTTCGCAATATCTGTGTCTCCGCTGGATTTACTTCATGAAATAGGTTAAGTATTTATTTAATGTTTATGTTTGTGTGGCATTGCACCGTTTTTGTGATATAACTCTTAATTTTTCCACGTTTAGACATTGTTAATTTATTCACGCAGTTTATTTATAAAATTAATCACACCAATATTCTTACGTGGAAACCTAGTACGATTTAGTCTAGAACCTTAACTAAACGCGTGTGGAAAATGCTGATGCTGATTTCCCATATTTTAAACACATCCTGTAAATATACACGAATACGGGCCATATTAATTCTCTGTGATTTCATTTAGTCTTAACGTTAAGGTATTAAAATTAATTAAATTATTTCTGTCACGATCACAGAGGAAACCAAATTGACACTTTTAGTGTATAAAATTTTAATGCTGTCAATAATGTACTATTAAAACAACAGGGTTGTAAATTATGAAATAAAAATAACCATGTATATTAAAGAAAATAAATGTGTTTTAATGCATACCAATTTTCATTTCATTAAACTTCTATATGTTGTACGCTACTAGAGAAATCGAATCAATTTACTTTTGCTTAGAAGAAACGTTTATTCTTATTCAAAAATGAGTAATGAATGTTCTTTCATGATTCGGAGCAAACAAACATTAGACACAACATGCAGCGAAACAGACTGTGGAATCGTTAAATTTGATTTACGCTTTTCTAATGTAAACTTTGTATTTTAAAACTCTTTGCTCTGACGCACTCGCAGAAAAGGGGCTTGACCGGGTGAATGTGGAATATTAAACGCTGTTAGCCCACTTGTTATGACGAGTGAAAACGAGGGTCGAGAGTGCTTGCACGAGACGACTCGACAGTCGGTTTGTTTATTCGTTATTTTTCGCAATTAAGGCATGAAAGCGGATTTGCCGGTTGAAGAGCCTAATATTTACAAGTGCGGCGCCGAAAATGCACACGCGATGTAGCGGCTGCATGCAACTGTACAAAGCTAATGTAAACATACCATTGGGTCATAGGGCCTCTTTGAAAAAGCTGCTTTTTACGCAAGGGTTACTCATAAATGCAACTATAGTTCTGTGGGAAAGACTCCAATAGAGAGATTTCTCTCCAGGCAGATGTTATGCCTGGGGACCGAAGTCCACAGAGAGGAAGTTGGAAGTTGTATTTATGCAACCGTTCGTCGAAACTTCGTTAGCGCGATGTAGAACCGTTTGGTTCGGATGTTCGACGCATGTGGCGCTGGGCGCTACAGTTCAATCGTGATAAATAGCATTAAGTAATCATTATCGAGTATTTAGGTACAGAACATTGGCAGATAGTGTAAGATAACAGTCTACCGTGACTGGTATCTAAGTACGTGGTTCATTTGCCTGGTGGCGCTAGCAACATGTCGGTGCGTCCTTTGCCCCCTGTGCTCGCGGAGAAGGCCCGCGTGGAGCTGAATGAAGACCCGAAGAGGCTTCCGAGCGACTTGCAGCACATCAAGGACTGGATCGCTAAGCAACCGCATCTGAAAGCCAGGACAGGTATGCTCGTTTTTGGCCAAAACCAATCTGCAACACACTATGCGATTACTGTTGGTAGGAGTTTCAATCGGATGGACATTTATCTTTATCTAGCAACGACCTTTGAATAAACATATGAGTTGATTTTTTATTGAAAATCATCATTTCGCCTGTTTATTTTTAAACAATAGTCATTTATCAAAAAAACAAGCATCTATGATATCGTCCGAGAGATAATATGGAGAATTTGTTCCCTATCTACTTCGTATACAATAAGTACCTATCGGAATTAAAGAAAAGTAGCGCAGTGACATTTTTAAACAAAGAAACTCACTGTAAAGAATCTATTGAGGATTTTCTTTACTTACCTAGGTACTTTTAGTGAAAAGAGTTACTGATGTTGTTTTAGTTACAGAAAGTTTACAAAAATATCTTGGAACTTTCAGAGAAAATTCTTATGAAACACAAGAAGTTTTAATTTAAGAAACTGATTAATTTCGACACCATACAAGTGAGAAGTTTTCGAAATTCTCCCAAGCAAAATCCAACAGTTTTCGAAGGTTTCCTTTGACTCATTGAAAAGCAAAAGTGATGTAATTAGGTATCTCAGTCATAATTAATTTTATTACCCACTTTACCCACTTTATTTACCGACTCACTAGGAACACATTTAACTACACGAAAGTTAATAAAGTGAAGGTCACATGTGTTTTAATTATAGCAATTATTTTCAGACGATCAATGGCTTACAACCTTTCTCCGAGGATGCAAGTTCAGCTTAGAGCGAGCAAAGGAGAAGATAGATCTCTACTACTCCGTTCGAACAACAGCTCCGGACATGTTTGCTTTGACACCCAAGAATCCTCGTTTCATGGAAATTCTTGATTTGGGGTAAAGACATTAAATACATAATCATCACGCCTTATTCCCTGCGGGTAGGCAGAAACAACAGACGGTTTCGGGTACCAGGAGATGCACTAAATTACAATTTTATTCCTTTTATCAGAAAACATAGCGTTGATTGCTGATAATTTTTAAAGTAGAGAGACGCCTATTTTTTTTGTGGCCTTTTATTTTTACTTCAAAATGATTTCCATGTTGCTGTTGATGTTCCCTCGTGTCGATGCCATGAGTGATCGCTCTCCTTTTTAACCCAGGCAATCATTGCTGGTGTTATTTGCGGGTTACTAATGTTTGACCAAAAAAAAATTGCCAAATTTTCGCTTCCCAAAAAATGTTTCGAAGATTTCCATTTGCCAAATAAACGTTACCCAAAATAACTTTTCCCAAAAAAATGTTTGGCAATCCTATTGTTTGGCACCTGAATGTTTGGTCATTGACTCGTTTAGCAACTAGTACTTTAGCCAAATTTCATTTAGTCAAATGGTTTAGTTGGCAAAACATATTTTTCGCAAAACTAAATTTGCCAAATGATTTGTATCGTCAATTTTCAATTAAGTAACTATTTCTATTCAGTCAGTTGGTCATTCAATGATAAATAATTTGCATCTAACCTAACCTAACCTGATGTGACTTACATTTATGGTAGCACTTAGTTTTGAGCACTGGTAAGGGGTCTAAAGGCGAGTCGACGAAGCCCCGCTCTCGCGGGGCTTCTATTTCCGCTCTGAGGGGTCACAAGATACCTAACGAACCTAACCATGTGGTTGTACGAGTCAGTATGGAGTTTTTTTACTGTGGGGGGCTACGCCCCCCGAGTCCCCCATGTGGAGGGCTTCGCCCTCCGTCCCCCCTTTGTCCTACCGCCTTGGTAAATTATGTGGGATTGGCCTGTGTATGAAATTAACTTTATATCATGAACTAATTATAGGGAATATGCATTATAATGCAATATACCCAAAGTATCAAAGTTTTGGCTTTTAATGCTTTGTCGTAACAAGTTATTTGACTAAACGTTTATTGTCTAATGTTTGTTTTTCGTAATAAAACATTTGCTAAAAGACTAAATGCCTGAATGTCATTTTTCGTAGTGATATTCTGCTGAACAAAAATTTGGCCAAATGAAAATTTGCGTATCAATTTTATGCGAAAGATTGCATTGGCACATAAAACATTTGGAAAAATCTGTTTGGGTAATGAAATCTGTCGAAAATATTTTTGGTAAAACGACAGGATCCCGTTATTTGCATGTCATTAGAAGCTCTTAACCAATATTTAAATACACTACGTTGTGATCAATTTTCATCTACAGGGCGTTCCTCATTCTACCAAAGACCGTCAGTCCTGGCACTCCCAAACTGTCTATCGTGCGGCCAGGCAGGTATAATCCGGATAAAGTGGGCATATCTGAAGTGTTATCTGTCTCCAACTGTTTAGAAAAGGTACCTACCTACACATTCTTAGGACTGATGTGTTGCTAATCGTACTCAATCAAGATGTTTTACATATTAATGGTTTCCAGATTTTGTACTTGGAAGATGATGATGCCGTTGTATCTGGTGTGACCGCTATTATTGATTTAGAAAATGTTACCATGGGTCATTTCCTGCAAATGACTCCGCTGCAGATGAAAAAGATGACTGTAGTTGGACAGGTAAATTCAAAGAAAATAACATCGTCCTATAAGTAATATAGCAAACTAATTTAGCGAGTGCAAAACTAAGGCAAGCTAAATATGTACCAATTTCGAGAGAGGGTCGAGTTATGACCTGACAAATAATTTTAGCCTAGTATTTGGCTTGAGAATCAGCTCGGAATATCGCTTCAGGAAACTTTATTCAGTATGTGATTGTTTTTTCTTTGTTCTAGGATGCTACGCCATTCCGAATGAAAGGCGTCCATTATTTGAATACTCCACCCGGATTTGAAACGATATTTAATGCAATGAAAGCCCTGCTAAATGAAAAAAACAAAAACAGAGTAAGTAAAAAAAATATATAGAGAAGTAAGAACTTGGGCAAAACTTTGAATCATAATACTTATTTAACGATGATTTTCAATTCGCAGTTGTATGTCCACAACAAGAATTATGATGCGATGTACAAGTACATTCCAAAGGAAGTGCTCCCTGCAGAGTATGGAGGCAACGCGGGAACCGATAAGGAGATTATTGGTACGACATTTACCTAGTTAACTACTTAGTCTCCTATTTGTTACCCTATTAAAATCTTATTTGTATTCATAAATTTACAGGATACTGGAGAAACAAGGTACAAGAGTACAGCCAATGGTTAGAAGAAGACACCCTTTACCGTACTGATGAAACTAAGAGACCCGGTAAAGCAAAAACGGCTGAAAGTATGTTCGGCGCCGAAGGTTCCTTCAGACAACTTCAATTCGACTGATGTTATATGATATTCGATAACGTTTAGATAATGTTACACGCGTATTTATTATCAATCTACAGAAGATTAAACAATTTGTAATAGACTTTGAATTACATTTTATGATTTATAATAAATAGAACAAGACATTTTATTGTTTAGGATTTTGCAGAAATTGGGGTTCCTAACTTAATTTACGTCTTAATTTAAATGAAAACTTATTTCAATTTAATTTTATTAGGTACAAATGCGATGTCATAAGCTTCAATCCCAAGCTTTGTGATGATTCATACTTTGTAGTTCTTTATTTTTTTGATGTATCAAAAACAACAAGTTTTAAAAACAAAACCAATGCCTATTTCGCTATAGCCAAAGTGACAAAATGATTAATTAGAATTATTAATGTGTCTAGACTTTTTCCTTTTACCTGTAGAGGTATAAGTATAAATAAATGTTTTAATTGAGATACTTAGTGGTTAATTGGTACCCCCAGAAGACTGTGCTGAATTTTCGTACTGCGTCAACAGCTCGGTGTTGATGTGTCTTAGGGCTTTTTCAGACTAGTTTCAGATTATACGCGGGTACAAGCTCGTTTTTGAAAGCGCGTGTACGTGCGCGCAGGTGTGGTTTTGTTTTCTTCGAGCGTTGACGCGCATACGCACTAGCGAGAACATGCGACCAGCGTTTCATACACGCGTATATGCTCGTTTAAGCTCGTACACACGGGTTTGATTTAATGTAGCGCGCTTGTAAGAGCGTATGCTAAAACCGAGCGTATACGAAACCGCTCTTAACTACGTGATGTTGTTAGTGTTGTGTGCTACCCTACATTTGACAATGATGTAAGTGGCGACAGTAACAAAGGCAGGCAGTATTAGTTTGGAGAGGCGCAACAATTTAAAAATAATCGTGGACAGATGGACACGTTACATGGACGACATAGCGCAGTTCCGTATTTTAAATCGTAATTCAATTACACAGCGACAAGCTATCAGCACGTTCAGCAACTAATCGGTTTGATAGCAAGTAATCTACTATCCAAAAGAATTAAATATAATCAGTTAGAAGCTTATACTTCAGACTCAAGCACCACGACTGTTTATACTTAAAATCAGAGATAATTATTATTACCATGCCTGTTCGCGTCTTGTCTCCTGAATTGTCTGAGAAAGCCAGAGTAGAACTGAGCGAGGACCCTAAGAAGCTCGAGGATGGGATACAACACCTGAAGGACTGGATCGCCAAGCAGCCACATTTGCGTGCTCGTACTGGTATAAACTTTTTTTTATATCAAATAAGTTTTATTTATATCAAATTTATATAATTTTATTTGTATCACATAAATTTGTCACATGTTTCAGAAACAGTAACCTTCGGACGTAATTTCTTGTTTAAATATTTATGGACATTTAGAACTTTTATTTTATGACGCACATAGATTTGAATTGGGTTTTGGACTTTGGCGGCATAATAAAAAATGCATCAAAGAATTTGCAGAAATTGCAAAATTAGTCATCACGATATTTTCATTTCTCCAAATACGAATATAAAGTTTGGATTCGAAATTTTTCTTAAAAATAACTTCGTCTTACCGCACGTTATCTTGAAATTTACCTATCCTTTGTGCAGTACCGATATAAAGGATGATTTGATTTCGGGATCGTGATCCATTTTTTGTGACTTAGTAAACGATTGCGTTGTTAGCTATATGGCCGGAATTTGACCGTAAATTGAACCAGTGGTCGGATATACTATAAACCCCTGCAAAATATTTCCTGGAAATTAACATTACTTACGTCTCGTGCGCAAGTAGGCTAGATGACTAGAATAAACTATTTAGTCCGTCAGATAGACTACGAAAAAATATTGTACCCATATTTTTTCTTTCACTCTATCCATTTACTCAATCCATTGTTACAATATCTATCTGCAGTTGTCTGATTGCTCATTCATGTAATCGTAAATCTTCGTTTCGTATTGATTGATGCGGGTACTTAAACTTTCCACAAAAAGTATTACTGCCCAATGATACTATTTCCAGATGACCAATGGCTGGCGGCGTTTTTGAGAGGCTGTAAATTTAGTCTGGAACGAGCCAAAGAAAAGATTGATCTGTATTATTCGCTGAGGACCACCGCTCCCGAACTTTATAAGATAACTCACAGAGACGCAAGATTTAAAGAAATTATGAATCTTGGGTGAGTGCGTCTTTTATGTATTTGTACAGTCAGCTGCAGAGAAAAGTAACCCCCCGCCCATACAATGTTTCATTACTAGGGTTTCATTACTATCTTTCTCTGCAGCTGTCCGTACTCGATACATTCATACATGCATCACACTTGTATTCCCAAATGGCATAGGCAGAGCATACGAACGCTACATAGACAAAACCATTACTACATATTTCACGTTTCGCGGTTTTAAGCTAAGAGCTACAATGGCGATTGCTTGCTACCTTGCTAGCATGTTGCCGAAAATATGTGACCGTCCATGCCTAAAGGGTCCTTATGGCAGGTATTGAGTTAAGCACAGTTCCTAAATCTATGTTAAATAAGCTATTTAACACAGAAACAATCATGACCCTAAGTCTCATACTTTTTTTTTTAAAAATCATCAAACTTACACTTGCTAAAATTGTACTTTCGAGAAATCGTCAAAAGAAGTTTGAAATTGATTTTAAGTATGTTCCCATTGGAAGTTACATAGATTATGATTGATTTTGTATCTCAAGGGGTTTTTCTTTCGAATTCAGTCATGGTTTTATTAATGCGACTTCCAGATCCTGACAAAACAGCCTTTGATAACAGCAACACGCTTATAAGAATGAAATTAATAAAATAATTTTTTTTCAGCTTTTTCTTTAATATGTTGTAATCTGAACTATTGTATATAGTAGAACATATATAAACTTACATTTTAGGATAGAAATAAAATCATATAGTTAACGAAATATTTCTATTTTAATTAAAACGTGGTAATTACTATACTTTTCATTTTCCCCTATAACAAATAACAAATTTAGTATAGTCAGTTCTAAAATATATTTATTCAGCCCACTAGAGTATCATAAAGTTCTCATTATTATTCTACAAGTCTTATTTTTTTATTTAAATACGATCAAAGTTACGTAAAAAGCACAATTTGACTCCCATACATTTGGGAAAAAGGTCCTTATGACCAATCACAGACAAAACATACGAATAATTACAAAATGGCACATTATTAACATTATTTTTTTCCTAATCTAGTATTACCACACAATAATGAAGAAAAAAGGTTATTTTAATTATACTCAAAATCTTTATCTGTAAGAAGTTATTCTCATTTAACGTCAACGAATAATTAAAATAGTCTGTTACTACTAAGGAACCATTCATAGTAAGTATCAAGTAATAAAGATAATTTGACGCGATTTCTGATAGGGGTAAGGGGGGAAGGGGGGGGGCACATTCCAATTATAATAATTTGCTAGATTGTGATTTATGATTATTACTTATTTTACCTACTACTAAATTATTTATTTTCTTCTGATTTCCTTTTTTTACAAAAGTAAACACCATTTCGTACTTGGTTCCTGTGGCCGAGTTCACCACAGTAGCTACATGTAAGTTTTAGTTCAACGTGCAAAATATCGTATGTAAGACAGAGATCTATAGGCTGAGCGGCGGCATAACGCGAGAGAACGTTCGCCGTCCACGTCCACGCCGCCGCGAGATGGTTTGACGTCAGACGAGAAATGTAGGGTAGGTAAAATATAAAAAAACCTGGCAAAAGCTTGTTGGGCACGCACATGTTAGGGTTCCGTAGCTAGCTAAATTTCATTTTGCGGTTGACTCCATACATTTTGTTCGGACGACTGTAATTACATAAGTTGGTCGAGTTGTACAAAAATAACTAATCATGATACTGAGTACGCCTTAATTTTATTTTAAAGTACTTACTTTGAGGTATATACCGTATCTTTTTTAGAATTATTTTAGTAATATTTCAAAAGTTACGGTGGGGGGACACCTAAAATTTTAACTTTGTTTTAGATTATTACAAGGTTTGATCTACATAGTTTCAAAGCATTTTTTGTTGCGTTTTAACGATACCCCACACGTTGGGGTTAGTCCAATTTAATTTTTTAAATTCAATTTTCTTTGTATGGGAGGGGGGCTGAAAATAAAATATTTTTTCATAATTTTAAAAAACAACTTTTGGAACTTCATTATCTATCTCTCCGCCATTTTACGTGATAATCGGTGGAGTGGCAGTACGAGCCCGGACGGACGGATGGACAGACATGACGAAACTATAAGGGTTCCTTATGGACTATGGAACCCTAATGACCACTGATACTGTGCAAAGAAAATGTATTTGCAAAGTATCTAACTATTTAAGAGTTTAAACAAGTTTATCTATTGACCTTTGCCATTATTGTATGCAATTTCCCATAAGGACCCTTTTCTACTAAACTTTAAACTAGGTTTTAATTAAGAAATAATGAACTTACACAACTGAAACCTAGGTATAAATATACCTCTATCTTTATATTTTACTATTTCGCATAAAACAAAAAAATGATAAAATTGAAGGATTTTACAAAACAGCTAATATCTCCGTAACTAGAAACTGCCATAAGGACCCTTTTCTCATGGACGGTCACATATATCTTAACCTATTTCCTTAGTCGTCTCTTACGACATCCAATAACGAAATCGCGAAGTGTTATTCTAAACCCGACACCACGCATTACTTGATGTACTTTAAAAAAAAAACAATTTAATAGATAGAGACGCAAAAAGAAAGCAACTTTACGCAGTGTATAATCACTTAGGTATTTATAAATACGTATTTAAAGTTTACTAACTTCCTGTACGTTTGGGAATATAAGCGTAATGTTTATGTATGTATTTATTCTTAACGTTTCAAAGGTAAACAAAGGACCCAGAGGCATTTTTCAGGAAAGGTAAGCAACTTTGGACATTTTATGGCTGACCTACGAGAAAACTCTTCTTTCAGGTTTGCTCTCATTCTACCGAAGACAGCAAATCCTAAAGATCCCAGAGTTATATTAATCAGGCCAGGTCTATATGATCCCAACAAGTATTCTATAGTCGAAATGATGGGTGTGATGAGTTCAATAATGAGGGTAAGTTCTGAAGGAGGTTTGGTACGACGAATATCCTTAGTTACAAAATATCTTTAGTAGGAAAGATCAAATGTGTTGAGTACGCTTCTCCGATTACTAGGCCGTTCAAACAAATCATAGGATTGGGCTTTCTAGTTCATGAATTTAATGTATGCAGCAGACACTCCTCCTGTCCCATAGGAGAGGTCCAGGAGTGTCCCGTAGACTGCAGTGTACTAAATACATTTGATCCTTTTACTACAAGTATTGGCTATAAATCCTACACTTTTGTCATGTCCACGAGAAGAGTAACGAACAAGCATTTGCGTATGACCCACCATACAAATCTGGGTAACTTTTGGCATCTAAAGCATCAATGAACGTCAGCAACAGTTAAAACAACCTGTGTTACTATTATCTTTTGTATTTTCTCAGATAATGTACGTTGATGATGATACTTTCATGATATGCGGAGGGGTGAATGTCTTGGACTTAGAGGGGGCCACAATTGCACACGCCACACAAATGACGCCGGCTTTGATGAAGAAAATGACTGTAGCTGGTCAGGTAACGAACACAATTAGATTTTGTTTCAATGAAACTTGAATACCCCAATACAGATTATACCCTTATCCATGAAGCGTTCACTCTCAAGCAAACTATAGGTACATAGAAAAATTACGTAGGATTGCTTTAGTGACAAGTCGTTTATTGCAAAAAGGCTTAATATAAATCAAATGATATACGTTTGTTTTCTAGATTTTAAGTAGTGTCTATTAGAAGGACGTTTATTTAAACGTACTCAGCTGTAATTTGTAGTTTGTACTGAGTTTATTAATTTGTTTTTTTCCAGGATGCTGCGCCTACACGCATGAAAGGAACTCATTACCTAAACACTCCACCAGGCTTTGAAACATTCGTTAACTTTACAAAAACCTTCCTGAATGAGAAGAACAGGAACCGAGTGAGCATTCTGAATTATTTTAGACTTATTGTTTAATTTTGTGGATTAAAATAAAACAACTTTTTTTTCAGATTCACGTGCACAACAAAGATTTTGATTCGCTATACAAACATGTGCCCAAAGAAGTTTTGCCAGCCGAATATGGAGGCAACGGAGGCACTGTCCAGGAAATTCAAGGTGCCACTTTTAAGAATTTCAATAATGTTAATGTTTTATTGTATAAATAGTTCGTTTTATAAACTCGATATTTATCCATGCTCTACTATTTAGTATAGAGCATGGAATCATGTCCAAAATGATTGCCAGGCGATCCTGAGGGGAATGATGGTTGTAATAAATTATGGCTGTTTAATGTTTCAAACTTTCGTGATTCTCACTTCTACTTATTACTACGCTGGACTTAATCACGTATTCTCGTAATTTCTACGGTACGGTACGGGCTACGAGTCTACTTGTGACCACGGTCACTGTAATGCGGCCGAAACGTTGAGGAAATAAAAATCATACTCACTCATATACGTGATAAAGTCCCGCGTAGTCATAAATGTAGTGCCTGTTGAACGTAAACGCAAGGTACCAATATACAATCGCAATAAAAGTAAAAAAAGGTTCAATCTTTAAATTTAAACTGTCGATCTTTGGATGTTTTACATCAATCTCTAGTAAATAGTAATAATCATATTTAACACTAATGATTACTTATTTGCATTTGTTTATCAGCTTACTGGCGCAAGAAAGTAGAAGAGTACAGCGACTGGCTCGATGCCGACGCGCAATACGGCACGGACGAGTCCAAGCGGCCCGGCAAACCCAAGACAGCTGAAGACTTGTTCGGCGTTGAAGGCTCCTTCAGACAACTAGAGTTTGATTAGTAAAACTTTTGTAATACGTACAAAATAGTGAGCCTGAGGCTGTCTTTCCACCAGAGATGTGCTATCCTACGGTGGTACGGATGCATTTGATATCCACCAATCATATTAGCACCGGTGGAAAAGGATTTCGTAGCGCAGCTTAATACATCTTCGCAGCATAGCTGCATAGCACATCCCTGGTGGAAATGGAGCCTAAATCTCGTGCTTTATTTCATCATGTCTATCATTTGTAAGATAACGCGGTAAAATCAAGATGCTTGCGCAATTATTGAACATGATAGATTAATAAAGAGCTTACTGCATTCACTGGCTTATTTTATTTTCATTGTTTTGAACAATGAGTGAAATACTTACCGAGAAGAATGCAATCAGAGTTGGGAGTGTCGATAAAATGTAAACCATGTGAAAATTATTTACTCATTATTGTAAAATGTATCAGTGACTTGAAAGTGCAGTGTATTCAACAGAATGATTAGGATACGGACCTACTCTACATAATAATAACGATGCATATTTACGTAGCATTGATCATAAGGGTCGAGTCCACCAAACGAGAATATAATTTAGTCGCTCTTTACACGTGAGTAGACAGACATATCATAGAAAAAAAAGCGATGAGTGATTAATTTCAAGACTAAATTGAATTATTGTTTGGCTGAATTGACTTTTAGCGTTTTTTTGTTATCTGACCTAATTATTTTGGTACAAAGTTCCTCATTTTGCTAAGTATGAGACTCAATTTTTAACCGACTTAAAAACAGGATGTTTTCCATTCAAATGAGTTTAGGCGTACTTAAATATAATTAAATTATCTATCTAAACTAGATTAGTCTTTACGCCTGAAGGGCAGCACTAGCAAAAATATTATTGTTGCCGAGCCATTCCATCAGGGTTTTCTCTAACGTGACACTAAGGGTGAGACCAAACGAGTGTAATTTTGTGAGTCGTGAGTAGCAGAATTTCGGCCGCAAAAAATCTGCTGCACCGGTTTCATACGAAAATACAGTCGGTGTAACATGACGACGCAAAATGAATACTGCAAAATGAGTGACCTAATATACGCGACTCGACGTTTGGCTTCAGTTTGGCGCAGCATCGAAAAGTCAAATTTTCTTAACAGTCACAATATTATTTGTCTGATTTGTCATCTCGTCGCAGTACTCGGCGATCGGAGTTCAGTGTGGTACGATAGAGAATAACACGGGATTGTTGTTAGTGTCTTTTAATAATGTAGACGTGTAATTAGCAAATACAGATTAGTAATTAGCATTCAGTTTTGTTGACAGAATTAATAAATGTTAATACATACTTAGCTTTTGGTCATGAATGAAGTTATATAAAAAATCAAAACGAAGAATTAATAAGCCTAAAAACCTCGTAACTTTAAAATAAAAGATAAATGATGAATTTGGTGAGCTAAGTCAGTAATAACCGCCATGATTACTTTATATGTTATTTACTTGACACCCTACATCACCAGCATTCGCTCGATTCATGTCTGCTCCCTTTATACTTATTAGAAATATTGTTTTTGTTATTAATGTCTTCGAGGGATAAGTTGATGTTTTTATCAGTCTGATAATGCGAGATATCGGAACTTTACTATGACTGCTCAAATAAATAATTATCAGGTAAGATCCGTACTTTAGAGATAATTGCGATTGAACTGTCGTGCGCACAGGTGTAAAGCGTAGATTAAAATAATAATTGACAATTTAAACTTGAATTAAAAATGCCAGTCCGGCCATTGTCAGCTGAGTTACAAGAAAAGGCTCGAGTTGAGCTGGGAGAGGAGTCGCAACGGCTTCAAGATGGTATCCAGCATCTCAAGGATTGGCTCGCCAAGCAGCCGCACTTGAAGGCTAGAACAGGTAAAATAATAAAAAAGTTAAATACTTCAACATCTAGTTAGGCAGGCAAGGTTTCGGAGTAGTGGGAGTACTCCAAACCCTGCTCTGAAATCTTGCCGAGTTTGATGCTGGGGGCTGTATACAGAGTGGTCAGAAATTGTAGGTATATTTAACCAGTGGTTGGGTATACGTGTCTGAAAACTCCTGTAAAAAAATCCTGTAAAAAATTATTGACTTTGTGGGAGGTAAATGTTTCATCGCTTTTCAGGGCAATGCCCTTTGTGTTACGCCTACTTTTAGCTGCCGTTTTAGTCGCCGTGCGCGGTTGTTATTACAGTTCGACATTGCGACGCTAGGCGGTTGACCACAAGCCGGGGTATGTACAAAAGATTGGGCAATGTTTTCAGTTTGTCGTATTTTTTTTCAAGTGAAAATTTCGGGAATAAAACTTCGCATGGGCTTTGAGACGCGTATACCCGACCACTGCAGCATTGGTTAAAATATTTACGTTTAATTTCCTGTGTAGTGTAATGGCTGTTGTACCTGCTAAGTAGTTGGGCATCACCTTCATTTTCCAGTAAGTTAGGATAGACATCAATAGCAGTTTACTTATTGTATAAAAGGGTTCGTGCTAAAATTAACAAATGTAATTTTCAGATGACCAGTGGTTGGCCGCGTTCCTTCGGGGATGTAAATTCAGCTTAGAACGAGCTAAGGAGAAAATCGATTTATATTACTCGATGAGAAGTCTTGCTCCCGAGCTGTTTGCCATAAACCATAGACACCCCAAGTTTAAAGAGATTCTTAATTTGGGGTGAGTACTTAACTTATATAGGTCTCAGTACTTGCACACATTACGCCTGTATTCCCAGATGGGGTAGGTAAAACACAGATTTAGCATAATCTTTAGTTTGAACATAGAAGAGAGGTATAACAGTGACAACTTGCTAGCCTGTTGCCCAAAAAGTACCTACATAAACTCATTTCCTTAGCCGCCTTTTACGACATTCACGGAAGAAATGGAGAGGTGTTAGTCTAAACCCAACCCCACACGAGAAGTACTTGTCTCCTTTATTTTATCCCATTTGACGACTTATCAAAAATACTACGATTTTTTATATCACAAGGAAGGTAAACGAGTAACAGGGTCACTAGATGGTAAATGATTATGCGATAAAAATTATCAATGGGCACGTGCAAAACCTAACTGACGTATTTCGATATATGTTTTGTGACAGTTTTAATGAAAAATTCCTAAAGGTGTTACTTTCTTACAGATTATATGTGATTCTACCAAAACAAGCACACTCAACTGCCCCGAGGACAATCCTCATGCGTTTTGGACGATATGATCCAAATAAATACCATACTTTGGAAGTTATGTCAGTTATGTCCATCATTTCGAAGGTAAAGTTATACGACATGTTTAAATTATTGATATTCAGTTAGGCAGTGCTTCTATTGTAGTAAGCCTTTCCTGTAGCTCAGATAGGTAAGGTACCAAAGAAAAATCTATGAATGAGTTCTATTGCAAGTTTCAGGAATGTAGTGCATTTTAAATTTGTTTTTCTGATGTTTTAGATTTTGTACGTAGAGGACGATGTCCATATGGTTTGCGGAGGAGTAGGAGTGATGGATTTGGAGGGGGCGTCCATGGCTCATTTCTCGCAAATGTCACCAGCCATAATGAAGAAAATGACTGTTCTCGGCCAGGTATCAGTTACATTACTAATATTCTATATTTCATTGGAAAAGATGGGAAACTGTGAATGTCTCATAGCTGATAGGTACTTGGCTAATTGCCGGCGTTGCTGCACCTTAGTGATGCGGTAACTCATGTTGAGCGAAGGCCCGTTTTTGGTTCTCTTGTGTCACCTAGACACACTAATAATTTTGAGATTTTTCGTCATTTCTGTATGGTGACGGTTTGGAGACCTTAAAATATTTTTTTTTTCATTTCTTTCTTTTGTTTCTAACTAATTGCTGTAAATTGATTTCAGGATGCTGCTCCGGTGCGATTAAAGGGTGCTCATTATCTCAACACCCCGACAGGGTTTGAAACGATTTTCAACATTGCCAAGGCCTTGATGAATGAGAAGAACAGGCAAAGAGTAAGTTGTGTCTAAAAAAAAGTTCTGCTCGAAAAGATTAATGGAAATAATATATTCAACAAACCAAAGACTTGATCTTTTTCAATATCTCAAACAATTAGAATCATTATTAAACCAGTGCACTAATGTCGTATCTACTTATTCATTAAAAATTACAATTTTGTTTGAGATGTTCTATTTCTTTTTAGGTTATCAGTTATCACACTCTATTTTTTGGTCAGCCAGAGTAGCAGGACTTAACTAATTGATTGGGTTTACAGTTTACTAGGGTAAACCGGGTAAAGTCACCAGTAATGGACAAAGAACCAGTAATGGACAATGACTCTTATTTACTACCCACTAAGGAAAAGTCATTTGTTTTACAACAATCAATTCACAACTCTATGGTCTTTAAATTATGAATGAAGTGTCCATCATTGGTGCTTGTCAGCTTAAACCGTCCATAACTGGTGCCGTCACCCTAATAAGTTTACAGTTTACTAATAAGTTTACAGTTTACTAATGTGTGTATTGATTACAGTTTTTTTTTGTAAATTCTGTTTCCAGCTGCACGTGCATAATAAAGATTACGAAGCGCTGTACAAGCATGTGCCAAAGGATATCCTCCCCACCGAGTACGGAGGTAACGGTGGCTCCGTGCAGGAGTTAGTAGGTGAGTAGGTGATTTTTAGGGTAACGTAGCAAAATAAAATAAAATGTTGTATCAAGTCCATTTGTATAGGCGACGAACGGCTTAGTGTAATTGCTACCTAATTCATCAAACCATTAGACACAGACTTACATTCAAAAGATGGAAAATTTCGAATATTAGCATTTTGCCAAAAAAAGGAAATTGAGATTCGTGTATTTGTCGCAAACAACTACGTATTTCTGCATCTTAATGAAGATAACGTATTTATGAGGAATTTAGAGTGTATTTGTATAATATCTGGGAAATCGATACAAGTATGTCACAGCTACATTTTTTTATATTTTATAGACCACTGGAACAAGAAAATCGAGTCATACTTCGACTGGTTGGACGAGGATCTGCAGTACGGCACGGACGAGTCCAAGCGGCCGGGCAAGCCCAAGACCGCCGAAGACATGTTCGGGGCAGAGGGCTCGTTCAGGCAGCTGCAGATTGATTGAATATTATTGTTATACCTAGTACTAATTCTGACATGAATAATAAAGTTAATATACCGAACATAAATACTAATTTTACTTTAATTCGTATGTAATTTCTACATGAACATCATTATAGCATTCTAAAATCATGACTAAAGTATACATCGATCAGATCAACTAAAAGAGGACCAATAGAAGTACCAACAAAGGTAAACGTCGCTGTGCTCGACACTGACCCATTACTTGGCACTTGCAACCTTATGTCATAGTAAGACAGGTAACAGATGGGCGTCATCTACTGGGCGTTGAGGCGTCGAGCATTGGTACTTTTACCTTATATTATATGACGAGAGTGATGAATGTGAAGGAAGCGAGAGTAGTATGCCAGAATAGAAGCGATTAACGCTCTCTTGTCTCTGCCTACCAACCAGAGAATAGGGACTGTACCTAAAGTTTAAGTATGTTGTGTTGTTACCTAATGTATGCGTGGGAAAGTCTTCTATGGAGAGATCTCTCTACAGCCAGATATTATGCATGGGACCGAAGAAAAGAGAGAAAAAGTTTGAAGTTGTATTTATGCAGCCGATCTTCGGAACTTCGTTAGCGCGATATAGGTCGATGATGTCAGAGGAAGAAGTTCAACTACTGGACGGTGGGTAATGTAATTCAAAATAAACTTAAACAGACAAAACTTAAAACATGATATAGCGGTAACGTTAAAGTAGTAGAGCAATGGATGTCAAAAACTGCTATTGAACATATTTGTACACTAGCTGTGCCCGCGACTCCGTCCGCGTGGACTTCGATTTAACTCTGGCTACTAATAATAATAACTCTGATTATCAGATACT